>OZ010616.1:61323061-61463061 GCA_963932145.1 Acanthosepion lycidas | reverse complement strand
GTCTATGTAAATTTCTTTTTTTTTTTTCCAGTGGAAAATGTCATGATGTTATTTCTAACCATTCATAAATTACACTTCTCAAAATACGTTTTATACCAAACACAGTTTCCTTAATGAAACATTTTTATCACTTTAAACTTTATTTTTAGTGAATAATCGTATTTGTGTAGACACTCCGTTTATTTATTAAACAGCATATTCATTTATTTTTGTCTACCGGTATGAATGTTCGAGAAATGTTATTTAAAAAATTTACGCTCATGAACTTGCGTCCCTTAATAAATCGATACGCTCTGATCAACTGAACTACAAAGATCCAATTAGTGAAGCAAAGCCTGATTTGCACCTTTAACTGAAATTTTCCTCGTTATCGATCTTCCTAAATAAACTGTTTAATAAAAAACGGAGCGTCTACTGAAATACAAGTATCCACTAAAAATAGCGTTCCTTTAATCTGTCGGATTAATAAAAATTAATTCTAATATAAACAGCATATAAGACGCACGGGTGTATAATTTCAGCAGGGAAAATGAAGAAAAAATTACTAATTAGTAAAATTAGTAAAATTATTAGAAAATGGTACAGCCTAGGCTATATTTATGAGGTATTATTTTGGTTAAACAAGCCATGATTACAATAAAACGAAAAATAATAGGAAAAAAGAACACGATCCTATAAAAACTTTATTATATCCTTTATATGATCTGTACAACCTGCATCTTGTAAACGTCTTATTGGAATAATTAAGATATAATAAATTCTGATTGTATTTATACCAATACAACCGGAAGTTATCGCAAGAAAAATATTAATGAAGCAAATATATTTTACAAATATTTTACTTGAATTTATTGCATATAATTTAAGTGAAACAAAAATATTAAACGGGATGAAATTAATATGATGAGTGTTATCAATGATAACACTTTTAATCTGCATAATAGCTTGTTAAATAATGACTAGGTATATCAAAGTTACACTAAAGTCCAAACTAATAGGAGTTGCAAGGTAACTAATTTCGGCCGACTCTCGCGAATTTTAAATGTATATATGGCATATAAGACGCAAGGGAATTTTAAAAGATATTTTTAATTAAAAAAAAAGTGCGCCTTAAATGCCATCAAATAGAGTACATATACCTTTGTTTATATCTTCTCGACGCTTACAAGTGTCGATACGAATTATTTCCTTCAGTGTTTCCTGAAGCACAGCACGACACGCTTATTATTTTGAGGAAGTGGCTAATACTATCATTATCATTACTGTTTATGTACCATTTTTAAATTCTGTAATTTCCATGAAATTTCCAACGTTGTTTCCACTTCACCCAATAATTTACCATATCTTGTTTTCATTCAAGGTCATTTGAAACACTAGTTCCTATACGATCACCGAAGTTAAGCAACGTCGAGTCTGGTCAATAGCTAGATGGGTAACTACTTCGGAATACCAGATGCTCTAATATTGAGTATGCGGGTGGTGTAATAGATAACTTTTAATTGATGAGCCCTGTTCCAATTCCTGTTGGGTTCATTGTAGTCACTTACGCGCAAATACCTTTGAGAAAAGTATGAATCCATTTCTTACCCTAGCTATGGGTTAGTTAGTTAGACTTGTATGACGAAACCATTATCATTTTCACCACCACCACCACCACCACAAAAAAAAAAAATTATAAATCTACAAAATATATTCTGGCTTTAAAATAACCTGCAATGGGTTGATAAGCCGTAGAAAATGAATCAATCAATAAAAACAACCATTCAAGGTTATACCTTTCTTACGATCTAATGTGATCTTTTATTTTAATTAAAAGTAAATAAATACTAGCAACTATATTATTATTTATTTACAATATGAGAGGACCAACACTTGAGCTGAATAAAAAATCCTCCATGACAAGATAAGTTATTGACAATATTCCTAAAGAAGGAAGAATAAGTATGAATTCCTATGCCATATTTATCATAAATATATCCTGAATAAGTTATAAGCCTTAGTTGTTTAATATCATTTTTTATAATCACACTGATATATAAAAAATGACATAGTGTATCATTATGCTATTGCTGTAATTATTATATGCGTCATTATCAGTAGTATTTAGCTGTACATCATGCTTCAGATGTTATAATGAGGTTCTAACATGTTTATCTTTATTATCTATGAATGTGTCAATCATCGCCTGAACATAATTTCTGCCATTCGCAAGTAGAATGCCAAATTTTCATAACCGTCGATATATTAACGTGTATCAAAACTATTTTTTATTCAAATAATTATTTCAAGTAAACATCTAAAGTCTATTTATACACTATTCCAGATTTTTATACACCCTTATAGTTTCACAACAAAATTGGTATTAACCAATTTATATTGATTACATTTTGGGGCTATACTTATGTTTACATACGTAATATTAGGTTGGTGCAAAAATAATGTCGTTTTCTCACATAGTAACATATGTGAGAAAACGACATTATTTTTGCACCAACCTAATATATCATGTAACTTTCAGCTTATAATATCTATCCTTATTAAAAAATATTTATACAAACTTTTTATGGGATCATTGTGTTTTATTAAGCAAACACTATACAACGAATTTTAATTTGTAAATAATTTCGAAAGACATAGGCCAAAGAAGTATATTAGATTCACATAATATAAAACATATTATTTTATTCTTGCATAATAAAATGTGGTCGTTGATAATGTATAATATTAATTGCTTTGTTAACTTTTATACTATTTCGATTTTTAACATGACTAACAACAGTTCATATTGCTCACCGAAGATCTTCTTTGTGTAAATAGTGTTCTCCACGTAAATAAATAAATGGCAAATTCTGTCATTCCGTCACTGTGTCTGAAACCGCTCTAACTCGGGCCATACTTGCTCTACATACATATATTATACCTTTTTGGAATCAGGATAATCCCGCGTTCATCTGGTACTTGAACATCCAGCTTTGAGATTTGTTCCCGGGCAAGGAGGGAACAGTTAAAAATTCAAATTTTTAAAATAACTGAAAAAAATTAGTGATTTTAAAAGTTTTAAATTTATACTGATTTTAAAGTAACACAAAAACTTTGCGAATTGAAACAATTTTGTTTTAAATTCAGTTTCAAATATCTCCAAGACTTTGTGAATTTAGGAAATCAATTTTATTTCTTCAAAATGTCAAGGAATCATAGGCAAAGTGAGAGGTTCATATCGTGAGGTTTTAATGTTCCACAGAGGTTGGAATTTGAAGCACTCACTTTTCGGCTTAAATTGGAATTTCGGCACAGATCGGAGTTTTGACCCAAATCAGAGTTTCGGCCCAAATCGTTTTTTTGGTCGGAATGGACTTATAGTGCAAATCAAAGTGTTTTTTTTTTTAAAGTTATTTCTTCAAAATTATCACTGCTGTATTCTAAGCTGGACCGTAGGTGTTTGCGTAAAAGTCCGCCCGGACGGCGGCTTTTGATCTAGTTCTCAAATATTTCACTTTTAATAATGGGTATCAAGTTTTCTCTTAGATTAATATCTAGAAAAACTAGTGGTCATTCTCTGGATTTGGTGTCTTCTATTAGCGTTTCCGTTAGCGAACGGAGTGAATAGTTAACTTTGTAAAACGTGAAGGAACAATATATTGCATGAATATAATCGTTAGATTCAAGCCTCTTAGTAGTCATCCAAAGCAAAATCTTGCAATAATTATCTACATTTATCTATACGTTATCATTTTGAAAAGACCTATAATTTTACATAATTTCTATTTTAACTAATTTATTTAGCTACCTCCTGCAGTTGATTTCTAAGTCATGTTGGATAATTATTTTCATAAAGTACCCAAACTCGGGGACTACTCTGCATTCATCCTTATTACTAGTGAGAAATCAGTTTTGGGTTTTCTTGTTTTTGTTTACCAACATATCAACCTGTATGGGTTATTTAATTTAATCTAAATATGGAAACTCAAGCTTTATAATTAATTAATTCAAGTGAATAATTACTTAGCTGTATTTTGTTTAAATATAATAATCTTACAAAATCAACTTGTTCCTCAGAAATCAATTTTCATGTAATTCTTCACTAACTATAACTTCGTAATGCCAGTCCACGTTCATAATATTCTTCCCATTTTCTCTCTGTTTACATTTGCAAGATCTTGTTGATCAATCCAATTGTCTTACTTATCACCTTTTAAATTTTCCAGAACTCTTTTTGTGACCCTTTTTTTAAAGAATCTTGCCAATGATTTTAATTTATTCTTTTGTTATAAATTTACAATATTTTGTTTTACGTTCAAAGTTATAACTTTCTTATGTCCTAAAGCAATTTTCATATATTTGAATTTAAAAGTATCAGCAATTATACAGGTCTATCTATCTATCTATCTATCTATCTATCTATCTATCTATCTATCTATCTATCTCTCTCTCTCTCTCTCTCTCTATATATATATATATATATATATATATATATATATATATATATATATATATTTGTGTATTTAGGCAGCAATCCTTCTTTCATGCACATTTCATTGAATACGACAGACAAGGTATTTTTATTTAGTTTTATATAAAATTTCTCATGCGATCTAATATTTTTTTTCGGATGATAAATTATATAAAAACTGTCTGAATGTTCTTTTTATCCGAGCGCTTTCGCCTGTACATTTGGCGATTTTCAAGGATTAAATATTTTAACTGTTAAATAAGAAATAGTTTGTTGTATGCTTGTTTTATAAAATGTTTTCATTTTTCAAAACACGGTCAATATATTGTGTCCATGTTAATAATATTAACTTTGAAAATGGACACAATATCTTGACCGTGTTTTGAAAAATGAAAACATTTTAAAAAACATACATACACTAAAGTATTTCTTATTTAACAGTTAAAATATTTAATCCTTGAAAATAGCTAAATGTATAGGCGAAAAAAGCTCGCATAAAAATAACATTCGGACACTTTTTATATAATTTATCACCCGAAAAGGAAAACTAAATAAAAGCACCTTGTCAGTCGTATTCAATGAAATGTGCATTTATATATATATATATATATATATATATATATATATATATATATATATATATATATATATATATATATATATATATATAATGTTTTGGTCTCTGTCTCTATTTGTTATCAAACTCTTCCTAGTGCCTTGGAGATAGACACCCATAACCACATATATTCTGAAACTACATTACCCTGGGTACTTGAATAAGTATATTTCGTTTTGATCAAATGGGGTTCCCGGGGGCGCACTCCCCCACCCCACTGAAGCTTTTCCCCTTTGATATAAATTAAATTTGAATAAGCGGATGATTCCTGTCTAAAAAATAGGAGAATAGATGTCACATCGGCAAGATCATTTTCATCAAAGGGTTTCCCGGAAGGCATAAATTGCCCACTGATTTAAATTTAAGTTTGAGCAAGGGAATGATTCCTAGGGTACTTGGATAAGTATATTTCAATTGAATCGAATGAGTTACCCGGGTGGGGGAGGTTTGCACTGCTTCTCAAGCAAATTTCTTCCCTCTTTATTTAAATTAAATTTAAATTTGAACAAAGGAATGACTCCTATCCAGAAGAGGGAGATCACTCCGGCAAGATTAAAATGAGACAACATGGATGTTAAGTTGAGGAGAAAATGACCAATCAGTGGGTAGTTCCTTACAATATATATTTGTTGCGACAATTTAATTGTGATATCAATTTTGAAATCTGCTCATCAATTAACTGATCAAATATTGCAGCAAGTACATATCAAAGGGGTCAGATCAACTTGTTTTTACACAAAACCTCCACTGAATTTTTCCCTTTGAATTTAAATCTGAACGAAGGACTGACTACCATCTAAAATATAGAAGGAGAAAGCCAGTAGATGGAGGTCACATCAGGAAGATCATTGAGTAATACTGAAATGCATCATTTTTCACCACGAATTCTAACAATGATTTAAAATCAATCATTTTCTTACAAAAAATGTATGACACGCAGCAAGTTTATAATATAATAAATTTATAATATAATAAGTTTATAATATAATAAGTTTATAATATAGTAAGTTTGTAATATATATAAGAACGGTCAGTTCCTTGTATCGCTTCAGAAAATACCTAACTCCTATTGCTACACTCTATCTTTCCAAAGGTCAGATTAGATCAAAGATGGAATATAGCTACTACATTAAATCTGTTACTGCCTGTTCAATTAGATAATTAAATCTCATATGACAAATAAGTTACTGTCAATATTTCTGAAAAAACAGATTTAAACTAAATTTCCCCTGCTATATTTATCATATAAATATAAAATGAAAATAGGGAACAGTTAGTGATTAGAACGTATGCTTTCAGACCATGAGATTCGATTTCGAAATCGACTTTGATTTTTGCAAGATGAAGATACTTGATGCTATTGAATTGGGGAGGTGATCCTAGTATGTGTCACATTTGGATAGTGCCTGAAAACCATATTCCGGGTTGACCCATTCATTATGAATGGAAGTGAGCAGACGGAATCGTTCGTCGACAATTGTGCTAGGACAAAGTGACAAGTCATCGTGACCGAGTGTTTGTGTGTACTGCCCTACAAAATCATGCCAGATAATGCACTCTATCCAAGAAATTGCAAGTAAAACCTGTTGAGTATATTTACATTATAAACCAATGTGCGTGTAGAACAAACACAAATGTGCCTGGTAAGGTGTCTGCAACCAGGATCGTAAGCCGCCCTAACAGACAGGTATACTCGGGAACGACAAGACAACCATAATACAATGAAAATGTTACAAACATCAGTTTTTATGTAAGTAGTAAGTAATAAACACTTCAAATACCTTGGTGTACGAATCAGTTATAACAAATTTAGTGTAGGATATAAGAATAGTAGTTTCGAAAAACACCGCAATTTGTTAGGAAATCAAAACCAACGTAAAAGCTCGAGTTTTGTTCATAAATATTCTCGTCAAAATTGAGACTTGCATATAGATGACAGGAATGGCGCCAAACTCGTCCTAAAATATCTAAACTGTCAGCTGTATACAACTGCTTTCTCAGATCGACGGTTAAAAACGTCTTCGAGTGCATGACCATAATTCTTCGAACCTCGTGGACTGGCGCTACAGAAGTGCTGTACTAGATAACAAAAACCCATCACCTGAGGACATTCATCAACAGCAACAAATTCTTCTTCTTTTATTCTTTTGTGTGCGCCGTGTCCCTTCAGGACATAGGCGTTCATGCTCTTTGCTAAGGCCTCGATCCCCGTTCTACCATCCGTTCACACAAGGTCGTCAGTTAAGTGGTTCACTGCCTGCTCCCATCTCACCTGTTCTCAATATGCCCTGCGTGGGTTAAATTTTCCAAGCCCTCCTTCCTCATTATTTTCAAAGTATTTCTGCTGTATTTTCCCGATTCTGAGTATGACTGATTTTTTTCTGTTGCCCTTTTCTTTAAGATGACATTGTTGCTTACTCGCTCCGTCCATGGAATTTTCATTATCCTTCTGTAGAACCATATTTCTGCTACCTCTAGTTTTTCCTCACTTTTGGAGAAATTGTCCAAAATTCACTGTCATATAAGAGGATAGATATCACATAATAATCTA
Organism: Acanthosepion lycidas; assembly: GCA_963932145.1. NCBI lineage: Eukaryota > Metazoa > Mollusca > Cephalopoda > Sepiida > Sepiidae > Acanthosepion > Acanthosepion lycidas. Next base: position 61,455,444 of record OZ010616.1, on the reverse strand, counting down.
GCACTCTTTTCTTTCTAGAAGAACGGTCAATTCGTTGTATCACTTCAGAAAATACCTAACTCCTATTACTACACTCTGTTTTTCCAAAGGTTAGATTAGATCAGAGATGGAATATAGCTACTATATTAAATCTGTTGCTGCCTGTTCAACCTTGTCAACGTTCAAAAACATTTTGGGTGATTAATCATTTCCCACTCAGCAAACATCTGTCCTACAGACAAAATGTTACTAGACTCTCAATATTTTATCGCTATTACTAAGGAAAATGTTCCATTGACCTTCATTTTTTAGTTACACAAATTCAGAATTTTACAGCTTGAAAAACCATCATGCCATTTTCACGGTGTTATATTATACTCATTTCCTTTGTATTTCTTTGGTAAGAAGTTCCATGCAGACAGATTCTTCTCTATAACTGTTGCTTTATGGAACAGACTCCCGATCATTCGGAGGTAGGTATTTTCTGGATAGATGCAAGAAACTGACCATTTTTTCAGCATCTTTGATTATGGTACGATCATACAAGTCCCGCTTAAGGTCTGAAGTGAGATTTGGGCGTTTGAGGAGAGGGGAGTCTTATTGGGGTTATGACTGATGGTGATTAAACTTTATTAGATTTGTTTGGGATGTATAGGTTAATATAAACTATTTCTCCCATTGAGCTGTATGCGCTAATTCAGTAGTTCCCAGTTTGATGTTGAACCTTCTCGAATTGAAAACTTTTCGTAGTTTTGAAGCTAAAGAGGATGTCTTTCTCACAATCCTGTAAGGTATCGTGCAAGCAATACAGTAAAAAAAAGAAACATTAAAAAGTGTGTGTGAAATAGATTATCATCTTGTTTTGCTCAATTATCAATTAGAATTTGACCAGATAGCTCTCCGTTGATGGTGATCCGAGCCTTCGGAATTGCCTGAACAAATTCAAGAATATTGCTGGACGTCACTGTTGACTGTGTCAAAACCTTACGTTAAATTAGCAAAGACCTCAATGTGTTTCTCTCGTATTTGGTTTGCAGAAAAGATCATATCGGCTTTCCTTCTACCAGATCTAAATTTACTTCTGACATGCACGTGCTGAAATCACCAAGAACTGTCATTCATAATGATTGGGTCAACCCGGAACTGTTATCTTTTGGTTTGACTGTTATAGCAAAATAAAGGATTTTGTAGAACAAGATTTTCGATACCAGTCTTAGGAGTTGGAACACATACTGATATCATTGATACATATATGATGTACTCATCGACTGTATGATAATGCAATACATAGTTTCATCATTCGATCAGTAATGCTAAGTAGATACACTAAACTAGGCGTGTGTAACCTTTTTTTCAAGCAGTGGGCCGCATGATCTATGGCACATCACAAAGCACGCGCCTGACTAAAAATAATCAATTTAATTTTTCGTAGTAGGTACTTCAGCTATTTTTAACTACGGAAGACCATATGCGTAAGCATATGCCTTAGAAATTGTAGGAAAGTATTATTTTTTAGAAAATATTTTTTTTATAATTAAAAGTTGAAGACTTGGTATAATATTATCACTGATAGCAGTGTGATTATCACATGTCAGTGTATAAGATTTATTTCTAATTTATTCATTTGAAAATGAAAAAAAAATCTTTAGAGAAAAATATTCTTATAAAAGTTTCCTGTTTCAAAAGCAAAATATGTTTACACGTATGATCTTCCTTAGTGAAAATCGTTAATGGTTTAAAATGCTAACAATGTTACTTTCCCGAATTTTTGTAAAATTCAAGAAACACTTTACTTAATCATTGTTTATGTATTTGGTTATGTGTGAGAGAGTGTGCGAGTGAACAAGTGAGAACAAAATAAAATGGAATTTAAAAAAAAAATGTTATTTTGTTTATGAAATTAAGCGTGCTATTCAGAAACACAAAACGAGTTAAATATGGGCCGGAATTTGCCGATGACTGCACTAAAGGATCGATCAAGTTCGTTCTTATAGCATGCCTATCACCAACCATTAGGTAGAATTTAAAATGAAACCTGATAATACTTCAGTTAGATTATTTTCCTGTAAGAGACAGGTTTCTGGCAGCACTGTGGTGTATAATTCTCAACATTTTAAGTTAATTAGTCAGAAATGTAGTTCTTTGTTCAGGACGATCAGATCAAATTTGGTCGAAAATTATTCTGACGCTCCAACAGCAGGCTCGGTCTTTAGCATATGTTTACCTAACAGCATGGCCCAGCGTTGCCCGTGCTTGATTCAAAAATCGTACGACTCATACAGCAATCGCTATCACTTGACTTAAAATATTTTTGCCCTTCCTTGCCTTTAAAGGAGTGCCCTTTGCCGTGCTGATGTTGCTACATGACTTACTTCTTGCCTATCTCACACTGCAATTTTTTTCTAAGCTCTATACTAAACATTAAATCTGTAACGAAAAAAGAACTAAACAAAATGAACACAAAACGATCAGCTTTAAAAAAGGACTCGTAACTGGAAAAACCGAATGAAAAAAGAATGTTAACAACAAATACTTTTTCACACACAACCCAGTTCTGAGGAATCAGAATCAACATTGAATTTAAGCAAGTGAACGAGCCAATTGGAGTAAAGTGCCATGCAGATTTAAATTTTTCCCACTTGTGACGAATGCAACTATCGATTTTTTTTCATGCTAGCATGCTAGTTAACATTCGTGTCCGTCAGCTGTTGGCTCTCACGCTGGCCAATACAATCTTCCTGCCTATTCGTGACAGCCAGCTATAGGCTCTCACTCTGGCCACTAGAAAATGGCCGCAAATTACCTTAGACGCATGAAAAAAATCGATTATTTATTATAATTATCCAGAATCTAAAAACAACCATGATCACGTGACTAAAAAAAAATCAACCAATTAAAACCGTAACTCAGCAATGGGTGGGGGGTATGTTTTTATTCAATAACAGTGAAAAAAAAACAATTCTAATAACCATCGTTTCCTATGTCTATACTTACTCAGGATTTCAGATTTTAGATCTAACAAATTATTGGGGTTATTTATACATAGCAATAGCTAACTTTTCCTCTTTGCATAGTGAACAAAATTATCACCGGCTTTATACCTGCGACATATTTTTAATATGTTCTATTTCAAAATGATTTCTTTATTATCCTCTTGTTTGAATTTCCATACATAAGTGGATAAAATCGTGCTATGCTTTGTATGTTTTGTTATTAAAACTACTAAGTTGGTTATAGTATCGTGCTTTAAAATTATTTTGGACAGATCCTATATAGACCATAGGATTTTTATCAGTATTATTTGGTTTATCCTTATATATTTTTACTTGGTATACCACACACTCTTGTTGGTACTTGCCCTGGAGGAGAAAGGCTTCCTTATTCCTACAATTAAACTTGGGGGGGGGGTCGCACGTGGTTTGTCTTTAATCTTTCTCAGATTAAATCTATTAATTAAACTGGTCACACTAAGCATACAACTATAGCTTAATTTGGCGTAGTTTTTATTAAAGATACTATTGACGTAGGTTCTAACCATCCGGCACATATTTTGAAACAGATAGCTAATGTTATTAATCACATTTTTTAACAAAATTAAAATAATCTATGAACAAAATTAAAATAATCTATGAACATGTTCTTAAGAATAGTGGACATGATATTAAATTAGAATATAATGATATGAAGGATTATCCTAGAACACAAAGTAAACATAAAACCAGAAGTAGAAAAATATTGTGGTTTAAACCCACTCCCATATAATTCAGCGATGAAAACCAACATAGGCAAAATATTTTTTAGACTACCTAAAGAGAATTTCCCACAATCTAATACGTTGCATAAAAGTGAAAGTATGGTTTCATGAACCAGGTAGAACCACATACCTGGGGAAATAAATTATAGCCAATGGACTCTTAAAGTTGTTTGTTTTCTATTTAAATTGAATTTATATATATATATATATATATATATATATATATATATATATATATATAATTTATAAATACTTATATATTTCATTTATAAATACATATATATTTCAATTATAAATACATATATATTTCATATATATATGTATATATATATGTGTGTGTGTGTGTGTGTGTGTGTGTGTGTGTGTGTGTGTGTGTGTGTGTGTGTGTGTGAAAATATATAGAAAATAGGAAAGAACTCGTTAGGTAAATAATCCAAGTTCTTTAGTATTTTTGTTATTATTTTTTTTTAAAAAGTGCTCGATACAAAAGTAGCGATGGAATCATATTTTTAAATAAATAATTACATTATATTATATATATATATATATATATATATATATATAGCTTGTAATTTATTTCATGAATATACAAAAATATATTAATCTCTTCAGATTATTATATTGCTCTGCTCTTACATTAAGCAGCCTTTAGATTAATATCCTCCTTGTAACTGTCCCTACTAATTATCAAATGATATATATATATATATATATATATATATATATATATATATATATATTTGTTTGAGAATGCATATTCACATACTCACCGACATGTGTTCATATATCCAAAATATATCTTTAACAAAATTTGTTCAAAAGGAGACTCAAGCGACACTCATTGTAGAGTGTTACTAAATAAGGTGAGTGATATTGACATAACTGAAGGTAGAAAGACCTGAATATTCGGTGGATAAGGAGGATAGATAACGATTAACCCTTGACATGAAGAGGTTCATTGCAGCGTTCAGATATGCATCTACATGAGATCTATCTCTAGTCAAAATGTTTAAAACATTTAAAAAATAATACTCTAAGCTATGACACCTTACTTAAAATAATTTGAATTTATTGATTTTGCGAAGTATATTCCAAAATACAAATTCAATATTCATCTCTTCTCATGTATCTGAAGCAACTTTTTGCATTTCCTATAAATTCCAGTGCCGTAAGTAAGGCCATAGGCGACATCTCTTTCCGATATTCGCATGTATATTGGGCGAAGATTACATAAAGGCGAATGAATGGTAACCTCGGAAAACAGAGAGAGATCTGAGAAGCAAAAGAAAATTGTGAAAGAGTTCTGTTATCAAGAACTAATAAGATTTAAAGGAGCTGTATCATCCTCGCCCAATAAGTGGTGCCTCAAGTTAACAACAGATTTGGGAATTCGAGATCTTTTTTCCCCCAAAGGTAGGGCTCGCAGCGCGTAAATCAAAACAGCTTACATCTTAAATATATTTGCATGCCTGCGCAAAATTCAAAGATTTTCATATTATATGTGCGTGTGATTGCATGTTCATAGCTTCATATTTAATTCATATCTGACTGCATATGTATGTATCAATGATACATTTATATACCTACAAGGATGTATCAATATTAGCATTACATAGAGGACATAAAGCATACTCAAACATGTAGAAACAGAGATATATAAATGTGATACACAAAAGTCTGTTACTGAATTTTTCACTACCAAATATTTGTATTTTTGTATTGGTATCTTTCATATTAAGTATAAATAATCTTTAAGATTGTCAACATGGAAAACAAGTATGATACCTTTCCCATATATTAGGTTGGTGCAAAAATAATGACGTAATAATTACTACGTCATTATGTATACATTAATCCGACATAAAGTTGCATTCTTTTGCCGTTTCTATAAATAATTTCAAGATAATTGTTCTGATGATCTTTCCTCTTTGGTATAGTCTTGACCTGGCATCTCAACTTCAGTCCCTTTCTCATCACTATAATGTAGCTTCCTTATGCCTTTTCTATAAATATTTCATGATAATTGTTCTGATGATCTTTAATCTTTCGTACAGTCTTGACCTGGCATCTCAACTTCAGTCCCTTTCTCATCACTATAATGTAGCTTCCCTATGCCTTTTCTATAAATACTTTCATGATAATTGTTCTAATGATCTTTCCTCTTTGGTACAGTCTTGACCTGTCATCTCAACTTCAGTCCCTTTCTCATCACTATCATGTAGCTTCCCTATGCCTTTTCTATAAATACTTTCATGATAATTGTTCTGATGATCTTTCCTCTTTCGTACAGTCTTGACCTGGCATCTCAACTTCAGTCCCTTTCTCATCACTATAATGCAGCTTCCCTATGTCTTTTCTATAAATAATTTCATGGTAATTGTTCTGATGATCTTTCCTCTTTGGTATAGTATTGACCTGGCATCTCAACTTCAGTCCTTTTCTCATCAATATAATGTAGCTTCCCTATGCCTTTTCTATAAATACTTTCATGATAATTGTTCTGATGATCTTTCCTCTTTCGTACAGTCTTGACCTGGCATCTCAACTTCAGTCCCTTTCTCATCACTATAATGTAGCTTCCTTATGCCTTTTCTATAAATATTTCATGATAATTGTTCTGATGATCTTTAATCTTTCGTACAGTCTTGACCTGGCATCTCAACTTCAGTCCCTTTCTCATCACTATAATGTAGCTTCCCTATGCCTTATCTATAAATACATTCATGATAATTGTTCTGATGATCTTTCCTCTTTGGTACAGTCTTGACCTGGCATCTCAACTTCAGTCCCTTTCTCATCACTATAATGTAGCTTCCCTATGCCTTTTCTATAAATACTTTCATGATAATTGTTCTGATGATCTTTCCTCTTTGGTACAGTCTTGACCTGGCATCTCAACTTCAGTCCCTTTCTCATCACTATAATGTAGCTTCCCTATGCCTTTTCTATAAATACTTTCATGATAATTGTTCTGATGATCTTTCCTCTTTGGTACAGTCTTGACCTGGCATCTCAACTTCAGTCCCTTTCTCATCACTATAATGTAGCTTCCTTATGCCTTTTCTATAAATACTTTCATGATAATTGTTCTGATGATCTTTCCTCTTTGGTACAGTCTTGACCTGGCATCTCAACTTCAGTCCCTTTCTCATCACTATAATGTAGCTTCCCTATGCCTTTTCTATAAATACTTTCATGATAATTGTTCTGATGATCTTTCCTCTTTGGTATAGTCTTGACCTGGCATCTCAACTTCAGTCCCTTTCTCATCACTATAATGTAGCTTCCCTATGCCTTTTCTATAAATACTTTCATGATAATTGTTCTGATGATCTTTCCTCTTTGGTATAGTCTTGACCTGGCATCTCAACTTCAGTCCCTTTCTCATCACTATAATGTAGCTTCCCTATGCCTTTCCTATAAATACTTTCATGATAATTGTTCTGATGATCTTTCCTCTTTGGTACAGTCTTGACCTGGCATCTCAACTTCAGTCCCTTTCTCATCACTATCATGTAGCTTCCCTCTGCCTTTTCTATAAATACTTTCATGATCATTGTTCTGATGATCTTTCCTCTTTCGTACAGTCTTGACCTGGCATCTCAACTTCAGTCCTTTTCTCATCAATATAATGTAGCTTCCCTATGCCTTATCTATAAATACATTCATGATAATTGTTCTGATGATCTTTCCTCTTTGGTACAGTCTTGACCTGGCATCTCAACTTCAGTCCCTTTCTCATCACTATAATGTAGCTTCCTTATGCCTTTTCTATAAATACTTTCATGATAATTGTTCTGATGATCTTTCCTCTTTGGTACAGTCTTGACCTGGCATCTCAACTTCAGTCCCTTTCTCATCACTATAATGTAGCTTCCTTATGCCTTTTCTATAAATACTTTCATGATAATTGTTCTGATGATCTTTCCTCTTTGGTACAGTCTTGACCTGGCATCTCAACTTCAGTCCCTTTCTCATCACTATAATGTAGCTTCCCTATGCCTTTTCTATAAATACTTTCATGATAATTGTTCTGATGATCATTCCTCTTTGGTATAGTCTTGACCTGGCATCTCAACTTCAGTCCCTTTCTCATCACTATCATGTAGCTTCATTATGCCTTTTCTATGAATACTTTCATGATAATTGTTCTGATGATCTTTCCTCTTTGGTATAGTCTTGACCTGGCATCTCAACTTCAGTCCCTTTCTCATCACTATAATGTAGCTTCCCTATGCCTTTTCTATAAATACTTTCATGATAATTGTTCTGATGATCTTTCCTCTTTGGTACAGTCTTGACCTGGCATCTCAACTTCAGTCCCTTTCTCATCACTATAATGTAGCTTCCCTATGCCTTTTCTATAAATACTTTCATGATAATTGTTCTGATGATCTTTCCTCTTTGGTACAGTCTTGACCTGGCACCTCAACTTCAGTCCCTTTCTCATCACTATAATGTAGCTTCCCTATGCCTTATCTATAAATACTTTCATGATAATTGTTCTGATGATCTTTCCTCTTTGGTACAGTCTTGACCTGGCATCTCAACTTCAGTCCCTTTCTCATCACTATAATGTAGCTTCCCTATGCCTTTTCTATAAATACTTTCATGATAATTGTTCTGATGATCATTCCTCTTTGGTATAGTCTTGACCTGGCATCTCAACTTCAGTCCCTTTCTCATCACTATCATGTAGCTTCATTATGCCTTTTCTATGAATACTTTCATGATAATTGTTCTGATGATCTTTCCTCTTTGGTATAGTCTTGACCTGGCATCTCAACTTCAGTCCCTTTCTCATCACTATAATGTAGCTTCCCTATGCCTTTTCTATAAATACTTTCATGATAATTGTTCTGATGATCTTTCCTCTTTGGTACAGTCTTGACCTGGCATCTCAACTTCAGTCCCTTTCTCATCACTATAATGTAGCTTCCCTATGCCTTTTCTATAAATACTTTCATGATAATTGTTCTGATGATCTTTCCTCTTTGGTACAGTCTTGACCTGGCATCTCAACTTCAGTCCCTTTCTCATCACTATAATGTAGCTTCCCTATGCCTTTTCTATAAATACTTTCATGATAATTGTTCTGATGATCTTTCCTCTTTGGTATAGTCTTGACCTGGCATCTCAACTTCAGTCCCTTTCTCATCACTATAATGTAGCTTCCCTATGCCTTTTCTATAAATACTTTCATAATAATTGTTCTGATGATCTTTCCTCTTTGGTACAGTCTTGACCTGGCACCTCAACTTCAGTCCCTTTCTCATCACTATAATGTAGCTTCCCTATGCCTTATCTGTAAATACTTTCATGATAATTGTTCTGATGATCTTTCCTCTTTGGTACAGTCTTGACCTGGCACCTCAACTTCAGTCCCTTTCTCATCACTATAATGTAGCTTCCCTATGCCTTATCTGTAAATACTTTCATGATAATTGTTCTGATGATCTTTCCTCTTTGGTACAGTCTTGACCTGGCACCTCAACTTCAGTCCCTTTCTCATCACTATAATGTAGCTTCCCTATGCCTTTTCTATAAATACTTTCATGATAATTGTTCTGATGATCTTTCCTCTTTGGTACAGTCTTGACCTGGCACCTCAACTTCAGTCCCTTTCTCATCACTATAATGTAGCTTCCCTATGCCTTTTCTATAAATACTTTCATGATAATTGTTCTGATGATCTTTCCTCTTTGGTACAGTCTTGACCTGGCATCTCAACTTCAGTCCCTTTCTCATCAATATAATGAAGCTTCCCTATGCCTTTTCTATAAATACTTTCATGATAATTGTTCTGATGATCTTTCCTCTTTGGTACAGTCTTGACCTGGCATCTCAACTTCAGTCCCTTTCTCATCACTATAATGTAGCTTCCCTATGCCTTTTCTATAAATACTTTCATGATAATTGTTCTGATGATCTTTCCTCTTTGGTACAGTCTTGACCTGGCATCTCAACTTCAGTCCATTTCTCCTCACTATAATGTAGCTTCCCTATGCCTTATCTGTAAATACTTTCATGATAATTGTTCTGATGATCTTTCCTCTTTGGTACAGTCTTGACCTGGCACCTCAACTTCAGTCCCTTTCTCATCACTATAATGTAGCTTCCCTATGCCTTTTCTATAAATACTTTCATGATAATTGTTCTGATGATCTTTCCTCTTTCGTACAGTCTTGACCTGGCATCTCAACTTCAGTCCCTTTCTCATCACTATAATGTAGCTTCCCTATGCCTTTTCTATAAATACTTTCATGATAATTGTTCTGATGATCTTTCCTCTTTCGTACAGTCTTGACCTGGCATCTCAACTTCAGTCCCTTTCTCATTACTATAATGTAGCTTCCCTATGCCTTTTCTATAAATACTTTCATGATAATTGTTCTGATGATCTTTCCTCTTTCGTACAGTCTTGACCTGGCATCTCAACTTCAGTCCCTTTCTCATCACTATAATGTAGCTTCATTATGCCTTTTCTATGAATACTTTCATGATAATTGTTCTGATGATCTTTCCTCTTTCGTACAGTCTTGACCTGGCATCTCAACTTCAGTCCCTTTCTCATCACTATAATGTAGCTTCCCTATGCCTTTTCTATGAATACTTTCATGATAATTGTTCTGATGATCTTTCCTCTTTGGTATAGTCTTGACCTGGCATCTCAACTTCAGTCCCTTTCTCATCACTATAATGTAGCTTCCCTATGCCTTTTCTATAAATACTTTCATGATAATTGTTCTGATGATCTTTCCTCTTTGGTACAGTCTTGACCTGGCACCTCAACTTCAGTCCCTTTCTCATCACTATAATGTAGCTCCCTTATGCCTTTTCTATAAATACTTTCATGATAATTGTTCTGATGATCTTTCCTCTTTCGTACAGTCTTGACCTGGCATCTCAACTTCAGTCCCTTTCTCATCACTATAATGTAGCTTCATTATGCCTTTTCTATGAATACTTTCATGATAATTGTTCTGATGATCTTTCCTCTTTCGTACAGTCTTGACCTGGCATCTCAACTTCAGTCCCTTTCTCATCACTATAATGTAGCTTCATTATGCCTTTTCTATGAATACTTTCATGATAATTGTTCTGATGATCTTTCCTCTTTGGTACAGTCTTGACCTGGCATCTCAACTTCAGTCCCTTTCTCATCACTATCATGTAGTTTCCCTATGCCTTTTCTATAAATACTTTCATGATAATTGTTCTGATGATCTTTCCTCTTTGGTACAGTCTTGACCTGGCACCTCAACTTCAGTCCCTTTCTCATCACTATAATGTAGCTTCCCTATGCCTTTTCTATAAATACTTTCATGATAATTGTTCTGATGATCTTTCCTCTTTGGTATAGTCTTGACCTGGCATCTCAACTTCAGTCCCTTTCTCATCACTATAATGTAGCTTCCCTATGCCTTATCTATAAATACTTTCATGATAATTGTTCTGATGATCTTTCCTCTTTGGTATAGTCTTGACCTGGCATCTCAACTTCAGTCCCTTTCTCATCACTATAATGTAGCTTCCTTATGCCTTTTCTATAAATACTTTCATGATAATTGTTCTGATGATCTTTCCTCTTTGGTACAGTCTTGACCTGGCATCTCAACTTCAGTCCCTTTCTCATCACTATAATGTAGCTTCCCTATGCCTTTTCTATAAATACTTTCATGATAATTGTTCTGATGATCTTTCCTCTTTGGTATAGTCTTGACCTGGCATCTCAACTTCAGTCCCTTTCTCATCACTATAATGTAGCTTCCCTATGCCTTTTCTATAAATACTTTCATGATAATTGTTCTGATGATCTTTCCTCTTTGGTACAGTCTTGACCTGGCATCTCAACTTCAGTCCCTTTCTCATCACTATAATGTAGCTTCATTATGCCTTTTCTATGAATACTTTCATGATAATTGTTCTGATGATCTTTCCTCTTTCGTACAGTCTTGACCTGGCATCTCAACTTCAGTCCCTTTCTCATCACTATAATGTAGCTTCATTATGCCTTTTCTATGAATACTTTCATGATAATTGTTCTGATGATCTTTCCTCTTTGGTACAGTCTTGACCTGGCATCTCAACTACAGTCCCTTTCTCATCACTATCATGTAGTTTCCCTATGCCTTTTCTATAAATACTTTCATGATAATTGTTCTGATGATCTTTCCTCTTTGGTACAGTCTTGACCTGGCATCTCAACTTCAGTCCCTTTCTCATCACTATAATGTAGCTTCCCTATGCCTTTTCTATAAATACTTTCATGATAATTGTTCTGATGATCTTTCCTCTTTGGTATAGTCTTGACCTGGCATCTCAACTTCAGTCCCTTTCTCATCACTATAATGTAGCTTCCCTATGCCTTATCTATAAATACTTTCATGATAATTGTTCTGATGATCTTTCCTCTTTGGTATAGTCTTGACCTGGCATCTCAACTTCAGTCCCTTTCTCATCACTATAATGTAGCTTCCTTATGCCTTTTCTATAAATACTTTCATGATAATTGTTCTGATGATCTTTCCTCTTTGGTACAGTCTTGACCTGGCATCTCAACTTCAGTCCCTTTCTCATCACTATAATGTAGCTTCCCTATGCCTTTTCTATAAATACTTTCATGATAATTGTTCTGATGATCTTTCCTCTTTCGTACAGTCTTGACCTGGCATCTCAACTTCAGTCCCTTTCTCATCACTATAATGTAGCTTCCCTATGCCTTTTCTATAAATACTTTCATGATAATTGTTCTGATGATCTTTCCTCTTTGGTACAGTCTTGACCTGGCACCTCAACTTCAGTCACTTTCTCATCACTATCATGTAGCTCCCCTCTGCCTTTTCTATAAATACTTTCATGATAATTGTTCTGATGATCTTTCCTCTTTGGTACAGTCTTGACCTGTCATCTCAACTTCAGTCCCTTTCTCATCACTATAATGTAGCTTCTCTATGCCTTTTCTATAAATACTTTCATGATAATTGTTCTGATGATCTTTCCTCTTTGGTATAGTCTTGACCTGGCATCTCAACTTCAGTCCCTTTCTCATCACTATAATGTAGCTTCTCTATGCCTTTTCTATAAATACTTTCATGATAATTGTTCTGATGATCTTTCCTCTTTGGTATAGTCTTGACCTGGCATCTCAACTTCAGTCCCTTTCTCATCACTATAATGTAGCTTCCCTATGCCTTTTCTATAAATACTTTCATGATAATTGTTCTGATGATCTTTCCTCTTTGGTACAGTCTTGACCTGGCATCTCAACTTCAGTACCTTTCTCATCACTATAATGTAGCTTCATTATGCCTTTTCTATGAATACTTTCATGATAATTGTTCTGATGATCTTTCCTCTTTCGTACAGTCTTGACCTGGCACCTCAACTTCAGTCCCTTTCTCATCACTATAATGTAGCTTCCCTATGCCTTTTCTATAAATACTTTCATGATAATTGTTCTGATGATCTTTCCTCTTTGGTACAGTCTTGACCTGTCATCTCAACTTCAGTCCCTTTCTCATCACTATAATGTAGCTTCTCTATGCCTTTTCTATAAATACTTTCATGATAATTGTTCTGATGATCTTTCCTCTTTGGTATAGTCTTGACCTGGCATCTCAACTTCAGTCCCTTTCTCATCACTATAATGTAGCTTCTCTATGCCTTTTCTATGAATACTTTCATGATAATTGTTCTGATGATCTTTCCTCTTTGGTACAGTCTTGACCTGGCATCTCAACTTCAGTCCCTTTCTCATCACTATCATGTAGTTTCCCTATGCCTTTTCTATAAATACTTTCATGATAATTGTTCTGATGATCTTTCCTCTTTGGTACAGTCTTGACCTGGCACCTCAACTTCAGTCCCTTTCTCATCACTATAATGTAGCTTCCCTATGCCTTTTCTATAAATACTTTCATGATAATTGTTCTGATGATCTTTCCTCTTTGGTATAGTCTTGACCTGGCATCTCAACTTCAGTCCCTTTCTCATCACTATAATGTAGCTTCCCTATGCCTTATCTATAAATACTTTCATGATAATTGTTCTGATGATCTTTCCTCTTTGGTATAGTCTTGACCTGGCATCTCAACTTCAGTCCCTTTCTCATCACTATAATGTAGCTTCCCTATGCCTTATCTATAAATACTTTCATGATAATTGTTCTGATGATCTTTCCTCTTTGGTATAGTCTTGACCTGGCATCTCAACTTCAGTCCCTTTCTCATCACTATAATGTAGCTTCCCTATGCCTTTTCTATAAATACTTTCATGATAATTGTTCTGATGATCTTTCCTCTTTGGTACAGTCTTGACCTGGCATCTCAACTTCAGTCCCTTTCTCATCACTATAATGTAGCTTCCCTATGCCTTTTCTATAAATACTTTCATAATAATTGTTCTGATGATCTTTCTTCTTTGGTACAGTCTTGACCTGGCACCTCAACTTCAGTCCCTTTCTCATCACTATAATGTAGCTTCCCTATGCCTTATCTATAAATACTTTCATGATAATTGTTCTGATAATCTTTCCTCTTTGGTACAGTCTTGACCTGGCATCTCAACTTCAGTCCCTTTCTCATCACTATAATGTAGCTTCCCTATGCCTTTTCTATAAATACTTTCATGATAATTGTTCTGATGATCTTTCCTCTTTGGTACAGTCTTGACCTGGCATCTCAACTTCAGTCCCTTTCTCATCACTATAATGTAGCTTCCCTATGCCTTTTCTATAAATACTTTCATGATAATTGTTCTGATGATCTTTCCTCTTTGGTACAGTCTTGACCTGGCACCTCAACTTCAGTCCCTTTCTCATCACTATCATGTAGCTTCCCTCTGCCTTTTCTATAAATACTTTCATGATAATTGTTCTGATGATCTTTCCTCTTTGGTATAGTCTTGACCTGGCATCTCAACTTCAGTCCCTTTCTCATCACTATAATGTAGCTTCTCTATGCCTTTTCTATAAATACTTTCATGATAATTGTTCTGATGATCTTTCCTCTTTGGTATAGTCTTGACCTGGCATCTCAACTTCAGTCCCTTTCTCATCACTATAATGTAGCTTCCCTATGCCTTTTCTATAAATACTTTCATGATAATTGTTCTGATGATCTTTCCTCTTTGGTACAGTCTTGACCTGGCATCTCAACTTCAGTCCCTTTCTCATCACTATAATGTAGCTTCCCTATGCCTTTTCTATAAATACTTTCATGATAATTGTTCTGATGATCTTTCCTCTTTGGTACAGTCTTGACCTGGCATCTCAACTTCAGTCCCTTTCTCATCACTATAATGTAGCTTCCCTATGCCTTTTCTATAAATACTTTCATGATAATTGTTCTGATGATCTTTCCTCTTTGGTACAGTCTTGACCTGGCACCTCAACTTCAGTCCCTTTCTCATCACTATCATGTAGCTTCCCTCTGCCTTTTCTATAAATACTTTCATGATAATTGTTCTGATGATCTTTCCTCTTTGGTACCTAGACTTTATGAATTTAAGCCATAATATAGCTTCCCTCTTCCTTTTCTATAAATATTTTCATGATAATTGTTCTGATGAGCTTTCCTTGTTGTCTGATGATCTTTCCTCTTTGGTATAGTCTTGACCTGGCATCTCAACTTCAGTCCCTTTCTCATCACTATAATGTAGCTTCTCTATGCCTTTTCTATAAATACTTTCATGATAATTGTTCTGATGATCTTTCCTCTTTGGTATAGTCTTGACCTGGCATCTCAACTTCAGTCCCTTTCTCATCACTATAATGTAGCTTCATTATGCCTTTTCTATGAATACTTTCATGATAATTGTTCTGATGATCTTTCCTCTTTCGTACAGTCTTGACCTGGCATCTCAACTTCAGTCCCTTTCTCATCACTATCATGTAGTTTCCCTATGCCTTTTCTATAAATACTTTCATGATAATTGTTCTGATGATCTTTCCTCTTTGGTACAGTCTTGACCTGGCACCTCAACTTCAGTCCCTTTCTCATCACTATAATGTAGCTTCCCTATGCCTTTTCTATAAATACTTTCATGATAATTGTTCTGATGATCTTTCCTCTTTGGTATAGTCTTGACCTGGCATCTCAACTTCAGTCCCTTTCTCATCACTATAATGTAGCTTCCCTATGCCTTATCTATAAATACTTTCATGATAATTGTTCTGATGATCTTTCCTCTTTGGTATAGTCTTGACCTGGCATCTCAACTTCAGTCCCTTTCTCATCACTATAATGTAGCTTCCTTATGCCTTTTCTATAAATACTTTCATGATAATTGTTCTGATGATCTTTCCTCTTTGGTACAGTCTTGACCTGGCATCTCAACTTCAGTCCCTTTCTCATCACTATAATGTAGCTTCCCTATGCCTTTTCTATAAATACTTTCATAATAATTGTTCTGATGATCTTTCCTCTTTGGTACAGTCTTGACCTGGCACCTCAACTTCAGTCCCTTTCTCATCACTATAATGTAGCTTCCCTATGCCTTATCTATAAATACTTTCATGATAATTGTTCTGATAATCTTTCCTCTTTGGTACAGTCTTGACCTGGCATCTCAACTTCAGTCCCTTTCTCATCACTATAATGTAGCTTCCCTATGCCTTTTCTATAAATACTTTCATGATAATTTTTCTGATGATCTTTCCTCTTTGGTACAGTCTTGACCTGGCATCTCAACTTCAGTCCCTTTCTCATCACTATAATGTAGCTTCCCTATGCCTTTTCTATAAATACTTTCATGATAATTGTTCTGATGATCTTTCCTCTTTGGTACAGTCTTGACCTGGCACCTCAACTTCAGTCCCTTTCTCATCACTATCATGTAGCTTCCCTCTGCCTTTTCTATAAATACTTTCATGATAATTGTTCTGATGATCTTTCCTCTTTGGTATAGTCTTGACCTGGCATCTCAACTTCAGTCCCTTTCTCATCACTATAATGTAGCTTCTCTATGCCTTTTCTATAAATACTTTCATGATAATTGTTCTGATGATCTTTCCTCTTTGGTATAGTCTTGACCTGGCATCTCAACTTCAGTCCCTTTCTCATCACTATAATGTAGCTTCCCTATGCCTTTTCTATAAATACTTTCATGATAATTGTTCTGATGATCTTTCCTCTTTGGTACAGTCTTGACCTGGCATCTCAACTTCAGTCCCTTTCTCATCACTATAATGTAGCTTCCCTATGCCTTTTCTATAAATACTTTCATGATAATTGTTCTGATGATCTTTCCTCTTTGGTACAGTCTTGACCTGGCATCTCAACTTCAGTCCCTTTCTCATCACTATAATGTAGCTTCATTATGCCTTTGCTATGAATACTTTCATGATAATTGTTCTGATGATCTTTCCTCTTTTGTACAGTCTTGACCTGGCATCTCAACTTCAGTCCCTTTCTCATCACTATAATGTAGCTTCATTATGCCTTTTCTATGAATACTTTCATGATAATTGTTCTGATGATCTTTCCTCTTTGGTACAGTCTTGACCTGGCATCTCAACTTCAGTCCCTTTCTCATCACTATCATGTAGTTTCCCTATGCCTTTTCTATAAATACTTTCATGATAATTGTTCTGATGATCTTTCCTCTTTGGTACAGTCTTGACCTGGCATCTCAACTTCAGTCCCTTTCTCATCACTATAATGTAGCTTCCCTATGCCTTTTCTATAAATACTTTCATGATAATTGTTCTGATGATCTTTCCTCTTTGGTATAGTCTTGACCTGGCATCTCAACTTCAGTCCCTTTCTCATCACTATAATGTAGCTTCCCTATGCCTTTTCTATGAATACTTTCATGATAATTGTTCTGATGATCTTTCCTCTTTCGTACAGTCTTGACCTGGCATCTCAACTTCAGTCCCTTTCTCATCACTATAATGTAGCTTCCCTATGCCTTTTCTATAAATACTTTCATGATAATTGTTCTGATGATCTTTCCTCTTTCGTACAGTCTTGACCTGGCATCTCAACTTCAGTCCCTTTCTCATCACTATAATGTAGCTTCATTATGCCTTTTCTATGAATACTTTCATGATAATTGTTCTGATGATCTTTCCTCTTTGGTACAGTCTTGACCTGGCATCTCAACTTCAGTCCCTTTCTCATCACTATAATGTAGCTTCCCTATGCCTTTTCTATAAATACTTTCATGATAATTGTTCTGATGATCTTTCCTCTTTGGTACAGTCTTGACCTGGCATCTCAACTTCAGTCCCTTTCTCATCACTATAATGTAGCTTCCCTATGCCTTTTCTATAAATACTTTCATGATAATTGTTCTGATGATCTTTCCTCTTTGGTATAGTCTTGACCTGGCATCTCAACTTCAGTCCCTTTCTCATCACTATAATGTAGCTTCCCTATGCCTTTTCTATAAATACTTTCATGATAATTGTTCTGATGATCTTTCCTCTTTGGTACAGTCTTGACCTGGCATCTCAACTTCAGTCCCTTTCTCATCACTATAATGTAGCTTCCCTATGCCTTTTCTATAAATACTTTCATGATAATTGTTCTGATGATCTTTCCTCTTTGGTACAGTCTTGACCTGTCATCTCAACTTCAGTCCCTTTCTCATCACTATAATGTAGTTTCCCTATGCCTTTTCTATAAATACTTTCATGATAATTGTACTGACGATCTTTCTTCTTTGGTACCTAGAATGCATGAATTTATATGCAGTACTAGTTACGTAACAAGGTCTCGTAAATTTACTGTTGTATTTGCTAGATGCAACTGTATGTTCTATGATTACACTTTCTTCTCTCGCTCTTCTTGCTTGTGGAATTCTCTTCTGGCTTTTTGCTTCTCAGTTAATTTCGATCCTCAAAAATTTAAATAAAATATCAATCGTTATCCACAGAATTCCTGTTTACTCTTTTATTGTTCTCGCTTCTTAGTAATATTGCTGTTTTCTTCAAAATTCAGTAACCCTTTGTCTTAGCAATTTTACTGCCTTGGTTGAAGGGAAATTTTATATATATATATATATATATATATATATATATATATATATATATATATATATATATATATATATACTCAGGGTGAAGCAACAGTGATGAATGATTTATAAAAATCAGAGGGAAAAATATTGTGAATCTATTAGTATTTTAGTTTACCCAGTTTTTAAAATGTACTTTATTAATTTCAGCACATTACTAAACTTGTGATGAGGTATCACCAATGTACAGTTGAGTCAGCTAAATGTAACTGTAAGTTCTATACTAACAGTTTCTTTACTAACACTTTTCACTTGTGAAACTCCCTTCCAGCTCCATGCTTTCCAGACAACTTTAATCTTCAAAACTTTAAATAAAATGTCAAGCGTTAGCTACTGTTTGTCTGATTTCTCATCTATTGTTCTTGATCCTTAGTAATGTTTCTGTTTTCTAATTCTTCCAGTAACCAGTTTTTTCTTAGTGATATTACTGCCTTGCATTTGTTAAAAAATAAATAAAATATGTTTCGGAAACAAGAATTAATTTAAACAAACTCAACCGACAAAAACTAACTGTATAATTTTCATCATATATTAATAATTTTAGAATAATTTGTTGTAGATCCAGATAAAAATTGTAAATAAACTGTCCTAATTCCTTATTTTCTATTTATTTTTCCTCCAGTACTTTCAAACATCTCAATCGTTATGAAGAATCTAAATTTTTTCAGTAGCGTAGTTTGTTGACTAAACTTGGAACGCTACAATTCAAATTCAAATTCAAATATATGCTTAATTAACATCATATGTAGGACGGCTGTGAAGAGCTTGATTGCACTGAAAAATGAATGTATCAAATATTTTGTGCATAGTGATTAGATTTTTTTTACGCTTATTAAATATTTTGAATGCATTTTAAAATACTGCCCCTTCTATCGCTATTTCCTTTGGAAATGATCAGATGAGCTACACTTTTTTTTATTTCCACCGGCTAAGACATTTATTGCCTCGGAGCTGAATTATCCACATTTCCTTCATATACCTTCCAATTGTAAACGAAATTCTACTCAGACAGCTTTTCCTAGGAACTACAACTTTGTGAAAAAGACTCTCTTGTTGCTGCTTACCTAAACGCTACAACTAACCTCTTCATGTCATGTGTCAATTATTATCTATCCTCCTTATCCACATAACATTCATCTCTTTCTACCATCATTCAGTAACGCTCTACAGTGAGTGGCTCTTGAGTCTTCTGCTGAACAAATTTTGTTAAAAAATATATTTTTGAATATATGTAAAGGTCTTAGTGGATATGTGGATATGCACGCCCAAACAAACAAATGTACTATTTCGTGGTTGAATGGGATGGTCAGGCGTCTGGGTGTTGACTTCAATGTCCACTTATATATATATATATATATATATATATATATATATATATATATATATATATTATCGCGAAGTTTAACCTCTCCGGATCATAGTCAATACTAGCCAGTACACACCTCTCGGTAGACACATGCAATATAATGGCCGGGTTAAACTGTCATGAATTTTCCTTCCCATCTGAAGTCTTATCATGAAAACAACACTAAAGGATTGCTAGCCAAAGCTCAGAGAGACTCCTTTCACCCTCATCAAGAGCAGCTAGTCCGCACCAGTTCTCGACCTGGTACTTTACATAGCTCCGCGGGATATATATATATATATATATATATATATATATATATATATATATATATATATTACACTGGATATCGGAATAAACAGATCGTCATCAATGTGCCAATATATTACTATACTTTTAAAATAATAATAATAATAACGTATAAAATTATTATCAGTTGTATGAGAATATTTGAATGTTATTATTATTATTATTATTATAACACATGCTAATGACACATGAGGACTGTCGTTCGGAGTTTCCGTGGCAAGTCTTTTGCACCGTTACTTTCTTATCGACAGATCCAAAAGTGTGGATGGTCCGACACAAGACTTCTCCACTTGAAACAAATCATCGTGTTGTTTTTCTGGCAACAACATCTAATTAGTTCCACACATATCCGGCTACTTTGAAAAACTTGTTCGACCTCTCCAGTACAACAACTCAGCACCAGAAAGAAAAACAGCTCTGGTCGCATTGGAGCTAAAGAAGTACAACATTGATATAGCTGCACTGAGAAGTAAGCATCAGTCGACTACATGAAACGTGAAAGAAAAATAAGACATCTAACAGTGTTCTTGCTGCACTTGGAGCAATATATTCTCCTTTACTGTTTTTGGTCTTTTGTGCAATTCTCGAGCCGGTCTCAAAAGTCAAAGGCATGCAGTTAATTAGTTCGTGGTCGTCGGAACCTCATACATTGAACGCGTTTAGAGAGTCTCTCTCTCTCTCTCTCTCTCTCTCTCTCTATATATATATATATATATATATATATATATATGAATTTTCTATCAAACATTGTAAACTATCTTTTACATAATTTTGTTAAAACAAAATTATAACAACTCCATCTCTCTTTCCCCCTCCCCCCTATCTCTCTCTTTACCATAAGACTCACTTGTATACATTTTCTACAATTCATTTCCGTTTTGTCACTCCTCCTACTCCAATATAAAACATACTTAAGAGGGATATAAAATTAACCCCTCCCTATACTTTATATTGTCTGTTTAACTACCACTCTCAACCCCCTCTATTAAATTACAAAAATTACACTACCCACCAATTTCTAATCCCATTTTTCCTCTCAATTCGTTGTTGGAAGTTTTACCTGATGATCCTAAATCCTTAAAAAAGGATTTTGGGTGAAATAAATTATCGTAATGGTACCTTAAAGTGGTTTGTTTTTCATTACATATATATATATATATATATATATATATATATATATATATATATATATATATATATATATCAGATGACCTCTTAACGCTTTATTTTTTTAAACTAATGAAAGCTATATTATTTTTTAATAAATAAACAAATGCTCGACATTGGGTGTAATAGTAAGTGAGGAGAAGAAGAAGCGTATTTTAAATGTATCAGTTGGGTGTTAATTGAAATGTATATTACTTTATATATATATATATATATATATATATATATATATATATATATATATATATATATATATATATATATATGTATATATATAGGATAACGATTCATTTCTATATATAAATGTATTTCTTTATTTGTATACAATTTGTAGGTACACGTATTTGAATTACCATCGCTGTTTTGACATTTCTTAAAAGTGTAATTAATTACAACTGGCCTATATCAATTTCCAAATCTAAGCCGGTTATTAATTTCAATATTTGTGAAAAATAACAGCGATATCAACTTAAACACGGGTAACAACGAAAATAATGTTTATAGTAATAAAAAAATTATATTTATAGTAATAAAAAAATAACGTTTATAGTAATAAAAAAATAATGTTTATAGTAATAAAAAATAACGTTTATAGTAATAAAAAATAATTTTTATAGTAATAAAAAATAATGTTTATAGTAATAAAAAAATAATGTTTATAGTCATAAAGAAATAATGTTTATAGTAATAAAAAAATTATATTTATAGTAATAAAAAAATAACGTTTATAGTAATAAAAAAATAATGTTTATAGTAATAAAAAATAACGTTTATAGTAATAAAAAATAATTTTTATAGTAATAAAAAATAATGTTTATAGTAATAAAAAAATAATGTTTATAGTCATAAAGAAATAATGTTTATAGTAATAAAAAAATTATATTTATAGTAATAAAAAAATAACGTTTATAGTAATAAAAAAATAATGTTTATAGTAATAAAAAATAACGTTTATAGTAATAAAAAATAATTTTTATAGTAATAAAAAATAATGTTTATAGTAATAAAAAAATAATGTTTATAGTCATAAAGAAATAATGTTTATAGTAATAAAAAAATTATGTCGGATAAAAAATCCATTCAAACTATACATGTGTATGTTTTGTCATAAAATAAAATGAAAAATGTGAAGAGAATTATATCAGACCATTTATAAATATATTTATATGAGTATGCATTCATATTTTCAGTCAAGAAAACATATTTCTTGCATATAATTATATATGGACATGAATGTGTATACATCCTTATATATCTGCATGTATATATTTATATATGTTTTTATGTGTGTATGCATTTAGATGACAACAACTAGAAAAAAGATTACAAATGTCTTCGTAATCAATGAAATTTAATCGCTGAATAAAATAAACCGATCCAGGTATAAGAATTATGCTAATCATTCAGAATTATTGCGTTGCATTCTTATCAGTTTTATTAGCGAATTCTTTTATATTTATTCTTAATATATAACGTTAGGCACACCGAAAATTTGGGAATTTACATACATTAATTTGCTTTATTTTTTCTCATATACAGGCATATAATTGAACGCACATATCACATTAGCTCGTTTATTATTAGACACACACACACAAAACACACACATGCATACATACAGACAAAAAACAAATACACATATACACGAAGAGAGACACACACATACATCTACACAAACATACACACACAAACGCACGCACACAGATACACATACATATACGCATACACATACGCACAAACACACACAGACATACATATATACATCTATGCACACAAACGCACAAGCATACTTACGTAGACACATACATACACAGACATATACACAAGCACATTCACAAACACATATTCACAAATGCACACCACACATACAAGCACGCACACGAACCTAGTTTTTATACATGCTATATCCAGAAAAGTAATCACATGTATAATTGCAAGAAAAAAAAGCTTATTCACATAAACGCAGCTCTTTGTCAGTCGACTTCAATGAAACCTGAATAAAAGAGTGATTGCTGCCCAAATACACATTATATGTGTGTGTGTGCGCGCGTATGTGTTTATTTATTTACACTTGTTCAGAAGCGGATGCATATAGATATTTACATTAGATATGAATAAATATATACATATACTGATATAGTCTATTCTTACATTACGCATATTTTTATCTTCAATAATTTCGCATCAATTATTTATGTTTCTGTATATCTGAGTTTGTTTTAGCATATTTGTGCGTATTTTATTAATACACACGCAACTCAGCAATAGTTGTAGGGGGAACAAATTGAACGGGTCAGTCGGCATCCGATCTTGGCTTATATGTCATGATAAAAAAGAACGTTGTCGAATGACTTGCAGAAAATTTCGAGTCGCATGTGCCTGACGTAGGCGGGTATTATCCTAGCATGAATAGTACATATTCTCCAATATCTGGTTAAGGCGGTAGAGAACTTGGAGAGGTGAATTAACAGGTGATAACTGACATCCATTAGACATGGCACGTGGAACTAGAACAGTCTATCCCAACGAGCGAAATAAAGGGTTCAGTTTGACATTCCATCCACCTGAGGACGGCCGGAGTGTACAACGGCCGAAACGTTGTGATAAATATGGCAACAAAGATGAGGATGATAGTCAGAACAATGTAAATAGTGTACATAATATCTTATATCAGAAATATAGACAGATACATATTTTTCCTACAACAGAAACAGCAGGAGAACAATTTGAATAGTGTTCTGGATATACATGATGCGGTTTAAATTTCCTTTCACAGTTGTAATTCATGTTTCCCCTCACCATGGTGCGAACCGTTGGGTATCTGTGTCGTTGGCAGATACATTCTGGAAGACAACGCTTTCGATATCAACGTCGCACCAAAGATGGCCACCACATGTATCTCTCAGTACAGAATATATCAGAGCATAATTCTCTCCCGCTAAAATACCCTCTTATGATACCGCGAACGACAAGCACGATGTCATTGAAACTTAAGTGGAAGACTGGTTACAGATATATTGCTTGTTCACTTGTTGCAAATAAACAGTTCATTATGTTCCATGTTGACACATACAAACGTACATCTTTATCTTTGTTATTCTGTTCATTGCTGACTGTCATGCTTTTTACTATCCTGTGATCAGTCACTGCTACTTTTAGAATGCGTTGATTTCTGAGACCTTCTATATTACATGGCTGTTCAGAACCTGGTTTATGTGTGTAGGGAAGTTTACCTGAGCACTATTTCTAACATAGAATTATCAATATATGGAACACATCTCCGAAGTGATCCACCAGCTACTCCAACCCTTTCAAATGGCTTTAAGTGAATACACTAGTGCGTCTCCATTACATATCATTTGTTTGCACTGGCCTATTTCACCACAACGAAACTATCCGAGCATGCTTAATTTTGTAAAGTCCAAACACAGACAGTGTAATGATATGAGTGTTGTTATGTCACAAAACAGCTTAAAACATCGAAAACATTACCAAAAAATCTACTACAGTCTGGGATGTAAAAAAAAATCAACTTTTTCCTTCAGGTTGTACATTTGCCTCTCTGAACACACACACACACATATACACACACACACACACACACATATATATATATATATATATATATATATATATAATACATATACACACATTATATATATATATATATATATACATACACATACATATATATATATATATATATATATATATATATATATATATATATATATATATATATATATATATATGCATGCACTATAAGCGAAAAGATTTGAACCAACCTCTGGATTTCAAAGAATCACCCAAAAGGTTGCATGACATGTTAAAAACTGACACGCTCACTTAGACTTTTAACATATATTCAATAATAATAATAATAATAATAATAATAATAATAATAAGAAGAAGAAGAAGAAGAAGAAGAAGAAGAAGAAGAAGGGGAGGAGGTGGAGGAGAAGAAGAAGAAGAATGCAAATAGGCTCATTTAAGGAATTCGTGGTAGCACAATGCCTTAAAGAAATACAAAAAAATTGTATTCCCAATTACTGCCAATACATTACGAAGACCTTTACCTATGTAAATGTGTTATCTTTTTTTTTCTTTTTTTTTCCTAAAAAAACTGCTCAGTTGAAAATGCCATTTCTGATCTTAGGTCTCTGATCGGAACCCGGAAAGTAATGAATATACACCAGAAATCAAACTATATAAATAAACAAACAAATAAATAAATAATAATAGGTTTATCATCAAATATAGATAATTATAATTACGCACATACCTTTATCTATCGAAAAAAGAATAAATACAAATTCAGCAAATGAGAAGATTTTCCATGAATATATTAATTTCTATAATAAAGCTCTAAAAGATAGTGGCTACATAAGCCCAAAACTAACTTATATAAAAAAGGAAAATGGAAAAAATAGAAAAAAAACAGAAGTAGAAAAATAATTTGGTATATGCCCTCATACAACCAAATGGTAAAAAATAAATTAAGGCAAAAATTCCTTGCAATAATCGTTAAACACTTTCCTAAAGATAGTAAACTTAGTACTATTTTCAATAAAAATACACTAAAAGTAAGTTACAGCTGTACTGAAAACTTAGAGAAAATTAAGAAATATAATGTTAATATAATATCTTTAATAAACCAAAAAAAATTAGCAATATAAAAATAAAAAGAGATGAAGATAAACACAAATTATGTAACTGTAAAAATCCTCATAAATGTCCTCTACAAAATAAATGTCGCACGGAATTATTAGTATACCAATGCAATATCTCATCTATTGAGAATCCGGAAAACATAAAAATCTATATAGGTTGTACAAGCCATGAGTTCAAAAAAAGTACAATCAACATCAAACTTCATTTAGAATAAATAAAAACCGAAACCAGACGTCCCTATCGAAATATTTATGGCACTTAAAAGAAACTAATAAGACATCTACAGTAAAATGGAAATAAATACGAAAAGCTAGAATATGTAGGTCATTAAATGACCCATGTCCTTTGTGTATACATTGAAAATATATATTACTAAGTTTATAAAAAATAAAAATTTACTTAATCAAAGAAATGAAATCGTTATTCTCTGCCGACACTGTCAAAATTTTCCTTAAATAATATTAAAAAAAAAAAAATGGGAGCTGGTAATATATATACTTATATTTGATATGTAATAACAAATTTTAAATAATTTAAGTAATTCTATTACATTTATTTGATTTAAAAAGAAATATAGTCTATTAGTAATTAAGAGTAAAAATAATATTTTAAAGTTGTAGTTCAATATAACGTATTCTAACCCAAACACCCCTTTCAGAAAAATTTTAAGTATACAAGTACGAATTTAACGGAAAAAATGCCGAAAAACTTTTTCGTTAATAAAAAAAAAACAGACGACATGTGTTGAACGAATGTCAAAATTCCTTGAAAAATGCCCCCGCATCCTCCCTAAAATTAACCTCTTTTTTGGAACGTAACTTATAATTGATACAACAATGCTAATAAAAATGAACATGCTACTGCCTCTGTCTGAATGATTGGATTTCTCTGTATCCTTGGAAACAAGAAATTATGAATTATATGTGCGTTTAAAACCCGGTAAATTTAAAAATAAGTTATTCCAAAATTCGCTTGAAGATGAAACTGAACTAATTCTTTTAATTTAATTATATAATTAAATTTGAAGTTTTTAGCTTCGTTTTTGAAACATGGTAATTCCTGTGTAGCGAAGAAACCATATTTTAAATCAGTTTATATATATATATATGTGTGTGTGTGTGTGTGTGTGTGTGTGTGTATAATGTTTGCTTCATATTATGCCCTGTACTTTTTATTTGTCAAATCTATCTATATTTCTGATATGAGGCATTGTAACTATTTACATTGTTCGAGCTGTTCCACGTGGCATGTCTTTAGATATCTTAGTTGTAGTTAATTCCCCTTGATAACTAAACTCTCCAAGTTGTTTTTTTCTTGTTGCTGTGGCCAATCTGTGAACTCTGGGTCAAAAAGCTTTTCGATCAATCAACCAACATTTTTTATCCACTGGACCATATGTCCTTGTCATAACACGTGCAATTAGAACGTCTCAAAGAGTCGCAGGACAAAGAAGAAGACAGCGTAGAAAAAGAAGACAGCGAAGAAGAAAAAAACAAAAAGGCCGCAAAAAAGATCTATCTATCTATCTATCTATCTATCTATCTATCTATGTCAGTCTGTTCATATCTATCTATGTCAGTCTGTTCATATCTATCTATCTATCTATCTATCTATCTATCTATCTATCTATCTATCTATCTATGTCAGTCTGTTCATATCTATCTATCTATCTATCTATCTATGTCAGTCTGTTCATATCTATCTATCTATCTATATATCTATATATCTATCTATGTCAGTCTGTTCATATCTATCTATCTATCTATCTCTCTATCTCTCTCTCTCTCTCTCTCTATCTATATATATATATATATATATATATATATATATATATATATATATATATAAAATGACTTGAAATCCTTAAAAATCTATTCCGCTATAATTTATTTCATGAATATACAAATATTCATCCTTCAGACTTTGATTTCAGACGAAAAACAAAGGGAAAGAAAAAGAAAAAATTCAATATAAAGTTTTAAAAATTTTGGCGGGGAAGAGAGAAAAGGAGAGGGAGGTGGAAGAAAGAGGGGGAGGGAAAGAGATAGTAATAAAGGCAGGGAACATGAGCCGATAGGGTGACCTAGAAATTATTTTTTCTTTAAGAACTGGACAAGTTAAAATACAGGGAGAGGGAGGGGAGCGATAAGATTCAAAATAAATACATTGAATTTTCTAATATTCGTGTCATTTTCGACAGCAAATTCATCATCATCATCGTATTCTAACCGTTAGAATTTCAAATTGTTTATCATAATAATAATTATAATAATATTTGACATTAATAAAATAAAGTAAGTTAAAGTATAATAAAGAAAGTTAAATAAAAATTACGAATAAAATATATAAAAATATGCATAAAATATTTATTAATACAATAATTAAATAATTAAATTAAATAAAATTACGAGATAAATAAAGAACAATTTTAAGAGACTGTGCACACACGCACAACACACACACACACACACACACACACACACACACATATATATATATATATATATATATATAGATAGATAGATAGATAGATAGATTGTAAATTCTCCAGAATTAATGTTATAAGGAAATTTTAAATCTGTGCTTGTGCCAACACTTGAAGATAAGTATATTGCTCTCTTACTTACTTTGAGCTCTCTTTGAATTAATGTTCTCCTTGGCCTTAGTGATTGTCAATTCACACACACACACACACACACACACACACACACACACACACATATATATATATATATATGTGTGTGTGTGTGTGTGTGTAATATCTTCATATCTATCTGTTCCTCTATCTCTGTCTTTCTCTCTCTCTCTCTCTCTCTCTCTCTCTCTCTCTATATATATATATATATATATATATATATATATATATATATATATATATATATTAATCATTCATCCCAAGCAAGCCAATAAAACTACTAAGATGCAAGGAGTTACTGAGTACCAGAGAACATGAGAAAAAAGATTCATGAAGGATAAGTAATAATAAAAGAACTAGCATTTAGAAGACAACAGATAACGCTTGACATTGCAAGTGAATTTTTTAAGATCAAAGTTGCCTGGAAAGCAAGAAACGGGAAGTGATTTTCACAATCGATAAGTGTGAGAGAAGAAATAGCATATAACTTACGGTTACATCTAGCCATTTCAACTGTAAAATGATGAGACCTAGCTGTTAAACTAGAACCGAGGTTAAATTCGTACATTTGTGGTTTATTTATTAATTACGGAGCAAACATTTTATAAAAAGTTATCATTAGTACTTTACTTATCTTTAAGTAACTAGTTCTATGTAGAATTGATATAATATTGAATGTTCCTAATTAGTAATCTAGAATTTATATCTTCTCCATGGTAACGAACGGACGCATACACCAAGAAAATAAGCAAACATCTTAAGACTAGGTTGATCTATTCAATCTGGTCCGTGATAGTTTTAATGCAAACATTCAATCTAATATTCGTCAGACTTATTTTAAAAGGACATCTCGAACACAGTTGCACTGAGTTGTTAAATCTGCACGATATCCACTCAGTAATTAGAAATATATGAGACAACAGTCTGTTTCATCCTTGAGTGTAATAATCAGGCTATCGGGAAAGGATAGTCAGAGGGTTGCATTAAAAAGACTGCTGCTTATTTATATAAAGACCACACTTTTAGATCTTTTTGTACTAATGCAAGTGTCTACCATATCTCTATGCTTGGGGCTACTTTGTTTTTAATTTTTATTAATGACTTTCCCGATGGTATCAGCTCTCAATTTAGTATCTATGCCTATGATACAACCATTTAGTCCTATTTCGATAGCAAGTCTGATCAAAATTGGAGACTGATGTAAAAAAAAAAAGACCTGCAGTCTGTTCTTAGCTGGAGCAAAGAATAATTAGTTAATTTTAACCTCTCCAAAACTAAACTGCTCTCTATGAGAGACTCCTCTCTGCTTTTTATCAACATAGCTGACACTAACCTCCAAGAGAATGTCTCCTCAGTTACTTAGAATGTTGGTTCACTGTGTCGTGCGAGACAATTCTTCTCTCCGGAATCTATCATGCATGTCTATAAGTCTACCATTCGTCCATGCTCAGAATATTGCTGCCCTATGGTCCGGTGCCCTTGTTATTTACATTGTTCTTCTTAATAAGAGCTAAAAGACATTGAGCAATATTATTGGTCCTGATCTGGCGGCTCGGTTTCAGTCACTTTCAATCTGCCGTAAAGTTACCTCTTTGTGTCTTTTCCATAAATACTTTCATGGTAATTGTTCGCATAGTACCTAGACTTTTTTTTTAATTTAAGCGCAATACTAGATTTTCTTTGGGTGAAATACTATATCTTAGTTGATCCTGAAGCTATGTCTCTTTACTTAAGCTTTGTACAATGTTGAGATGAACTGAACTACAAATTGGTAAGCTACTAAGCATTTATATTGTCGTTAGTTCCTTCATAGATTAATTAGTAGAGTTAGAGCTTTAATTCGGCTAAAATCATGCCTAAGTTGAAATATAGCAGATACGTTTTCAACTGGTTACCAAAATAATTTTTTCTGACATTGTGAATACATTGATGAAAATAATTTGTTTTGAGAACTGAGAGCATCTGTATACTTTAAATCTTAAAAATTGCAATCATTCTACTCTTGGAACTTACTAGGTGTAACAGCAAAACTGACCACCCCCACAAAATGTTTAATATCTAAAAACCACTAAACTAATTGAGTTTCTTTTCTCTAGGTTTTCAGATAAGACATTTAGCCATTTTGACACAACTTATCGTAAGAATCACTGAAAAACCATTTGAGCTATTCAGCTAGAAAGAGAACAGGTTAAAATCGTTTAGTGGCAATCGCTCTATGTCTTGCAAATTGAGCAATGGTGAGAGGAAAAAGATCATTCAAGCCTTCAGTAATGTTACCAACGTTCATACTCTGGCTTCCATCTTCAACGTCCATTCAAAAGCCACCAAGAGAACGGCGAATGTCTAAAAAAAGAGGGAATAGAAGAGAGAAAAACTGGATCAGGAGGTCACAACAGCAAGAGGGATCATCATTTCATCTTAGAGCTAAAGAGATCAATTGGAAAAAAATCCAACTTAATTTATAAGACGTTTGGCACGTGAGAGAGGAGTTTCACCTATGGCAGTCCAAAATGACTTGGAAATGAAATCGTATGTGAAACTTGTGAGGCACCTTGTTACTCCAAGACAATGTTAGAAGCTTAGAGAGGGTGAGGATCACCTTGAATAAGTTGGAAAATGATCCTAGAATAATATATATATATATATATATATATATATATATATATATATATATATATATATATATGAGAATGTCAAGAGGAACCTTAGAGTACATTTCTCTAGATGTCCGCCGTTCAGTTGAAGACAATGTTGAATGCAAAGTTATTGATAACGCGTACAAATTCCTCCTGGCTGATCGCTTAAATTTTCTCAGTGCGAGGGTTGCCCTGGTAGATGTTGTCCCTGAGAAACACCCAGAGCAAGAAATCGCGGAGGTGCGGATTCAGGTCAGTCGAATGAGGTGCCCATTCTACTTCAGGTTTACTGCTGATGAGACATTCCCCAAACTTTTACGGAGCCATACCATGATAACATTAGGAGTATGAAGAGGAGCACCATCCTGCTGGAACCACTATTCCACCTCATCAAGGTCCTAACGCTCCTCGATCTCTCCCCATCTGAGAGGCTGCTGCTTTGTTTCAACAATTGTGAAACACCCTGTATGTTAGCTAAGAATATATATTGTATTAAATTATACTGTAATTTACTCGAATTAGAAATAGCTTTTTTTTCATATTGGACCTTTAAAAATAGAAACGTTTAATCATGACTAAAGTCAATGAGACAACATTCACATTTACGTAATCTTTCTAAAATAATTGATTATTGAAATTAAATTTCCCAATCCAATTATAAAATATTCTGTATACTATAATAAGACACAGGGGATTACTGGCTGTGAAAAATTAGGAACAAAAATATTAATAATGTCCGGGAAGAGAAAGGGGTAATCAAGAGGACAGTATATAGCGATTGATATTGCATTTAAATTCGTGTAGATTAAAGTTGGAGGGAAAGCATGGAGTCGGGAGGGAGTTCTACAATCAAGAATAGAAACTGTTAGTATAGAACTTACGATTACATCTAATCAGCTCAACTGTAAATTGATGAAACCTCGTCACCAGTCGATTACTGCGCTTAAATTCATAAAGTCTAGGTAACATAGCGAAGAGCTTATTTGAATAATTACCATGAAAGTGTTTATAGAAAAGACAGAAAGGCAACCTTACGGTGGTGAGAAAGTGACTGAAAGGGATCCGCCAAATCAGGATCAATAATATCACTGATTCCTTTTTGGATTTTATCAAGGAGTTCAAGGTAAATAGCAAGGACACTAGACCATATGTGACAGCAATATTCTAAGCAAGGACAAGTGGTAGACATAGATATGTATGATAGATTCTGGAAAGAAAAATTCTCTCGCATAACATAGTGAACCAATATTCTTAACTGATCTAACAATGGATTTTGAATTAACTATTTAATTTAAAAAGTAGTTTTCTTTTTCCTTTTCAATCTATATTGACCCTAAAATTCAATTTAGGGTTTAAATGAAAAATAATGATTATATTCAGTGTGTAAAGTAAAAGTAATTTAATCCGTTGGATTATATCGTTCTCTAGATTATAATCCTCCTTTCTTTCAGTAATTCAGTCAGTACTTGTGAGAATGTAACTTAAAATCTCTTTCCACTGAACGGACGTGTGGTTGGTTTAGTATTACAAATTTCGCCTGTAAAAAATTCTGTTCCACTGATTTCCATGTTTGTCGTCCAGGACGTTGTCGCTTACTGTCTGTTTATTCTGTAGGCTTTCTCGCCAGCACATTGATTGGGAGAGTTTGAATGTTTGTTCTACCCTGTGAAAGAAGCTTAACGGAGTCGGGGAAAGAAAGTGGTAGCTAGAAAAAAAGAAAGAAAAAAGCGAGTTTAAAAGTGTAGCTGAAGAGACGAGAAAACAGCGAAAGAATTTAAAAAAATGGTAATGATAATATTAACCGGTTCCTTACAAGGAAACATTCGACATTTATTGTCCGAGCAGCTAGTGTCATATGAGTTACGACGTTCTCCACTCCCTGGCCATTGCGGTGTGATCAAATTGTAGTATTTGTTCTCCTAAACTCTAATGGTAATATTAGCCGTTCCAAAATTCGGGAGACATTAACCGAAGAGCCGGTGTTACATGAATTACGTCTGTCTTCACTGCTCATAAACAGAGATCAACTTGTAGTATCTGTTCTTTTCATCTCTAATGGTAATGGCAATGTTATACCTTTCATTATAAGGAAGTATTCAACATTCATTGACCGAGCAAACAGTGTTACTTTTCTTTTAAATTTATAAAATATTTCTCTTAAAACCTTTTTTCAGGAATGTAGGTTTCTCAAAGTCCAGTATCTGTTATCACTCTTTCCAGTACTGATGACGGTTTCCTTCCTAATCTTTGTTCGAATTAGTGTTGAATGGTAACATCTTCATTATTTCATCATTTCCTCTCTGAGTTACATGCCCTATCCATTTTAGTTGTTGCTCTTGTTGAAAGTCAGATGATATGCAGGTTTCTGTTATATGATAGAGTTCTTTTTGTTTCTGTATTGATTGGAAGTGAAAAAAGGAAATAAGTAAGAAATATAAAAAGGCGAAGCGAAATATAGGCGGAAGAAAATAAAAAAAAAGACAGAAAAAATTGATTAAAAGAATTAAGAAAAATAAAATTAATAAACGAATTCAGATAATTTTTTAATTAGTCGAAAGAATTTTAAAAATATATATATTGATTAAGAGGATATAAGTTAGGAAAGGTACGACAAAATAAGAGGATTAAGAGCAAAAAAATCAAATGAAACTTATAAAGATGTAAAAAATGAAACAAAAGTAACAGAAAAAAGAAAGAAAGACCAAATAACTGACAGTGTATAGAGAAGAGTAAAAGACACAGAATGAAAATAAAATAAGATAAAGAAATTAAATGAAAACGATGAATTAAAATCAATTTAACAAGAACAAAAATATAACGTTATGTAAACATTAGGAAAATTAACGCAAGAAAATCAGGATATTTAAAAATAAATCTAAGAAAAAAGTCCGTAGAACGTGCAAAATAATGGTATAGAAAAATAACATAATGTGAATTAAATATACGTAACGAAAAACGAACTAAGAAAGAATGTAAAGAAAGAAAGAAAGAAAGAAAGAAAGAAAGAAAGAAATATAAGTGGACAGGCGGTCAGGTTTGATTAAAAATTAAGATGTGGTAAAAAAAAGAAGAAAGTAATGAAGGAAAGAAAGCAAAAATAACGGATGAAAAAAGAAAAGTGAAAGTGAAAGTGAAAGTAGATGTTAAAATTGACAGCAATCACTTCATTTCTCTCAACTTCCCCCAACTACCCGTTCGCATAGCCAATTAATAAGTCACCTCTAGAAGGGAATCAGGCAGTGGTTGGATGGGGAAAAATGAGACAGTGTCTCCAAGGAGATACCTGAACGGCGCTATTTCCATGCCGCTCTGCCCGCTGTAGCTACGAAAGGATTATGAAAGCACAGAATATAAATGACATGTGGTTGTTCTTCACGACTACTCTTCTTTTGACAAGTGAGCCATCAGGTTGGCAATTTTAAACAAACATAGAATTCATTCTCGTGAAAAAAAAAAAAACGAAATACGGTTTAGATTTACTGAGATTTTTATATGATAGGTCAATATTGACGCATACGAGACTTTCATTTCTGTTATAATATTTTTTCTTATAATTAATAATTCATTTTCCGGCAATGGAACAGTCACTTGATCAAAATGCTTTCCTCTCATCTTTAGGTTACAGGACATTATAGTAAAGAGCTATATTCTCATATAAATAATTTAAGCATAATGATTTCATAAATGATATACAAAATAAAGATGTACAAAACCCCAATTAGTTTTTGGTTGTAATATTAATAATTTTACGATATTATGCATCGGAAAATGCTTTGTGAAATTAGCATTTTCTAAATGCCTGGTTTTAATATTAGGTTGGGGCAAAAATAATGACGTAATAATGTCGTTTTTTGACGTATTTTTAACGTCAAAAAACGACATTGTTACGTCATTTTTGCACCAACCTAATATTTATTGTAGCACATGACGGAGGCAAAGAATTAATAAAACCATAATAAACTGTTTTCTTTTTTGTTTTCTAATAATCAATATATTAAAGGTTTAATAACGTTGAAGTATTTAACATAATGATAAACTTTACTTAATCGATCTAGATTTTAGCTTTGACGAAAAGTAGTTTGAGTGAATAAAACATCGTTGAAGATAGATTTCGTTATATTTCGTCATCTTTGCCTAAAAAGTTCCTTGTTGAACGCCTTTCGGCTATTTACTTTCGAGTTAACTTTGATTTTCAAATTTCTAAATGCAATTTCAATCGTCAACTGTCTCTTTAAATACTATTTTTTTACTGTGCTTTTTCCACAATAATATTTTTCAGAATAATAGCTCTCATATCTCTTTGTGTCTCAGTGGCTTTCACGCCTTGCTTGTGATGAAATTATAAAACAAAAAAAAACTAATAAGATGAATTTTCAGAGCCAAGACTTGCAAAAAAGATACTAAATACCTGCCTTAGACAAGTAATTGCTATATATATATATATATATATATATATATATATATATATATATATATGTGTGTGTGTGTGTGTGTGTGTAAATATATATATATATATATATATATATATATATATATAGAGAGAGAGAGAGAGAGAGAAAGAGAAAGAGATAGATAGATATATATGATAAAAATATATGTTAAGTTATCGTACATTTATGGGTAAATGTGCTCAATATCAAAGAGAGAGCGTAAATATTTTCCATTTTTTAATCGATTTCACTCCAAGGTAGGTAGTAAAGCCACTGAGAAACAAGGGATTACTGGGTGTGGAAGAATTAGAAAAAGATTATTAAGGAGCCAGAATAATAGAATAGTAATCAGGAGGACAGTAGATAGCGATTGACATTGCATTTCACTTTTTGAAGATTAAAGTTGCCTGGAAAGCATGGAACCTGAAGAGAATTCCACAAGCGAGAAGTCTGAGAAAATAAACTGTTAGCATAGAATTTACGGTTACATATAGCCAAATTAACGGTAAATTGATGAGACCTAATCGCCAGACAAGTACTGCGCTTAAATTCAAAAAGTCTAGGTGCCATTGTGAAGAGCTAATTCGAACAATTACCATGAAAGTATTTATAGAAAAGGCACAGCGCGGCAACCTTACGGCGGTGATAAATTGACTGAAGCCGAGCTGCCAGATCAGGACCAATAATATTGCTGTTTCTTATTTGGATTTTATCAAGGAGCTGAAGGTAAATAGCAGGGGCACTATTAAGGGGTCCACCCCTTTTTCCTACTAGTGGACTCGACTAGTGTATACTTGTACTGCTGCCGGTGAATACCCGGAAGTGAGTGAGTGATACAGTGACAGTAATACTGTGAGAGTGAGAGTGTGAGGTAACCGCTTTGTAGGAGTCACAGTTGCGAGCACGTAGACTCAGAAGGAAGTCATACTTCGATACTGAATCTCCCAGACTGTATATATACATTATTATTGCTACTAACCGCATTTCTGGATCTACTAAACGTATTACCAATTGTATTATTACGTCAATACATTTATTTGCTATATTTAATTCCTGCGTTTGTCATTCATTTGAGACCGAATTTCATCCCGGAATCCACAACAGGCACCAATCAATATGTGGCATCAATATTCTAAGCATGGACGAATGGTAGAC
Organism: Acanthosepion lycidas; assembly: GCA_963932145.1. Taxonomy (NCBI): domain Eukaryota; kingdom Metazoa; phylum Mollusca; class Cephalopoda; order Sepiida; family Sepiidae; genus Acanthosepion; species Acanthosepion lycidas. The sequence goes on along the minus strand of OZ010616.1, from coordinate 61,418,339 downwards.
ATAGTATCTATGTCTATGATAAATTCTGGAGAGAATAATGGCTCGCACGACAGAGTGAACCAACTTAGTCCGAGAAGGTGCAAGCATTCATTTTTATAGAGATTAGCAAAAAAGTGTCTCTCAGAAGATTAATTTAGTCTTGGCGACGTTAAAATTAACAAGACATCTTTTTCTGTGAAGGCAAAAAGGCTAAAAATAATAGAAATATTATTAATAAGAAAAAGCCAACAATCAATAATATCAACTATGAACAAGCACACAATGTGCTGACCGTGATTGAAAAATAAAACATTCCTATAACTCTAGATACATATATAAAATCATGCATATATTCAGTTAAAATAAAATTAAATTCATTTTTGAAAATGGTTAAAAGTATAGCCAAAAGCGCTGGGAAAACATTCGGAGAAATTTTACATAATTTATGCCCTGAGAAGAAAAAAATGTATGAACACATTAAAAAAAAAAATCAACTGCCACACCTCATCAGTCGTTTTCAACGAAACTTGGATATACATATATATATATATATATATATATATATACACACACACACACACATATATATATATATATATATATATATAACACCTTTTTTATGTTTATAAGTTCTTTTTATAGATACAACTATTTAAGTAAATGCTCTGTTTATAATAAACAGTATTAACAACATTTACCAGCCTGAATTTCCGAGAAATTTACATAGAAAATATGCGCCCTCCGACAGGAATCGAAACTGTATCCTATACGGAACCGTCATATAGCCTGACGTGCCTTAACCGATTGGGATGCAGAGGAGCGTTCGCTTAGCAAGGTCGATTTTACCGTTTTTAACCGAACAATTACCATGAAAGTATTTATAAAAGAAGAAAGTGTTTAAAGCCGAGATGCAAGGTTAGAACCAATAACATTGCGGATTCTTCTCCGTATTTTATCAAGGCTCTCTAAATACCAATATTCAATGTATGAGCGATTGGTAAAACTATAAATGTGTAAAACAGTTTATGTCGAAAAAAATGTTTAGCACGACATGGTGAACATACTTTCTTCAAATCATTTCTATAGATTTTATGAACTTCAAACATTGGCTCTCTCTTTATGATCGCATAATTGAAGCTTGCGTTCAAACATGAAACACACCGTCGTCATTTGGTGCTGTCCTCAGTGTCCACTCTTATAAAAAAAGGTCATATTGCTTACTACTATTTGTTAAATGCTAAAAAATGATATTTTTGTTTTCATTAAAATAAGTGTTTCATTTTTCTATCCAATCATCTTATCTATTTTTAAGGTAAAAACTTGAGTAATTTGTAAGCTCGAACTCATAAGGTTGACATTAATTATATCCAAGAATTTACAGAATGACAGATTTACCTCAAAGGTATAACATGATAATGCACAAGCAACAATTGAAGTGAATAATAGGATTATTTAAAGTTTTGCTTGCTTTTAAAATCAACGGCTGAAATCTTAAACTATTTTTATTTAACTACCATCTATCAATATATTTTATAATATATATATATATATATATATATATATATATATATATATGTATATATATATTAGCCATTTAGCATTTGTGTGCGCATGCTCAGGTATGTATAAACAGAAAATAAAAGTAAAGTGAACAAGGCGTATATAATGATTTTGCAGAAAAACTGAAGACAGGTGTCTTGTTTCATGAGGACAATAATCCAGCACACAAATCATTTATTTCAATATCTGCTATGCATGACTGTGGCATTGAACTAGTTGATCACCCTCCCTATTCTCCTCATTTTATCGCATTTATCCCCTGTGCCTCAAATACTTTGATCACCCTACTTATTCTCCTGATTTTTTCGCATCTATCACCTGTACCTCAGCATGAAAAAATACTTGGCTGGGAAACAGTACCGCAGTTATGAGGAAGTAATATCTGCCGTTGATGACATTTTTGGCCAAACGGGATTGAAAGCCTCTTTACTAATGCGATTTTAGTATTGAAACACATTTGGTCATTTTCCATGGGAGTATGTTGGTCAGCCTATAAACATTTTTGGCGACAATTGTAGACATCATAATATAGACTTCATGTATTGGATCTCTATTTATTATCGCATAATATGAAACCGCCTGTAGGAATCATAAAGTACTGCTGTGAGTATCCGATGAACTTAATGTTATTAACGTTCGTATTATGGAAAATAATGAATTTGCTGAAAGATAACATTACTATAACTTTATAAATTCTTGAATTCTTCTCCAGTAGGTCGTGTATTTCCAGGATGTTGAAAATCATGACTCGCCACGACTTCATATAATTTGTAGCTGCTAATAAATCTTGCCTTTTGGCTATCTTTCCCAAAACCTGATCCGCCTTCCATTCACTCAAGCGCCTCAAATTGGTAATGCGCTGTTTCTTTTTGCATCACTTCTCTTTAATCTATCATATGAGTATCAAATTTTCCAAACCCTCTTTCATCATTATGTATCCGAGAATTTTCAACTGTCGCTTCCTGATGTTAAGTATAAGACGTTACTCACATGTTCAGTCTATGATGTTCCACGAAGCCTTTTTCAGAGCAATATTTATGTTTCTTCAAGTCTCTTCTTCATCTGTGAGGAGATTGTCCAGCATTCACTGCCATTATAGGAGGACTGATATTACATAACAGTTCAGTACTATTTTCTTTGTTTCTCTTGCTTCAATCTCTTCTTCATCTCTGAGGAGATTGTCCAGCATTCACTGCCATATAGGAGGACTGATATTACATAACAGTTCAGTACTCTTTTCTTTGTTTCTCTTGCTTCAATCTCTTCTTCATCTGTGAGGAGATTGTCCAGCATTCACTGCCATATAGGAGGACTGATATTACATAACAGTTCAATACTCTTTTCTTTGTTTCTCTTGCTTCAAGTATCTTCATCTGTGAGGAGATGGTCCAGGATTCACTGCCATATAGAAGGACTGATATTACATAACAGTTCAGTACTCTTTTCTTTGTTTCTATTGCTTCAAGTCTCTACTTCACCTCTGAGGAGATTGTCCAGCATTCACTGCCATATAGGAGGACTGATATTGCATAACAGTTCAGTACTCTTTTCTTTGTTTCTATTGCTTCAAGTCTCTTCTTCATCTGTGAGGAGATTGTCCAGCATTCACTGCCATATAGGAGGACTGATATTACATAACAGTTCAGTACTCTTTTCTTTGTTTCTATTGCTTCAAGTCTCTTCTTCATCTATGAGGAGATTGTCCAATATTCACTGCCATATAGAAGGACCAATATTACATAACAGTTCAGTACTCTTTTTGTTTATCTTGCTTCAAATCTCTTCTTCATTTTTGAGGGACTATCCAACGTTCAATGCCATATAGGAGGACTGATATTACATTTCAGTACTCTTTTCTTTGTTTCTTTTGCTTCAAGTCTCTTTTTCATGTGTGAGGTGATTGTTCAGCAACTTTCATATAGGTGGCCTGATATTGCGTAACATTTCAGTACTCTGGTTTGTTTCTAATCAAATTTTTCTTTCTCTTTTTTTTCTCGCTTTATACTTGCTAATCGCTCGCTCAAAGGTTTTAGCGTCGCACTATCCGTCCTCCGTTATAATGCTTCCTGTATGTTTTGGCCTGTTTAAGGACCAGAAAGAAAGACACGGAAGACGAAGGTAGATTGAAATAGTATATTGAAGATAGTGTTAGTAATAAGTAGATTAGCACTGCATCTACTACTCCACTTCACTTCACTTCACTCTACCCGACTCTCGCAGTTGTATTTATGAGAGGAGGAAGAGTTCATTCTACTGTAGGAGGGTTTACCACAACACTATATATCTTAATTTTTATATTTGCTTGATTTTGATATTACTAATTTGTAATTTTCATGTTGTGTTGTTCCTTTTTATGATAAAAATACATTCTCTTTTCTTGCAATTTTTGTTTACTACTTCCTTCTCACTTTCCTTCAATAACTTCTGTAGGATTTCTTGTAGTTTCCTCTCATTGTATGCTATCAACAATGTGTCACCTGTATATCCTAATTGTTAAGATTGAGACCACCAAAAATAAATCCCAGTAGGATTACTACTTATCTCAGAATCACCTCACTGTATACGTTAAATAAATCAAGTGAGAAAACACGTCCATTTCTTGCAACCCTTTTTATTTTGTATATTTTCTGAATTCATTTTCTATCCATATTCAGGCACATTTCTGCCATTATAGGTTCTGGATTATTCTAATATATTTCTGAATATATATATATATATATATATATATATATATATATATATATATATATATATATATATACAAGGTGACCCCCAAAACCGGGAACTTTTTAACAATCTAATAAAACCATTCAAAACCATTTTATTCATAGTAATTGAAACCTTAAAACATGCCATTTAAGAAACAATGATGGAATTTTCATTTTTTTTAAATTACGTTCTGTAAATGGCGTCTTCCTGTACAAATGCATTCTTGAATCTGCTGTTGAGATTCCTCATTGACTGCTGCAACATCTCAGCTGGGATACTGTAAATTTCATCTTGAATTCTAAATGGCGAAATGTTTACTTGTTCAAGGTCACTATCTCGCAGTGTTGCCACTTGCTCATTGTGTGTGTATGTGTGTATAATGAGATATAGGCATTATCACATTACTTATATAAAGGCTGATTCGTGACCATTAACTCGTGGTTCTAAAATCTTAAGCTGGTATAATTTGGTATCGAATTTGATAATCAACTTCCTATTTTCTTCGCCTGCTTACATCACTTGGTAATAAGGGACCATTGAAAGAACCAACTTAATCCCTGGCTACGAAAATCCTTCGCTTGAATTAGCATCTAACCTCGCCTCATCCCCGCTAACGAACGCAGTTCCCACAATCTAGTAAAGCCACCTCCCGTTCCCACCCGTGTCCGCATCCAGACAATTCTGTCACGTGATACATACGCGGATTACTGCGTGAAAGATTAACCTCTCTGTCTGTCTATTTTGCTTTTTGTCTGCCATTTTCAGACTAACTGGTAAGACATGCATTGAGTCGAGGAAATGTATTTTAGGATTCAAGATAGTAACAGCACATTAAAATTTGTTGCACAAACAACTTTTGTCAAAGCAATACGTCACCCTGTATCACGAGGCTAATGAAGTATGTATTCCATCCAGTAAACGGTTATATATATATATATTGTCCGGCTACTCATTTTCTAAGCACACCTGCCTGCTAGGGCGGCAAGCCAATCCATGCTGCAGTTGCCTGCTCAGTCACATTTGTATTTCTTCAGCACCCACAAAGTTCACCTGTGGTTTTATACTGTAACTATGCTAAATGGATATTAGTCACAGTTTCTGGGAGAGAAAGCGCATAATCTGTCGCGGTCAACAGATTGTATAAAGCCAATAAGCCCAAACACTCGGTCACGATAACTTTTGAATTCGTGCCAGCAAACAATCCTCAGGTTCTGAATAGTTCCGTCTACACAGTTTGACTCATAAGGCTTGGGTCAACGCATCGTATAGTTTTCAGGCTCTTGCTAAAGGTACTTCAGCTATATATATATATATATATATATATATATATATATATATATGACGCCTCACATTATGAAATGGACAAAATCCGACAATTATTTTAAGACATTTTATGTTTCTACATTATTTTTATAGATACAAATATTTAAGTAAATACTCTGTTTATAATAAACAGTATTAAACAACATTTACCGGCCTGAATGTCCGAGAAATTTTCACAGAAAATATTTGTCCTCCGACAGGATTCGATCATGTATCCTATACGGAACCGTCATTTAGCTTGACGTCATTTAGCTTGACGTGCCTTTACCGATTTGGTCACAGTGTATGTGTATATGTGTGTGTGTGTGTGTGTGTGTGTGTGTGTGTGTGTATATTATATATATATATGTGTGTGTATATATATATATATATATATATATATATAGGCTGTCCATAAAGTTCGTGTGCACTTTAAACATTTATAAATTTAAAGAGCACACGAACTTTTTGGACACCCTGTATATGTATGTATTTCTCCTTGAAGCCTCCACTGGTTGTGTGGGTCACAGCTCCCAACAACACTAGGAGTTGCAACTGTGTATTTCCATAGCATGTACAGTTTTAGGGGATGATGTTGCCAGCCTCATGCCCTACCAGATTTTAACTCTCTTTTGAATCCGGTTTTCGCTTACATTTCAATAGTGTCCCCAGGTGATTCGTCTAATTACTCGAAAAACGATTTCAGCGTGATTTGACCCTAAGTAGCGAGCCATCTATCTATCTATCTATCTATCTATCTATCTATCTATCTATCTATCTATCTCAGTCTGTTCATATCTCTATCCCAGTCTGTTCATATCGATCTATCTACCTATTTATCAAAGGTTCACGTCACAAAATATGTTTGGTCACATATTGAACAGAGAGATTTTCAGGAACAATTGTCTTGATATATATATGTATATGTAAGTTTGTCTATATAGTAAATACTGTTTTAAGTCTTATTTATATCTGTCTTTCCCACCAGTGAAAGAAGCGAGAAATCGAACAAAAATTTTTTAAATATTAAAATATTCTGTAATTAAATTTGATATAAGTAATTTAGAAAGAAAAAAAAAGAGAAATACATTTAAATATCACATACATTTAGATTTACAAAATCTAGAAATAAGATTTTTTTAAAGTGACAGTTGGACTAACGTTTTATTTTACCACGCTATGTCAAGTAGATTTCCGTAACTGTTCTAATCGCGTTTATCATTTTTCCTTAAAACTTACGATTTTTTATTCACGGTCCACTGATCACAGTTAACTATCTATCTACTTGGTCAACCACTAGAAACCAATATAAAATCTTTTTCATTTATCGCTTTAATATGACCTTTAAACTTCCTGTCAATTATTTGTCGAGCTGTGCGAACAGCTAAGTAATTTATGATCCATATGAATTCAACAAATTCTTACAATGTGGCTGAAATAATAAAAAGCGGGTGAACAATTTAATCAAAAAAGGAAGTTAAGAAAGAAATAGGTAGGGAGATAAAAATAAGGAACAAAAAATAGAGAAAGTTTGAAAGAGAAAAGAAAGCAGGTATTTATAGAATTTAGAAAATATTTTTTCTTTAATGGCATATTCCTTTAGAACGTAAGCAGTCATGACTCTTCACAGGGAAATAATGAATAAAATATTAAAGAAATACCAATAAAACATTCATAATTGACAACACTGAATCTAATGATAAAACCTGAAATAATTTTCTTTGATTTCGACATAAAAAAATATCAATATACTTTGACTTATTCGACCTACCGTTCTCATCTTTAATTGTTGAAGATGTTATTAATTATAGGCATTGCGTTTCAACCAACTACCTTCTGGTAGTTTGAAATAATTCGGCTTTCTTCACCTTCTCCTCCATTTCTTTATCCTACTTCATTTTTCCTTCTTCTTCTTTTCCTCCTTCTCATCTCCTCCTCCTCCTCCTCTCTTCTTCTTCTTCTTCTTCTTCTTCTTCTTCTTCTTCTTCTTCTTCTTCTTCTTCTTCTTCTTCTTCATTTCCTAATCCTACCACATTTTCTTCTTCTTCTGCTTCTTCTTCTTTATCCTACTTCATTTCTTCCTCTTCTCGTTTTCCTCCTCCTCCTCTGTTCCTTCTTCTTCTTCTTCTTCTTCATTTCCTAATCCTACCACATTTTCTTCTTCTTCTCCCTCTTCTTCTTTATCCTACTTCATTTCTTCTTCTTCTTCTTTTCCTCCTTCTCATCTCCTCCTCCTCCTCCTCCTCCTTCTTCTTCTTCATTTCCTAATCCTACCACATTTTCTTCTTCTTCTTCTTCTTCTTCTTCTGCGTCTTCTTCTTTATCCTACTTCATTTCTTCTTCTTCTCGTTTTCCTCCTCCTCCTCTGTTCCTTCTTCTTCTTCTTCTTCTTCTTCTTCTTCTTCTTCTTCATTTTCTAATCCTACCACATTTTCTAATCCTACCACATTTTCTTCTTCTTCCTCTTCTTCTTCTTCTTCTTTATCCTACTTCATTTCTTCTTCTTCTCGTTTTCCTCCTCTTCCTCTGTTTCTTCTTCTTCATTTTTTTTATCCTACTTCATTTCTTCTTCTTCTCCTTTTTCTCCTCCTCCTCTCTTCCTCCTTCTTCTTCATTTCCTAATCCTACTACAATTTCTTCTTCTTTTTCTTCTTCTTCTTCTTCTTTTTCATTTCTTTATCCTACTTCATTTCTTCTTCTTCTCCTTTTCCTCCTCTCTTCCTCCTTCTTCTTCATTTCCTAATCCTACTACAATTTCTTCTTCTTCTTCTTTTCTTCTTCTTCTTCTACTTCTTCTTCTTCGTGCCGTATCAATTTAGAGGGTAGGCAATCATGGCTCTCCACAAATACTTATCCTTTATAGAGCCATGATATATTAATCTTTTTATTATCATTCGCAATCCCTATTCAAATATTAATTTGCCTAAACGCGTTTCTTTCCATTCCGTCTCTTGCCTTCACTATTTGCTGTGAATGCCATATTTTCTCATCCTTTTATTTCTCATTACATGTACAATTAATTTCAACTGTCTGATTATAAGTATAAGCATTTTTTGTCTCCATTTTCTTTATATCTTCCTCGTTCCCCGCGTGTTTCGTCTATAGCATTCTCAACATCCTTCTGTAGAACCACATCTCTGTTGTCTCAGGTCTTCTCTTTATCCGTGAGGAAATTGTTCCGCATTTACTGCCATATAGATGGTTTGATATTACATCGCAATTCAGCACACTTTTCTCTCTTTCTATTGAAATGAGTCTTCGAATTTTGGATTTCAGTCTCACGTTTTGTCTCAACTGGTAAAACTCGTCAGGGATATTTCAGTTTCTACACTTGCAGGATTATAACATTTCTAATTCGTAGTTCGAATCTTAGTCCCTTCTTATTGCAGACAGTCATACTTTATTGCACTGCTTGGTCCAAACTTGATTATATTGTTTTACTAGTAAAATGAATTCCTTCTTTTTAATATATTTCATGATCATATTATTAACTTGAAGCAATTCTGCTTGTCCACGTGCTTAGAAATATTCTCCACTCGTATCTGTATGAGAATTAAACCAGCGATCAATATTTGAAATTAAAACACACGATTACTTACTAAAAGCGTATCTTAGCTTGTGTGAGACAGATTTTATAGCCAAGAAACTTGAGCCTCGATCAAGTATTGGGTTGTCCTGAAAGTTCATGCCGATTTTTATGGGAAATTAAAACACAAAACAAAATTAAAATATTTATTCAACTAAATATGGATGATTTTGTTGAACGACCTTTCTTTTATTTTCCTTCAACCTAAAGATTCCATCTTGGTTTCTTAGCAAAGAACTCATTAATGCGTTTTTTATGCCATTCAAAGAATTAAAATTTTCACCATTGAGATTATTTTGCAGGGACTTGAATAAGTGAAAATCCGAAGGAGTAATGCCTGGTGAATATAGCGGGTGGGGTGGGGTAACTCATCCCAGCCAAACTGCAAAACTTTTGCCGGATCACAAAAGAAACGTGAGGTCTGACACTATCCTGAATGAAAACCAATACCTTTCCCGCCAATTCTGGGCGTTTCCCTTGAACTCCTTCCTTTAATTCGTCCAATTGCGAGCAGTAATTTTCAGAATCAATTGACTGGTTACTTGCAGAAGTTCATAGTACAGGATTCCTTTTCAGTCCCACCCAATGCATAGTATGACTTTCTTCAGATAAAGCCCTGCTTTTGAAATGGCTCAAATTGGATAATGTCGCTTACCCCAGGATCTTTTTCACTGAAAATTGTTGTAAACTACCCATTTCTCATCAGCCGTCAAAATTTTCACTGCGTTAATACAGTAAATCACAGATGAAATGCGATATAAAAGATTCTTTTCACTCAGATTTTGTGGTACCCAAACATCGTAGCAATTCGTGTACCCATACTTCACTAAGTGTTTATGGACAGTGGGTTCTGATAAATTTAGTGTTTCTGCCATTACCCGTGTTGTGTAATGCGGGTTATTCTCAATCAATGTCTTGATTTTGGTTGTCATCTGCAGCGGGGGGATATGTCTGAGCGTGCTTCATTAATACGGCTACAATCACCAAATCTAAACTTAGCTAACCACTTCCATATATTTCTATCAGCTGGAGCAACTTCACGGTACACAGCACATATATTTTTTTTCTTGCTTGCGAGGCATTTTTGCCTTTACGGTAAAAAACAACAAGTATCTAAAATGAATATTATAATCATCCATTTTCATAGGGATGCAAAATCGACATAAATTAAACAATTTTAAACTTTCTTTCTCAGGTTGATAGTTTGAAGTGTTCTGTAATTGTTAATGTAAGCATATTGTATCTGTCGATAAATTTGATGTGTTGGAACATGAACGACTAAAAACTGGCATGGGCCTTTAGGACAACACAATATTAATATTATTTTGAAGGGCTTTGCAGTTCAATTTGTCAGCGACAAACTTTCTTAAGTGCAAGCCGCCTTTACAGTAAACTCAGCACAAGTTAAAGTTCGCACTGTTCTGAGGAAAAACTGAAAAAGTTTATGAAAAAGGCCATTCCACGAAAAGAATTAGTATACAATAAATTTACTTCACATTTTAATGTTTCGAGCAAGAACGATGTAGAAGCACATAGTTCATATCAAACTCAGGTCAGCTCTAAGGATTAGGTGTAACTTCTACAGACTTATCTTCCATACATGGATCATTCTTAATGTGAAGAAATGGCATAAAAGGCATGAGAAACAAGAAAGGATGTTTAAAGAATAACGTACACACATTTAAATTTTTTTTTTTTTTTTTTTTGCTTAAAAGCTTTCTCAAGAAATAATTCGTGACATTTGCAAATTGTGTGGGTGGATCTGAATAAAACTCTCTTCGCTACCACTTTTGATCTTCAACTGCATTTTCTTACTCCCACTAGTATTTCAGGATGAACTTTATATTCAAAGTTAAGCCTGGAGGACATTAATAATAATACTAATGTGTAAATTTGAAAATTTGATTTGAGCCACGCACTGTTAAAGTGGATATACTTTTTTGAGACACCCTATATAATACAGGAATGAAATACTAAGAAACAAAGACATTTCTTAGAACAAAATCATTAATGATGATGACGATGATGATGATGATTGTAAGGACTTCCGGTCCTACTAGGGAATGTTGGGATCAAGACAGATCCAGGAGGTAGTTTAAATAAATGAGTTGTTGACTTTACCACGTGTCGTCTTTGTATTACTTCGACTTTTCAGCAGCCAGTCTCATATGCACCCTAAGCCCAATGAAACAACATGCATATCTTGTTTTATTGTACTTTGATTTGCAATAATTCACTGTAAAACCTACCCAAGTGCCAACTGCGGAAGCGATCATCGCCCTGTTATATGTAAACTAAAAGTGGAACTGCGGAAACTGAAGCCTGACGTAGAATCCAAAGTGCAATACAACAAACTCCTGAGCGACACAAACCTGAAAGAAGAATATATGGATGATGTGAAAATAAGATATGAGGAACAAAATGGAAACTCGAATTGGTACGCACCAAGAGACAAAGGAGAATGGACGAAGAAGAAAAAACGAATGGATGACTGATGAGATTCTTGACATGATGCAAAGGACACAGAAAACTCTGCAAAGATACGAAACTGAATACAGAAAACTACACAACAAAATAAAGACCAAATGCATGCAGAATAAAGAAGAGTGGCTGATGAAGTAAAATGTGCAGAAATAGAGAGATTAAGTACGACCAATAAGGGAACTAACAGAAGACATGCTCAAAACAGGTTGCTTAAAATCAAAGGATGGAACGCTCATATTAGAGAAGGAAAAGTTCTACAGTGCTGGAGTGAATATATTGGAGAACTCTTCGACGACGACAAAGAACAACAGGAAATGCACAGAACTACCGACGGATCTGGAATTCTGAAAACTGAAGTAGAAGCTGCACTGGTAAAATTGAACAGAAACAAGGAGACAGGGCCAGGCGGAATTATAACAGAATTACTGACAGGCCTGAAATTCTAAAATCTGAAGTAGAAGCTGCACTGGTGAAATTGAACAGAAACAAGGAGACAGGGCCAGACGGAATTGTAACAGAATTACTGACAGACCTGGAATTCTAAAATCTGAAGTAGAAGCTGCACTGGGGAAATTGAACAGAAAAAAGGAGACAGGGCCAGACGGAATTGTAACAGAATTACTGGCAGACCTGAAATTCTAAAATCTGAAGTAGAAGCTGCACTGGTGAAATTGAACAGAAACAAGGAGACAGGGCCAGACGGGATTGTAACAGAATTACTGACAGGCCTGAAATTCTAAAATTTGAAGTAGAAGCTGCACTGGGGAAATTGAACAGAAACAAGGAGACAGGGCCAGACGGAATTGTAACAGAATTACTGACAGACCTGAAATTCTAAAATCTGAAGTAGAAGCTGCACTGGTGAAATTGAACAGAAACAAGGAGAGAGGGCCAGACGGAATTGTAACAGAATTACTGGCAGACCTGAAATTCTAAAATCTGAAGTAGAAGCTGCACTGGTGAAATTGAACAGAAACAAGGAGACAGGGCCAGACGGAATTGTAACAGAATTACTGACAGGCCTGAAATTCTAAAATCTGAAGTAGAAGCTGCACTGGTGAAATTGAACAGAAACAAGGAGAGAGGGCCAGACGGAATTGTAACAGAATTACTGACAGGCCTGAAATTCTAAAATCTGAAGTAGAAGCTGCACTGGTGAAATTGAACAGAAACAAGGAGACAGGGCCAGACGGAATTGTAACAGAATTACTGACAGGCCTGAAATTCTAAAATTTGAAGTAGAAGCTGCACTGGTGAAATTGAACAGAAACAAGGAGAGAGGGCCAGACGGAATTGTAACAGAATTACTGGCAGACCTGAAATTCTAAAATCTGAAGTAGAAGCTGCACTGGTGAAATTGAACAGAAACAAGGAGAGAGGGCCAGACGGAATTGTAACAGAATTACTGGCAGACCTGAAATTCTAAAATCTGAAGTAGAAGCTGCACTGGTGAAATTGAACAGAAACAAGGAGACAGGGCCAGACGGAATTGTAACAGAATTACTGGCAGACCTGAAATTCTAAAATCTGAAGTAGAAGCTGCACTGGTGAAATTGAACAGAAACAAGGAGACAGGGCCAGACGGAATTGTAACAGAATTACTGACAGGCCTGAAATTCTAAAATTTGAAGTAGAAGCTGCACTGGTGAAATTGAACAGAAACAAGGAGACAGGGCCAGACGGAATTATAACAGAATTACTGACAGGCCTGAAATTCTAAAATTTGAAGTAGAAGCTGCACTGGTGAAATTGAACAGAAACAAGGAGACAGGGCCAGACGGAATTGTAACAGAATTACTGACAGGCCTGAAATTCTAAAATTTGAAGTAGAAGCTGCACTGGTGAAATTGAACAGAAACAAGGGGACAGGGCCAGACGGAATTGTAACAGAGATGCTGTCAGCCTTAGATTAATTTGACATAGACAAGATTACAGAAAAAATAAATGAAATCTACAAAAGTGGGAGTATACCGGAAGATCTCAGCAGATCTATCATCATAGCACTGCCTAAGAGACCAAGGGCAAACGAATGTGAACTCCACCGAACAATCAGCCTAATGAGCCACGTAACAAGTCATTCATATTCTGTTGAATAGAGCGCGCAGTAGAATCAGGCCAAAGATAGGACAAGAACATTGCAGGTTCGTTAACAAGGAATGCGATATTCATGCTCAGAATGTTACTAGAAAGAGCAATACAAATGCAGAAGGACCTTTACCTATGTTTCATAGACTGCGCAAAGGCTTTCGACAAAGTACGCTACAATCTGCTGGAACTGCTCAGCAACCTTGATATATTCGGAAAAGATATTAGAATAATCAAGAACCTATACTGGCAGCAAACAGCACATAGAGAACGAGTACAGCAAATATTAAAAAAAATAGAAAGGGGTGTAAGGCAAAGATGCGTCTTCTTACCAGACCTATTCAACCTATACAGTCAGGCAATTCAATGAGAACTGGAAATTACCGAGATTCAACATTTGCGGCCATAACCTTAACATGCGATACGCAGATGACACAGTACTGATGACAGGCACGGAAGAGAAATTGCAAAACCTCCTGCAGAGGGTGGAGAAGGAGAGCGGGAAGAAGGGACTAAACATAAACATAAACTACAAGACAGAATGCATGGTCATCAATAAAAAGATGAGCCCGAAATGTTATTTTCAGGTCGGGGACACTAAAATCTAAAAAAGTGCGGAAATATAAATAACTGGGAAGTATTTTAACAAAGGACGGTTAGTGCGATCCTAAGATCTGTAGACGTATTGGGATGGCCAAGGACGCATTCCAAAAGCTGGGCAGAGTATTACGAGACAGAAATATTTCTTTGGTAACAAAGAAAAAAATATTGGGCTGTTATATGACATCTGTCCTCCTTTACGGCAGCTAATGTTGGACAGTCTCCTCAAAGATGAAGAAATGACTCAAAGCGATGGAGATGTGGTTCTACAGAAGGATGCTGAGGATATCATGGACCGAGCGTGTGAGAAACGATGAGGTCTTGGGGAGGATGCAAATAAGGAGGAGTCTTATACTTAAAATCAGGAAGAGGCAGCTGAAGTTTCTGGGACACGTAATGAGAAAGGAGAGTCTGATACTCACAGGTCGAATAGAAGAAAAGAGAGACAAAGGAAAGCAATGCATGACATACCTGGCAGGCTTAAGCATCGTGATCTGGGGGAGGTGGCAGAAGAACAACGAAACTTACTGAGAGCCATAAGTGATAGGGGTAGTGGAGAGCCATGATCTCCTATGTCCTGAAAGGACACGGCACATAAACAGGAACAGCTTTATTAGGATTCACAAGTATTGACTATTGAACACTATCTTTTGATATATTTGATTTTTTGCAGTAAAAAAATCTCGTAATATCTCTGAGATATTACCTGTAACTGAAACCATATTTGATATTGAGGATCCTGTCATTCTTCCTTGGAACGAATGGCTGACTCGGAAAGAAAACTAGAGGATCTCCTAGAGATGGTGGTGGAAGAAATTAACGGTAATAAGACAGAAAGTATGCTCATCAGCAAGAGAAAAACCCAAGATGCTGATAAAGAAGATTAAAAATAGGGTAAGTATTTTAGTAGAATAGGGAAAATGCAACACCGAGATCCAAAAATACATTAGACTAGCGAAATAGGAATTCCAAAACCTAAGCAAATTACTGTAAAACAGAAAATATTATTCGAAACAAAGAAAAGAATGATGGATTGCTATGAAAAATCCATCCTCTTGTATATGGATCTACAGGAGGATACTGATAATTCTATGGACTGAGCGAATAAACAAAAAGGTCTGAAAGAAAATGACAACATAAAGTACATTTCTACTCAGAATCAGGAAAAGACAGCTTAACTTTCTTGGACACATAATGGGCAAGGTTTTTTTAATCATTTCACATCAATGAAGGCAATAAAGCCACTAGGACGGAAGAAGTTACTGAATGTTAGAGAATATTACAAAAACTAATGTTAAGGCGAAAGGTCATTAAAAAGAATAAGAATTAAGAAAACGGAAGATAACTATTAAAATTACATTCATATTTTTTAAATCAAAGTTGACTATCAAAGTTGAAGCTATAAACTTATTTCTGCCCACTAACAAAATATCGGTTTATCTGTGATGTTTTCGCTACTTCAAAATTCTCCAAAACACAATGATGCTTTTTCGTTTTACAATTAGTAACAGAAAATACAAGGGTCAACTGAAAAGTTTATAGACTTACCAAAACGCTCTCATGGAATGTGACCAAATAGGTTTATTTTCCTACACAGCACCCACCTTGCCGTCCACACACTTTTTCCATTGGTGATGCAATAAACTTCCATCGTGTTAATCAAAAAGTCAACAGCAGTTATGACAACATCATCACTGCAATACTGGTTCCCAGACAAGTGTTTTTTTTTTCATGTTGGAGTACAGATGATAGTCCAGAAAGGAGAATAGGAAGGATGACCGACCAGTTCAAATCCACTGTGACCGACAACCATTGAAACCAAGGGCTTGTTTAGTGGAGTATTGTCCTTGTGAATCAAGATCACTTTCGTTAGTTTTCCTGTGTGTTTGGTCTTATGCAGACTATTCTCAACTCTCTCACAGGATATACTAATACGATTCACCATTTGAATTATAGTCAATCACATGTCATCCATCGCCATGTGGTGAACACAGTTAATGTTTTCTTTTGTTTTTCTGGCAGTTGCAGAACGTTCAGCCATTGGGTCACCTTCAAGACTTCCCCATACCCTCCTAAATCCAGTTGCTCACATTTGCCCTCTTGATAAAAAGTGCCATCCTGTAATGTAGCAACCATATCATCATAAATGTCCTTGAGAGCTAAACCCTTTTTCTGCAGACACTTGATAACGCCATGGTACCAAATTTTATCTATTTTCAAGTCTCTACTAATTACATTTGAAGACTTTTTGAACAGTTAGATGTCAGTTTTCCTGGAAAAATGCAGTTATTAATAAGAAGTGTTGAAATGGATGCATGGAAGATTTCACAGCTCTAACATCACTCCTTCGTAGTCAGCCTATGAACTTTTCAGCCCACCCGCGTACATAGAAAGAAACAATGTAGTTAGTAATAAGAAGAGTTGAAATGAACGCATGCAAGATTTCACAGTTCTAGCATCAAACCTGTATAGTCAGCCTATGAATTTTTCAGTCTACCCTTGTACCCAGAAAGAAAGAATGTAATTATTAATAAGAAGAGTTGAAATGAATGCATGCAAGATTTCACAGCTCTTTCATCACTCCTTCATAGCCAGCCTATGAACTTTTCACCCCACCCTCTTACCTAAAAAGAAACGATGCGGTTATTAATAAGAAACGTTGAAATGGATGCATGCAAGATTTCACAGTTCTAGTACCACTCCTTCATTGTCAGCCTATGAACTTTTCAGCCCACCTTCGTATACAGAAAGAAACGATGCAGTTATTAATAAGAAGAGTTGAAATGAATGCATGCAAGATTTCACAGCTCTAACATCACTCCTTCCTATTCAGCCTATGAACTTTTTAGCCCACCCTCGTACCTAGAAAGAAACAATTCAGTTATTAATAAGAAGAGTTGAAATTAATGCATGCAAAATTTCACAGCTCTAGCATCATGAACTTTTCAGCCCACCCTCGTACATAGAAAGAAACAATGTAGTTAGTAATAAGAAGAGTTGAAATAAACGCATGCAAGATTTCACAGCTCTAGCATCACACCTCCATAGTCAGCCTATTAACTTTTCAGTCTACTCATGTACCTGGAAAAAAAACAATGTAGTTAGTAATAAGAAGAGTTGAAATGAACGCATACAAGATTTCACAGTTCTTGCATCACTCCTTCATAGCCAGCCGTATGGACTTTTCACCCACCCTCTTACCTAGAAAGAAATGATGCAGTTATTAATAAGAAGCGTTCAAATGAATGCATGCAAGATTTCACAGCTTTTGCATCACTCTTTTATAGTCAGCCTATGAACTTTTCAGCCCACTTTCATACCGTGGACTGAACATGTGAGCAACGACGAAGTTTTAAAGGAATTGTAAACAAAAAAAACACTTATACTTAGAACAGTAAAGATATTGTTCAAATTTCTAGTGTAAATAATGAGGAAAGAGAGCTTAGAAAATTTGATACTCACAAGACATACTGATAGCAAGAGGGATATAGAAATGCAGCACATAATCTGCCTAATGAGCTTGTGTAAATAGTTGGTATAACAGGGATTTTGGAGATAGCGAACAGATAAAAATTACTTAGATCTATAAATGACAGGAAATTTGAGAAAGACATGATCACCCACCTTCTGGAGAGGCAAGGTACATAGAAGTAAATGTCAGGTAGTGATTCTTTGATTTGGAAAACTATTTGTCTGCTGTTCAGTGACAATACATCTGTTCCATTGCTAAGCTTTTTATAGAATCAGTATTTTTTTACCAAAAACTTATTGATTATCCAGAACCAATCTACTGCGAAAACGTAACGAATAAAGTAAATGCATGTAACAGAAAAGAAGGGTAAAATAAAACAAAAATATATTATTTGCAAAAGTTACGTTTCTAAACATTTCGATATCGACTGTAATTGTATTCGCTTCTGTGAAGAGAATAGGTCCTAAACTTTAGATTTCAAATATCACTTAACATAGCGGTTAACATTGAGTTCATATGTCCTTTGGAGAGGCATGAATCCATCTCCCCTCCACTCCAGGTAAGAATTAAATAGCAAAGAAAACTGGGCTCTCTAACCTTTGTTGGAAGCCGGTCTAAGAGAAGGACTGCTGTGAAAAGAGAAAACAACAAGGAACCACTCCATTATCTTTCTCAAGAAGCCATAGCAATGACGAAAAGGAATCTATTGAGATCTGTGATCTCTAATGTCCTCAAGTGACGTTATATTTAAAAGAAAAACTTTGGAAATGTTGAAAATTAAATATATTATTAATAATGCTATCGTTTATTATTACATAATGCATTGCCAGTTTTTATCCATT
This sequence comes from Acanthosepion lycidas, assembly GCA_963932145.1. Lineage (NCBI taxonomy): Eukaryota > Metazoa > Mollusca > Cephalopoda > Sepiida > Sepiidae > Acanthosepion > Acanthosepion lycidas. The sequence continues at coordinate 61,399,720 of OZ010616.1, read as the reverse complement.
CATGAATTATATTTATTTCATCTTAGTTTTTTAAACAATTCATCTCAAGGAAGGTAATAAAGCCACTCAAATACAAGGTGTTAATGAATATGAAATAGAGAGGATTCAAAAAGAAAGAAAATAACGATTGACGTTGCATTTGAAATGTAAAAAGTCGTAGCCTACTAGAAAGAGGCACGGTAGAGTAATGGATAGTGGCTCGGATTGAGGAATCGGAGAGCCGAGTTCGAATTCCAGTCGAATGTATTACATTCGTTTACGTGCCAATGCTCTTGGGAAAGGTATGAATCCTCTTCTTTCTCTCCTACCAGCAATGGGTAAATAGCAGGACAGACCTGGATGGCAACTGCTCTACCGGGAAAAAAATCTGCCTCGTCAGTCATGTATCGAAAGATACATAATAAACTTATTGTTACAATTTCAACAGTAAAATGATAATATCAAGTTGCCAATCGAGTACTAAGCTTAAATTCATGAAGTCGAGATGCCAAAGATAAGAACTCATTAGAACAATCGCCATGAAAAATGTATTATAGAAAAGGCACTGAGAAATTCGTTACGGAGGTGATACAAGTAATTCAAGCTGAGATACCGGGTCAGGACCGGTAACATTGCAGATGTTATTACTTTATTATTACTTATTATTGTTACTTATTCTTTATTTCCGATTTTTTATTTTAATGATATATAATGATTGAGAACTGCCAGTAAAAATGTAATTTAAATATAAATGTATAAAATACTAGGAAAAATCAATAACAGATAATGAATTTGATGATATTTCTTTCTCATTTAGATTATAAATGTTATAAATGAATAAATGGTGATCATTAAACAAATGTCTGCCTTATTAAAATATATATGAATACGAGATTTATTTCTAAATGGTAAAAATGCGATGTAGAATTTTCTATAAATCGCATCAGTTTACAAATTATAATTACCATTAAAATATTAATTTCCATTAAAAAGTTATTCTTCTTAGTATTTTAAGACTTAGGATCATCACTAAACTCTCCCAATAATAAAACTGACCCTGATTAATCATTATCTTCCAGAAGAGCCAAAAGCGTATCAAACAAAAACTTCAGCTATACAAAATTACCTCGTGAATGATCGTTTGCTCTTGATTCGTTAAATAGCCTGTGTTGGCTATTCTTTGTCCCGAGGGCCTTTGGCTTCCTGACAGGGATCAGACCTTGGCGTTGGATAAAGGACAAATGTATTGGTTGGGGTTGGAAGATTGAAAAGGGTGGTAAAATAACGAGCATTGTAACTAGCTTGCTTTTTGATTAATTCTGGACACTTTAAATGATTGGCAATATTTTTTCTTTGGTTTTTGTTATGCTGTTTTTCTAGACCATGTTTACTTTTGTAAAAGCATGTGTATAATGATGATATAGCCAATTATTATGATTTCGATGATGATTATGAAGATGAGTAAGAAGTTGAACACGGTGCAGTACGTGGAATGCTTTCAAAGATTGGTGGTCAATGTGGTTGGATCTTTAAACATGATTAGTTTAAGTACGGACCCCTTCGTCACCAGACATTGATTAGTACTTTGACACAACCTGTATACAATAGTTGAGTAAGACAGAATAACTTAGTGCACACACACACACACACACACACACACATATATATATATATATATATATATATATATATATATATAAAATACACTCAGATATATATACTTAAAATACTTGAGGTGAAATGATTAAAAAAAGAAAATATATATCAATTCTTTTGTGGAGAAAGGAGGAAGCAGACTGTGAATAGTTAATAAAGTGGAATGTATATGCATATATGTATAAGCATATATATATATATATATATATATATATATATATATATATATATATATATATATATATATATATATATATATAGGATATCTTCATTCAAGCCTGTTTGGTTGAATAATCTAGGCATATTTATTTTATTTTAATCCTTTGAAATTACGGATCAATTTGTTTAGTTCTGTTACGAAACTGAGTAAGAAAGACGCCATAGTTTTGGCTATATCTTTTATTTTCCCAAGTACTGTTAATCTGATCAAAAATCATCTTCATGGGTGAATTGCTAAGACAAAATTAATGTAATTGATAGTTGTGTATTTTTTTTTTTTTTTTTTTTGTAAATGCGCATACGAGGCGTTCCGTTATAGTCAGTTTACGTTAAGAATAAGTAGGGGAGGTAAATTAGTTTAATTTTTTATCATTAAAGTTTTAAAAATGCTCTAATAGCAATTTTTTGAAATATATATATATATATATATATATATATATATATATATAATGTGGTTACTGAGTGTTAGAGAATATGAGAAAAATACACTATCAAGTAGAGAAGACGATAAAAGAATAAGGATTAATTAGACAGAAGATAACGATTGGCACTGCATTTGAATTTTTAAAGACCAAAGTTGACATGGAAGCAAGAAGCAGGAAGAGAGTCCCACAAGTGAGAAGTGCAATAGAAAAAAACTGTTAGAATGGAACTTGCAGTAACATCTAACCCTTTGCACTGTAAAATGATGAGAGCTTGCGGACAATCTAGTGCTTCATAAAATCTAGGTGCCTTAGAAGAAAATTCATCAGAACCATTACCATGAAACGAGTTATAGATAAAGCACAGGAATATAGGTTACGGCGGTGGCAAGTGACTGCATATTGCAAATTCTTCTTTGTATTTTGCCAGTAATCTCTAAATATACAGCATGAGTTATAGACTAGATATTGCAGTAATATTAATAGCAAGGACGAATATATGCATATATATGTGTTTTAAGACATTTTTATTTTATACATTATTTATTGATAAAAATATTTAAGTAAATCCTCTGTTTTATAATAAACAGTATTAATAACATTTACCGGCCTGAATGTCCGAGAAATTTTCATAGAAAATATTTGTCCTCCGACAGGAATCGAACCTGTATCCTATACGGAACCGTCATATAGCCTGACGTGATTAACCGATCAAGCCACGGAGGATCGTTCGATTAGCATGGTCGATTTTACTGCTTTTAAACTTCAATCTTTTATGAATCTCTCATGTACATTCATATCTGCTCAAAGCATATCCAAATGTAAACAAAGGACGTCACACATTATGAAATGGACAAAGTCCGACAATTATTTTTAAGACATTTTTATGTTTATTCATTCTTTTTATAGATACAAGTATTTAAGTAAATGCTCCGTTTACAATAAACAGTATTAAGTAACATTTACCGGCCTGAATGTCCGAGAAATTTTCATAGAAAATATTCGTCCTCCGACAGGATTCGAACCTGTATCCTATACAATCTTCCATGATTCTCTCATGTACATTAATATCTGCTCGATGTGCATCTAAATATAAACAAATGACGTCACATATTATGAAATGAACAAAGTCCAACAATTATTTAGAGACATTTTTATTTCTATACATTCTTTTTATAATTGTCGGACTTTGTCCATTTCATATATATGTGTCATATACAAAAATTCATTGTCAATCTCTATGCTATATATCTTTAGGATGTAGACGAACAGTTTCTTATCTTCTGTTGTTCCTTTAGGAACCTTCTTTGTCTTTGAAGCACTTGTTCTTCTATTCATTTTCTGAGATGTATCAAGAAGATTAATCTCTAGTATATTCTTCTTTTTCAAACGTTGTACTATGTAAATATTAAATTCCTCAATCTCCTTCTTTCATCACTATGCCTCCCACAAATTACACCAGTCTCCTTCTTTATTTTTAACAACGAACATTTCTTATAATTTCATTGGGCTAACGTTTTACGCTGGAGTATAAAGATAATATTGAATCAATTGCTAGACCTGCTGCTAGGAAAGCTGGTTCACTGCTTTGCAATTTTTCTCGCCCAAATCCATGTTACATATTTATAAATGAATTTGAATATTGCTGCCACATCTGGTCTGATGCTTCTACTATGTATTTAGAGATTCTTAATAAAATCCAAAGACGAATTGTAATGTTATTGCTTCTGACCTGGCATTTCGGCTTTAGTGCCTTTCCTACCGTTGTAAGGTAGTTTCACTGTGCCTTTTTCTATAATTACGTTTATGGTAATTGTTCTTATGTGCTTTCCTCTTTGGTACCAAGTTTTTACGAATTTAACTGCAGTACTAGGTTGGCAGCTACGTCTCATCATTTTACAGTTGAAACGGCTAAATATTACTGTAAATCCTACGCTCGCACTCCTGGCTTCCGTATTCTACTTTCAAATCAATTTAATCTTCAAAAATGTACATTAATGCAATTACTTTGTGTTTCTTAATTACTATTCTTTTATTGTTCTTTCTCCTTCATAATATTTTCTTTTTTTCAAATACTTTCACACTTATTAAACCTCTTAATGGCTGTATTGCTTTATTTGGAGTGAAGTGATAAAATTTCCCATTTTCTTTAAAAACTTAAAGGAAGTAAAACAAACAAAATTCTATCTAAATGTTTACGATGTCATGTGAGGTAAATGTTCCGTTATATGTTCGATGAGTATTTAAACATATTTTAAATAGCGTGTATCTAAATTAAAAGTAAAATTGTTAATTGTTAAACATCATACGAATAGAATCTAACATGAGTCTATAACATTTAATAGATCATGTTTGAAGGAACATCTGCTGCCCAAACATATACAGAATATATATATATATATATATATATATATATATATATATATATATATATATATATATAATAAAAAGGCTTAAACACTAATATTCCATGGTCATAATTTATTCTATTGGAATCGGAAATACGATCCAATTCATCAGACCTACAAATTCAAAAAGAAAACAGAAAAAACAACTCCGGAAATAAAAAGTAAAATTTAGTGAGAGTGTATGTATGAGAGTGTGGGACAAATGTTAGAGTAAATGAAAGCTTTAGGGAGGAGTAACAGATGAGAGAAGAACAGAAGAACAGGATGGTCTAAAATGAAGGGGGGATTAAAATTTAACAGAGAGAAGTTTTAGAGATGTAAGTTGAAGAGGTTTAAGTGAGAGAAATATGAATGTTGTCGGATGTCTAATACATTAAAGATGTAACCGGAAAGGATACATTTTGTGGTGACATACACACACAATATAGACGATCTAATCTTAAAGATCAGAAGAAGAGGGAGGGAGAGGAAAAGAAAAGAAAAAGGGGTGGGGGGAGAGAGATGGGTCGTGGGGAATTAAAACTGAATGGCATTTACTGAAAAGGGCCGCTTGTGTAATTAAGAAAATTTGACAAAATTAATATCAACTACAGGTTACAAATCAAATATAAACATATAAAAAATAAATTTAACGATTATCTAATCTAGCAAGGACCTATATTTTATGCTCAAAAACACATGCGTATACACACATGCACAATAACATATACACGTACATAGATACATATAGATGTGTACCATATATATATATATATATATATATATATATATATATATATATATATATATATAACCAGTATCCATAAAAAAACATAAAAACCAAATATATATTAAAATATTTGTCAGAATTAATCCATTCCATATAATATGTTTTCACTGTTTATGTTAGGTTTCAATTTCAGAGCAGATATGATAGCTCGAGCAAAATCGGCGAAGGTGTGTCTTTAAAAGCAGTAATTTGAGCTTTGCTAAACCAGAAGATTTCTGTGGTTGAACGGTCATAACAAGTTAGACATAATGACGTTTCCGTATAGCATACAGGTTCGATTCCTGTCGGAGGACACAAAATTTCTGGAACATTCAGCCCGGTAAATGTAATTAATACTGTTCAATTAAAAAAAAAAAGTAACAGAGCATTTACTCAAATAAGTCTATCGAAAAAAACACGTATAAGCAGAATATATATATATATATATGTGTGTGTGTGTGTGTGTGTGTGTGTGTGTGTGTGTGTGTGTGCGTAAATTACCTTTCCATTATCACAATGTGAGATATTAATAACAGAAGTGATAAAAATATTAGGTTGGTGCAAAAATAATGACGTAATAATGTCGTTTTCTGACGTTACAAAATACGTCAAAAACGACATTATTACGTCATTATTTTTGCACCAGCCTAATAAAAAACAAAGCATTAGGAAACTGAATGAAATCAGCTAGGCTACATACCCAGACTCACCTAAAAACAAAATTCAGTAGTTTAATATTTCAGCATTCCAGTAACATCAACTTTTACTGTCTATGCATAATGATAAATGACGTTTGCGCTTATGTATTTCCCTACAACGTTCTCCACATATATAAATCCATAATGAAAAATGTAACTTTAGTCCGATAAAGTCCTAAAGTGCGAAACTTATTTGACAGAATTTTTCCATTTCGGCATTCGAAATTTTTTTTTTTTTTAATTTACTGTTGACAAATCAGTTTTCATGTACTTCTACACCCAAGAGAGGTTCCTCTTTCTGAAGATTACTTAAATGGAGTAGTTTGGTTACTTTCATTCGCTTTTAGAAAATTTCTTAATATTATGAACCTTTTCTCTATATTCACATTTGTAGCACGAAATTTTTTAAGATATTCTCTTGTTGGATATTTCACTTTTTTTTTTATTTATTACCCATTTAAACACACTGTATTAAGATTAGAAGCTTCAGAAAATTTGCTGACCATAGAACTAAAACTTTTTTAGCTATAAGCATATTCTAAATAGTGTCCTTACCTGATCATTTCTTTATGTGCGTTATGTATCATCTTACCTAAAATGTCCCATTCTTCTTAATATATTAATGTTTAATGTTATTTTCATGTGAGGGTATATATGCTTGAGTGGACATCTGTCCTCACTCATGCCGTATGCTCCTTTTCTTTGGTGAGTTTGCGTATAAATGTATATACAGTGTGCAATAAGATACATCCTGAGTTTGTTTATATATATTTTTTTTTATTTTTGTTCGTGTTACTTGTGTTGTTGTTGTGGTGGTGGTTGTTGCTGAAGTTTGTTTATTTTCACAATGTGTCTTTCTGCTCCACAAAGTGCCTCGGCGTGCATTTTGGCGGCAATGGTCTGAAAATACTTTTCTGCTTCATTTATCCTTATAAATCCGATCGTGTCTCCCATGTCGGGTCACGAGGGTATCTGACCCAAAAGAAAATAATAAATAAATACAATAAAAAGTAGAAAAATAGTTCGAGAAAGGGTGGGCGTGCAAAAATATAAAAGAAGATTGGAAGTAACAGAAGAGCAAGACATTGCGGGTCGGGGGAGGAAGTAAAAGTCAATCAATCGCAATAAATACTATGTGTCAACAGTTTTAAACCTGGGTTTATTGGATTACTAATGAGCCCGTGCGAGACTTAGGTTTGGTACATGCATTACTAACAACAACAAACCAGTACTCAAATATTACTCTTTTAGCGAATGTGTTTATTGTTTTTGATTTGGTGCTAAATTTTAAAATGAGTTTTATGCGATCAGGTAGCCGGTCATTTTTTTTTTTTTTTGTTATTTTTTTTGCATATGACAAACACGATTTCATATATATATATATATATATATATATATATATATATATATATATATATATATAGTGTGTGTGTGTGTGTGTGTGCGTGTGTGTATTACATGCACTGAAAGTTATTTTACTATAGAAATTAAATTAAATTCAGGAAGAAATTTCTAATGGTCAGGAATTGATAGGTGAGTTAATGACAGAATTCTAATATGCCAACAGAAACATAATTCATTTTATTGCTTTTTGTACTTTGTAGTAAAACAATATATAAAGCATATAAATTTAATGTAAATTCACAAAACGTTACATACTTATATCAACGTTTCTCTAACAAAATGTATCTTTGTATTATTATATATCACCTGTAAATTTAAAATTGTTTTTTTGTGATTCCGACTGCTTTTAACGAGATTTCATTATAAATACATAACATCATAAATATCATTGTAATATCATTTTAAATGCATAACATAAATATCATTATAAATATCATTTAAATGAATAACATTATAAATGTCATTATAAATATCATTTTGAATGCATAACATTATAAATGTCGTTATAAATATCATTTTAAATGCATAACATTGTAAATTTCATTATAAATATCATTTTAAATACATAACATTATAAATGTCATTATAAATATCATTTTCAATGCATAACATTATAAATGTCATTATAAATATCATTTTGAATGCATAACATTATAAATGTCGTTATAAATATCATTTTAAATGCATAACATTGTAAATTTCATTATAAATATCATTTTAAATACATAACATTATAAATGTCATTATAAATATCATTTTAAATGCATAACATTATGAATATTATTATAAAAATCATTTTAAATGCATAACATTATAAATGACATTACAAATATCATTTTAAATGCATAATATTATGAATATTATTATAATATCATTTTAAATGCATAACATTGTAAATTTCATTATAAATATCATTTTAAATGCATAAAATTATAGATGTCATTATAAATATGATTTTAAATGCATAACATTATAAATGACATTACAAATATCATTTTAAATGCATAAGATTATGAATATTATTATAAATATCATTTTAAATGCATAACATTATAAATGTCATTATAAATATAATTTTAAATGCATAACATTATAGATGACATCATAAATAATATTTTAAAAGCTTAACATTATAAATGTCATTATAAATATCATTTTAAGTGCATGACATTATAAATCCCATTATAAATATCATTTTAAATGCATAACATTATAAATGTCATTATAAATATCATTTTAAATGCATAACATTATAAATGTCATTATAAATATCATTTTAAATGTCAAACATTATAAATATCATTATAAATGCATAACATTATAAATATTTTAAATGCATAACATTATAAATGTCATTATAAATATCTTTTTAAATGCATAACATTATAGATATTATAAATATCATTTTAAATGCATTACATTATAAACGTCATTAAAAATATCATTTTAAATGCATAACATTATAAATATCATTGTAAATATCATTTTAAATGCATAACATTATAAATGTCATTATAAATATCATTTTCAATGCATAACATTATAAATGTCATTATAAATATCATTTTAAATGCATAACATTATAAATGACATTACAAATATCATTTTAAATGCATAACATTATGAATATTATTATAAATATCATTTCAAATGCATAACATTATAAATGTCATTATAAATATCATTTTAAATGCATAACATTATAAATGTCATTGCGAATATCATTATAAATAAACGACATAATACTTATCATTTATATGTCATTATGAATATTTAACGTTATAAATATCATTATTGATACATAACATTATAATATCATTTATATATTATGAATACTTAGCATTATAAATATCATTGTAAATATTATAAATACAATAACATTATAAATATGATTTATATATCATTATAAATACATAACATTTCAAATATCATTTATATATCATTATGAATACTTAACATTATAAATATGATTATAAATATCATTATAAATACATAACATTTCAAATATCATTTATATATCATTATGAATACTTAACATTATAAATATGATTATAAATATCATTATAAATACATAACATTTCAAATATCATTTATATATCATTATGAATACTTAACATTATAAATATGATTATAAATATCATTATAAATACATAACATTTCAAATATCATTTATATATCATTATGAATACTTAACATTATAAATATGATTATAAATATCATTATAAATACATAACATTTCAAATATCATTTATATATCATTATGAATACTTAACATTATAAATATGATTATAAATATCATTATAAATACATAACATTATAAATATCATTTATATATCATTATGAATACTTAACATTATAAATATGATTATAAATACATAACCCACGATAATATTGCCAACGTTTCCTTTTATTCATATTTCCGCCGTGTCTTTTCCTTTCTTACTCTTTTTCATTTTATCATCATTTTCATGTATGTCTCGAACTTGTTCGATATACTAAAATGACAAGAGATTTTTTAAAAAATTTTTCTTGACGTAAAAGAAAATGCCAATAGTCAGTAACATTTTCCAAATACACCCATATAACTAATTCAGGTAATTCATTTAATATCCGTAATTCAGCAGTATAGCTTCATAACGTTGCATTGAATTTATAAGGTGTTGTTTTGTTTTGTTTTTTTACATTGATATTTGCATCCAAAATATATTTTCATATTTTAGGCTATCCATAACTAAATTGTGTTTATTGCGTGGCCGAGCAGGTCATCTCGTAAATCTTTATTTCGTGTACCGTGTCTCCTCAGAGATTTTTAACGTTTTACAAAGTTAAATTTTAAATAGGAATATTATTGAAGATATAAAATGACAATATGTACAAAGAACGAATGAAAACGAAAATTTCGGATTTTTTTGTTTTGTTTTAATAAGCTTTAAATAAATTCCTTGCATATAGCAAAAAACGATATATTTAAATTCCAAGAGTAACATTTTAAAAAGTGAAATTTTAAATAGCAGTATTAATGAACATTTAGAATTAAAATACAAACAGCGAATGAAAATGAAAATGCCACTTTTTTGTTTTATCAAGTTTTTATTGGTAAATATATTCATTCCATATATTTGGAATTTCATCAAAGCAAATTTGTATCACTAGGCCATGTATTGGTTGATTGTTGCAGGTGAATGATTCGACACCTATAAGCTTTGTTCAAACAAGATTAATAATTTAAAATTACGTAGGTAACTCAATAAATCTTTACCTCAATGAAGCAAAATGATATTTTTTTATACAAGTATTTATTTTTAGACATAATTTCCTTCCTTATCGATGTGCTTTATTCAGTGGTGAGTTTTAAATCATCTAGATCTAACATTACAAAATAGAAATATCATATCAAATTTCATCCATGTGGCAGACTGTAGATATAGTAATCCACCTATCATATATGCTTCTATGACAATAATAACAACATTATAAGTGTTGCTACTGTTGTTATAGTCGACTTACTTTCACTTGAACTCCATTGAAAAATATCAGATACTTCTAGCGTAAAACATTCAGTAAGAACTAATAATAATAATAATAATAATAATAATAATAATAATAATAATAATAATAATAAATCTGCAACTTCTACGGGAAGGAAACTGAAAGAAACTGGTACCAACACCACCCAGACCCAGTTACGGAGATAGGACCTGTTACAATTCTATGGGACTACACAATTCACACTGACAGAACAATCAAGGCCAACCGCCCAGATATTGTTATTAAAGACCACAAACAAAAACGGTGCCTCCTTATTGATATGGCAGTCCCTGCTGACTGCAATGTATCTTTGAAGATATTCAAAAAGCTGTCAAAATACAAGGACCTTGAAATAGAGGTCTCGAAAATGTGGCATATGGGAACATAAACAATCCCTGTTGTAGTTGGAGCCCTAGGACTGGTTGGAAAAGATTGCAGTAGACTAATTGCAGGGATTCCTGGAAGCCCATGCCTCAAGGAGATACAAAAAATTGTTCTGACAAGTACAGCCCACACTTTACGAAGGGCTCTATCTATGTAATTATTTTATTTTATTTTATTTTTTTTTTTTTGTCAGTGAAAAGTGTCATGATGCCATTTCTAACCTTAGGTCCCTGGGTAGGACCCGGAAAGAAATGTGTAAACGCCAGAAAGCAAAGAAAATAAAAATGATAATAATAATAGAACAGCATGCCTCGGAAACGATAGCGTAATCGACGAATAAAAAAACTAATAAACTATGACAGTATAAGATGGGAAGTTTACAAATTATAATCAATGAGTAGAGTGGAAGTCATTTTCATTGTTATTGGTGCTCTGGTCACCATAAGTATCGGATTTCCGAAGTGGCTGGAGAAGATTTGGGTCAATGTCAAAAATAGATATTTTCAGAAGACTTGGGACTGCTAGTATACTCCCAAGAGTTCTTGATTCATGATGAAAATGCGCCAAATAAGTCATTTGGTCGGGGACGGCAGACGGATTGATTCTACTGCCAGCGAAATTTGTTGACTTTGCATATAAAATGATGATGATGATGATAAAGCTTCAGTTAGGTAAAATGAAATGAAAAAATGTTACCAGTGAATGCTATAGAAAAACAAGTAAAATATAAGAAACAAATCTCATCAGAAGAAAATCAGGGGAAAAAATAAAATCATAACAATGCATAAAGCCTTTCGCTAAGTTAAGATTTGCTAGCGCCGAGGAAATCATAGTAATGAACTTGTAAGGCAGAGTGGCGAAAGATTTATTATAGGAAGAAAGAGATGTAGCAAATAATCTGATATTAATAAAATTGTAAGGCAGAGTGGCGAAAGAATATGTATGTATGTATATATATATATATATATATATATATATATATATAACAGCCTACATACAATTAAAACATTAAAAAATGAAACGATTAATGGTATGATACCATTAATCATTTCATTTTTTAATGTTTTAATTGTATGTAGGGTATTTGTGTGAGTCAATATATATTGCAATATATATATATATATATATATATATATATATATATATATATATATATATATATATATATATATATAGGTAACTACACTCGTTTCGAAAAACCTTCGAATTTTTGATTTGCCAATAATCAAATCAATCTCGAAGGAAAAAAAGGTTTTAAAAAAAGAAAGAGCTAGAAACATGAAAGTCTGTTGAAAAAATTCGCACAGATACAGGTTTGAAGCCCAAAGAAAAAACCTCGACACGAGTAAACAACTAACTAAAAGAGCTCAATACAACCATAGAACAGACCTAGATAAACCTAGTGAGCCAGACAAACCTACCCAGCCTTTCCCTGACGTTCCGCTTAGGTGAAACCTGGGTAGGGTTGTCTGGCTCACTAGGTTTCTCTCTCTCTCTCTCTCTCTCTCTCTCTCTATATATATATATATATATATATATATATATATATATATATATATATATATATATATATATATATATATATATATATATATATATAATCTGAACAAGGATAGCATGCTCAAACCCTCTTTCACGAGAACTTGTGCACAACCACCGCGGTCTCTCAAGGATTCTGTCTACCCAATTTTTTTCTCACAAGATTTTGGTATGGTTTTTCAGACACTTTCTAAGGGCGCAACGCGCTGTGATCGTCTCCTCCAGATCGATAACATCAAGAAATCACCTACCTGACAAATCGACCACGGTGAGATTCGAACCCGGGTCTCATGATCAGAAAGTCAACGTTCTAACCATTCTGCCACGTGTTCATTTGAGCGCGTTATCTAGCGTTGAGCACGCTAGATAATGCACTCTGTCAGAAACTGTAACTAAGGCTCGCTCAGCATAGTTGCAGCATGACTGGCAGGTTGGCTCTAGGGGTGTTGAGCAAACACAAATATGCCTGTACAGGCGTATTTAATGGAGATTAGCTAGCCGCATTAATAGACTGGCATCATCGGATTCGAGTGGCTGCCCCATATATATATATATATATATATATATATATATATATATATATATATATATATATATATATATATATATATATATATATATATATATATATATATATATATAGATGCGTAGATAAACAGCATTCCCCATTAATAGCTACATAGTTTTCCTGATATTCAGAAAACCCTATGAAAATCTACAGAAGTATTTATACTATAAATGTTCAAATCAATTATAGCAGACCACATATTATCTTAAGATGTAGCAATTTTACAGTATTTTCCAAGTTTAATCTTATTACTAAGTCTCAAAAAATATTAAGCTTTTATTTAAATTACAGAATGTGCATAAAGTTTATAAAGACAGCTCTATTAAATAGGCAAAAAATAATACGAAATGCGCCTCAAAATTCTATAAACAAAATAAATTGGAAATATATGAAATATCTTCCGAAACAAGTCGTTCATCCATTGTTTTCGTGAACGTTTTTATTCCTCATATGAAACAGACTGCCCCGTATTCTGAATAGCATTCTAAATGTTTTTGTTTTTTTTCTGTCCACCTGTGTAAACGTTCCTTTTCGAAATATTTTACAAGTTTTTAATTGGGTTAATATAGGTCAAACAATCCGGACACTTCATCAAACGACTGTCATTCAAACATATTTTATTGAGATATACATAGCTTTGTTTTGCTGAATGCGATAAAACATTGCCATGCATTAAAATCTTGTTCCTTACTGTTGCGAAGAGGACACTTTAAGAAGGAAATAGAATTCTTATTTTAATAAGAACAATATGTATAAAATAGTAGTAAGTGTAGGCGGCATGCAGACAGAGCTGAAACTGACAACCGTATTATAGGCAATTTTATTTAATTGAAGTTCACTCAATAAAAGCCTAAGCCGCACTGAAGGTAGAGGATTACTATGTGTGATATGAATGTAAGAGGGGGTGTAGAAAGTGAGGATTACGAAGATATGGTGGATAGATAACAGTTGACCCTAGAACTGAGGAGGTTAATATATTAGTGTTCGGAAAGCATACACGTAGGAGTATATTCCATAAAATGATTGTTCATAGGAAGAAGCTTTCAGAATGGAATAGCCTTTTTAGCAAAATAATACCTAGGGGATAGGGATGAATAAACCATATGGACGTTGCAAGGCGGCTTAGGGCTATAAAAGTCTGAATTATTTGACATTAACGAATGGATCTCGTCTGAACATTTTCCCCGCAGATTAGCTTAGATGAATTAGAAAAAATGACCTTACCTTGTGAGGTAAGTGATACACTTGAGAGTTGTGCAAACTACTGAAATCTGACCATGAAGGTAGATGCACAAACCAGAAGGAGCAGAAATATGTGATCTATTCAACATAAACAAGAAAGCATGTTAGATATTGAATGCTGTTGCAGTAGACCACAAAGCGTAACTGAATGAGAATGAAAAAACTGGACGAATAAGATAACAGAGAATTTGAAAAAAAAATGTGCATCATGAAAGTGGCAGTTTTACACAGTATTACTGAATCACTTGGAACAGCTTCAAAAGTGACTAACAAAAATAGAAAACGAGAAAAAATACAAACCATGCAGACAACAGTAATAGTAATATCAGATACACTGTTATAGAGAACGTTGGTAAAGGGACTGTTATGAAAATGTGCTATAATTTTATCTCTAATGGTAGCAACCAGTTAATATTTGTGTTAAATGAACAAACACACGAACGGCAACAAAACAACAACAACAAAAATAGTAGCAAGAAGTTAACAGCTTTTTTCTTACAAATCAAATCAAGAAGCCATACAGCAATTCGATGTGACATCTTAAGTTATTTGTGTAGATCTGGGTATCTTCATAGCAAACACCATGGAATGACATCTGTGAATTGTGAAGAATCCTGAAAGATCAGTAGCCTTCTTTCATTTAAAAAAAAAGTTTAAATACCTCTTCCCCGCCTATATCTTTATTTGGCAATGTTAAGACCACATTTTGTTGGTCTCACCTGAATAAGGACAATTTACTGCTTCGCTGTTTATCCTCGCCACAATTTTTTCGCATGGCTGGCTACGGTCAATAGTAACAATCTTGTGACGTTTTTTCTTTGGCTTTTTTCTCTCCTATTGTTATTTAAATACTTGACCAACGAACAGCAGCAGGTTGTCATCTCAATATTACCTCTTTGTGTAAATTAGAAGAAGATCGGACAAAAAAATGAACAGAATGATGTTTTGGCCTTCAGTGACACGAGTTAGACTAACAAAACTAAGATCAGGGAAAGGAAAGCTAGTTGACCACCTGCAGAATCCAGTTGGTTTGGATTCTACTTAAAAACTACTGACCAGAAAATAAGCCATGTCAATGCCCTCCCAAGTTGTTAATAATAATAGTAAGAATCTTTTAAGATTCAAAGGGATTACCCAATCTAGAAGTAGTTGTCAAAAAGAAGGAAATTTGTCAAATAGTGAGTGCCTCTGCTTAAGGATACTACAGTGTACAATTTAAAGAAAACTGTAAAGCTGAATAAACGCCTATACTTTGTCAGAGAAGTTTACGTTTTTTTAATTAAAAATCATCTTTAGATTTAAAATTTAAAAGTTGTTTTATCGATGGGATTGAGATTAAATTAATTATCTCTATTTACATTATCTAAGTTCTAAACTGCTGAGTGTATAAACTACATAGACATAGAAAACAGACATGTAATTTAGATAGATAGATAGATAGATAGATAGATAGATAGATATGAATAGTATGTGATATCGCAACCCGAAGGCCTAGTTGAATAGCAAAATGTGCCTCCTTCACAAAAGATAAGAAACAGGAACATTTTGTTAAAAACAAAGAAATGAGTGGTCAACGACTATGTAATATCAGTCCTTCTAAATGTAAGTGAATGCTGAACTATTTCCTTAGAAATAAAGAGGAGACTTGGGACAGCAGAGATATGGGTAAACAGAAGTATAAAGTGAATACTATAGACACAGAATGTTCGGGATGAGGATGTTATAAGGAAAACAGAAGCAACAGAAAGCTTATACAAATAATCATAAAGTGACAATTGAATTTTTAGGAAACAGTGAGGAAAGAAGGATTATAAAATTTGACACTCATAGGACATGTTGAAGGTAATAGATACATAAGGAAACGGTGAGTATCATACATAACGTGCTTATGTAAATGAATGACAGAACAAAGAAGAGATAGTAAAAAGACAAATATTGATTACAACCGCAAAGGTTAAGAAATTGTGGAGACCTATAACTAACAACACCGAATGAACACTGCTCATAGAAGAAGAATTAAATCCCCCCGATAAATTTACCGAGTGAATTTAAGTTTATAATAACTGTTTAGTAGAAATATATACAATAATTTTCTAGGTGATATCAGATTTTGCTATGAAACTAGGAATTTGGTGATAATGTTGGAAATAAATACTGCATATACTCGCGTATCATGCTAATTACTACAGTAAATGGATATATAGTTTGGTCAACGGCGTAGGCTGGACCAGCAGTACATTCGCTAATTTTATATCATATATATGATGCGACCCCCTTAAAATTAACTTCAAAATTATGTCTTCAAGTGTCACATGATACGCATGTATATACGGTATATATAATTAGTGATATTTATTTTGATATATATAAAGTTCCTGCGCTTTGACATTAATGACAAGTGCTACGACAAAATTGGGAAAAAAATGGGATAGACAGAATATACACATTAGCCTAAAGTTGAAATTACTACGGCCACTGCTTTCGCCATCGTCAGCAACGCATTCGAATCATGGTAAAGACACTTGATTGATGCTTTCGAGATGTGGGTATATTGTAGAGTCCTGAAAGTAACATGGACAGCGAGATGTACTAATAAATGGTTACTAGATACCTTCAAAACAAAGTACGTATTAAGAGAGCAGATGACACTAAGGAAGCTTCGTTACTTCGTGCATATTATGTGACGGGGTGGCTTCGATAAGGTCATTCTGCTGGGCCCAGTGAAGGGAGCGCAAGCGTCGCTAGGGTGGACCACCCATGTCTTGGTTTGATGATATTAAGAGGTGGATTGGAATTACAGTGGCTGAGGCTGTAAAGGCAGTATTAGACAGAAAGAGATAGATGGGAGTGGTAGTCCCAGAGGGGTGCAAAATGTGCTAATTGAATAAATGATGATGATGATGATGATGATGATGATGATGATGATGATGATGATGATGATGATGATGATGATATAAATATTATCGTAAGAAAACATAATCTCGAAGAAAGAGAGACATAGTATTGTAAAGATATGAAATGATATTGTAAGCATATTAAGGATGGAACACAATGTTAGAAATCCCGTTAGAAAAATATGTGTTGTGAATTCTCGAGATATTCCGACCGATAGATGTAAATAAATTAAAAAAATCTGTCGGATGTAATCCATTGTCTAGTATATATATATATATATATATATATATATATATATATATATATATATATATATATATATATATATATATATATATATATATTGAAAATCGCTATATATATATATATATATCTTAAAGAGAAGAAAGGAGCCGCAAACATTTTTGGTTATAATGTGGGTTTTTTTAAATATATATCATACTTTATTTTCTATATATGGAAAAAAATGGGTAAATATATGGAAAATAAAGTATAATATATATTTAAAAAATCCACATTATAATAAAAAACGTTTGCGTCTTCTCTTTTCTTCTTAAAATATATACTTTTCCCTTGTTTGAACAATTATAATCTCTCCCTCATATATATATATATATATATATATATATATATATATATATATATATATATATATATATATACCAATAATCAAAGAAATATCTAATAAAATATTTCAATTAATTTTAAAGTTGAAATAGAAGAAAAGTTAACAAAATCCATGAATTATACACTGATGAATATTACAGACTATAATGAGCCTATGTTAATAAGTGTTGTAATAAAAATAACCATTTATTCAGGGATATATAAATTGTTAGTCTCATATAAACTCTTTATCAGATCAATAGTTGAAAATGCCTTCAACTAAATGAGGAACGTATGTCTTAGCGAGGAACTTACTTCTTCAAGTCCTGTGGACTGACGCTATATAATCACAAAGAAATGTACCAAATGATAGAAATTATATCACTTGAGGACTTTCAACATCAGCAGCAACTAAAATGGACAGCACGTGTAACTCGAAGAGAAGATAGTGGCATAGTCTAAGAAAAGTTTTAGAAGAAATCTCCCATCAGTATTGGAAAGAGCAATAACAGTTACTGCGCTTGAGAGACCTACTTTCTTGATAAATCTACTAGGAGATAATTTATTTTATAAATTTCAACCGTGGAGTAGAGTTGGTTGCTCGGTCAATGAATGCTGAATATTTCCTTAGAAGGAAACGGTTAATATTACCATTATCAAATGTTTCTGTGGTCTATCTCTTGAATTTATTTATAAATTAAATTTATATTAAACCTGATGTCCCCTTAAATATGTTATAATGAATATGTTTAGGAAGATTAGATATTATAAACTGAAACATAAGTAATGCTTTGCTTACATAAATCTAACTATTTACTGAAAATTTTATCAAAATCGGTTGCTTAATAACAATTTCATTGTAAAAATATTGATTTCTAAAATAAAATCTGACATTTTTTATATGTATAGACTCTAATAATTTTTTGTATATGTGTAAACGGAAATGTAACTTTATATAATTGATTTTTTTCCAATAAGGAAAGCAAGAAGAAAGGACTGAATATTAATAGCAAGAAGATAGAATGTATGATAATCAGCAAAAGGAACAGACCAACATGCAAATTGCAAGCTGAAGATACCAAAATCAAACAACTAAATGTAAATATTTAGGAAGAAGAAGCTTTTGTAAATGGTTGGCAAAAGAAAACAGGATAGCGAAAAAAAACAAACTTACTAAAAGCTAGAAAGTACTAGAAATTGTGGAGAGCCATGATCTTCAAAGGACATATAGAAGAAGAAGAAGAAGAAGAAGAAGAAGAAGAAGAAGAAGAAGAAGAAGAAGAAGACAGGAGCACTAAAGCAGATGTGGCAACAATATTCAGTGCATGGATGAATGGTAGACTTTTAAATATGTAAGATAGATTTTGATGAGAAATTATCTAGCTCAACACAGTGAACCAACTTTCCTAGCCGTGGACCTAGCAATTGATTCAATATACTCTTTTCACTTCATATCAGCGGGAAATGTTAGTCCTAGAAGATGCAATGTGTCATTCTCCTGTATTAGAATATCTGTTAAAAGTCTATCTGTTTTAACCGCTTTACAATTGGCAGTGTTTCACCTAGTAAAAAATAATAATAATAATGTTGTCACTAACACTGCTAGAATCAAGTCAAGTGTCATACGTTTATACACGCTTAGATGATCATGTCTCTATCGATTCATTACTGAGGTGCTAGATTTCCCGCAGTAGGCTGCTGTTTCTTTCTGCGATATGCTGATTGCCAAATCTGTCCTACTATTTAACCTATAGCTCGGGAAAAGAAGAGATGGATTCATACCTTCCTAAGGTTTATGCGCGTAAGTGAATATAATGACCTCAACTAGAATTCAACCCGGCTCTCCAATTTCTCACTCCGAACCTTTATCCATTAAACCGCTCTGTACAACCATCGCTAGAATAAAAGCTGGAAATATGCCACTGATAACAATGCTGAAATATATTCTGCAAAACTATTCTCGTAACTTAGCCGTTAAATCAGCTGGTATATTCAACCAGGCTTCTCTGGGGCAAAAACGATATGAGTTCTACTCTCATTGAGAGCTTATCATTTATTCACTAATCTGTAGTCTACTTATATTGCCATGGGGAAAAATAGATGAGTTCGGATCTCACTGAGGGCTTATCAACTATCATCTAATCTTGCAGTGGACTTCGATTACTTCTTAATTTTTTCTTTAATCATTTCAACTCAAGCAAAGCAGGAGTATCACTAGTACGCAGTGTGGTACAGAGAGTGAATGTGAGGTGAAAGACAGCATATAGAAGGGATTGAAGAAAGGATAAAAGATGAACGGGGTTCAAGTCAACAGAAAATAGCAGTTGACGTTGCATTTAAATTTTTAAAGATAGTATTTTATTAGGGAAGCAAGTAAGCGAAATGAAATTCCACTGGTGGGAAGTGCGAGAAAAGAAACTGTTGGAGTAGAAGTGGCGGTTACATCTAACAATTTCACCAGTAAATGGTGGGACCTAGAAGCCAATCTAGTAGCACACTTAAATTCACGTAGTCAGGGTACCAGGGAAACAAGCTCAGCAGAGCAGTTGCCATGAAAACATTTGTAGAAAAGACAGAAGGAAGCCACATCACGTCTGTGAGAAAGTCGAGATGACAAGTCAAGAGCTGTGTAGCGTGACAAATGTCTGGCATAGAGGAAAACTAAGAGTTCGTGAAGAGAATCGTTTCTATTAGGGTTCTAGGGAAACTCGTGAGAGAATGTACAATTGAAAAGTGAAGGGTTTGAATGCCAGCGAGTGTTTAAGCCACCTGGTATGGTTGGCATTAAAGTCATCGAACACGAATATATTTACAAATTGGTGTAGGGAGATGGTTTTGTATGTATTATCGGAAATACTATCTAGCATGCAACAGTCTTGAGAGGAAGGGAAACGATAAAAAGAGAAGTGATAATTGAGAGAGACGGAGACACACGTACAAATGGTCTGGAGATTCAAGAGAGAGTTCCCTAGCCAGCGGAAGATGTTTACAGACATAAACTCCCAGACACGCATGTGGACTTTAGGGTTCTTTCTAAGGAGAGGAAGGTTGCCAGGAATCGATAAATCAGAGTATGGGAGAGTTAAGGTTAGTTTCGCAGAGAGCTCGGATATCCGGAGATTTTCCGAAGAGGAACGATTCCACATTGCAGAAGTTGGTACGAATACCACGAATGTTGTAGAAGGAAAGGTTAAGGAGTTTAGGTGATTTTGTTGAGCTGGTTTAGGTATATATCTTTGGATGTTTATACTCATGATGTGTTATATTGGTAAAGAAAAGGCCTACGTTAGTAGTAGGAGTTTGCCATCTAATGTAACATGTGCAGGAAGGGAACTGGTGCAGACTGTAACATAGTGAGGTCTCGCGGTTGCCCACCGGAGGTACTTGCAAGGACACCCTTTCATTCGCGACATATCACTGCAAGAACCCCTATATTATGCAGCGGTTGATTAGGTTAGTCTTGTTCTTTGTTTTGTAATTAATTTCTGTAGACTCCTCTGTAGAGTATAGGGCCTATTTTCCCTCACGACGTGCTGCTGCTGTTATTTCTGTATCAAGTTTTTACGGGGTGTAGTTAAACCGGTTTTAAATTCGGATTTGTTTTTTCTTCCAGACTGGTTATGAACAAAGGTTAGAGATACTAGTGTACACTGACTATGGGAGAAGAGAAGGAGACATACCTTTCCAATGGTATTTGAGCGAACGCCACAGCCTTAATTTCAGTCCCACTTCCCGCGCTGCTTATACTACGCGCTCACCGTTTAGTGGGTAAAGCAGCTGTTTGTTTTTTCAAATTAGATTCCCTGATGCGAAAGGGTCGTGAGTTCGAATCTCATGAGATTTTTTTCAATCTTCCACTGTCTACTTACTGTTGCAATTTAACGACACAAGTAAAGTTGCTATAAAAAAAAAAAAAACGACTAAATATTAACATAAAATGAAATAATTAGCATTAATTAGCATTAATAAAATTAAATCATTCACAGTGTTACTACTTATCAAATTAATGTTTAAGTTCGATTCATTGATTATTTTTTATTTCTTCTATTTTTTTAACAGTATCTGTTTGAATTATTGATATTTTGTTTCATCGATGTAACCAGACGAAAAGAAAACTGGAAGTTGCAGAAATGTGGTTCTACAGAAGGATAGTGAGAATTCCATTGACGTAGCGAGTAAGCAACCAAGTTGTCTTTAAGAAGATGGTAACAAAAAGAACGCATATAGTCATAATCATAAAGAGACAGATGAAATTTCTTAGACGTATTATGAAAAAGGAGGGTTTGGAAAACTTAACCCTCACAGAGCATAATAAGGACAAGAGGAATAGAGGAAGGTAGCAAACTTGACGAAATTTGTGAGAAAGGGTGGCGGAACGCTGGTAAAGGAGAAACTTTTTTTAAGGATTACAAGGGATAGGATATTTTGGAGAGTCATGATCTCCTGTGACCAGAAGGGGCGCGTCACACAGCAGAAGAATTTACTTATTTATTTTTACTATTTATTTATAATCTGTCTATTTTTCTGAGATGAGGTATTATGTACACTATTTACATTATTCTGACTATTGTCCCCATCTTTGTCGCCATATTTATTACAACGTTTCGTCCCTTCAGTATCTGTCTATATTTCTGAGATGAGGTATTATGTACATTATTTACATTATTCGGACTATTGTCCTCATCTTTGTTTCCATATTTATTACAACGTTTCGGCCTTTCAGTATCTGTCTATATTTCTGTAATGAGGTATTATGTACATTATTTACATTATTCAGACTATTGTCCTCATCTCTGTCGCCATATTTATTACGTTTCGTGCCTTCAGTATCTGTCTATATTTCTGAGATGAGGTATTATGTACATTATTTACATTATTCGGACTATTGTCCTCATCTTTGTTGCTATATTTATTACAACGTTTCGGCCTCTCAGTATCTGTCTATATTTCTGAGATGAGGTATTATGTACACGATTTACATTATTCGGACTATTGTCCTCATCTTTATCATCATATTTATTACAACGTTTCGGCCTTTCAGTATCTGTCTATATTTCTGAGATGAGGTAGTATGTACATAACTTACATTATTCGGACTATTGCCCTCATCTTTGTCTCCATATTTATTACAACGTTTCGGCCTTTCAGTATCTGTCTATTTCTCTGAGATGAGGTATTATTAGGTTGGTGCAAAAATTATTTCGTTTTCTAACATATGTTACTATGTGAGAAAACGAAATTATTTTTGCACCAACCTAATATGTACATTATTTACATTATTCGGACTATTGTCCTCATCTTTGTCACCGTATTTATTACAACGTTTCGACCCTTTAATATCTGTCTATATTTCTGAGATGAGGTATTATGTACATTATTTACATTATTCGGAATATTGTCCTTATCTTTGTCGCCATATTTATTACAAAGTTTCGGCCGTTGTACGTTCCGGCCTTCTTCAGTTGGTTAATGCCGAACTTAACCCTTTATTTCGCTCACTGGGGTAGACTGTTCTAGTTTCACGAGCCATGTTTAATGGATGTCAGTTATCAGTTATCTCTTGTTAATTTTCCCTCTGAAAGTTCTCCACTGCCTTAACCGAATATTGAACTCTTTGGGTCCTGTCACTGGATCCAACCAACGCCTTTATCCACTGTGCCATGTGTCTTTGAGGCCGGAGCGTACAACGGCCGAAACGTTGTAATAAATATGGCGACAACGATGAGGACAATAGTCCGAATAATGTAAACAATGTATTTATTTATTGCTGTTTCTTTAACAGTCATGGCGACATCGTCTCTTTTATTTTGGTTCCTTTAAGTGCATATATTTTGTTTCATCTTTCACTCATTTCTTTACTTTTCATAATTATCATTGTTCTATAACTTCCCTTGTTCTATAACTTCCCTTGTTCTATAACTTCCTATTCTTGTGCTTTTATCTTTACATACCTTTATGCTGCTTCATTTATTTATCAAATCTCCTTTTTTTCTTTATTTCGATTTCTTCTTTTTTTTTTTATATTGTTTTTTATTTACAGCTTTTGTTCTTTTTGCATCTTATTATATCTTATATCTTTTCTCTTTGACCAGCTTTCTTTCCCATCCTTTTTTACTAGTTCTCAATATTTCTATATTCTTCTTTTACTTATAGTTCAGTTCATTTTCCGAAATTTCTTTCTAGTTATCTGGTTTTCCTTCTGCTTATTTCTCTCCTTATTTTTTACTTATTATTATTATTGCCGGCCTTAGTATTTTCTTCAGCTTCGTTCTCACGTGTTTTTCTTCCTTTCATTGTACATTTTCTTCATTCTTTCTTTGCATTTTATTTTTAATGCAATTCTGATGTGTATTTAGAGAGTGTCGGGGATTTTTCTGTACTTTCAACTTCCATTCGCAAATTTTAGCAACTGCAGATATTTTAGAGAGAGAATAGGATACATAAAAACTAAAGAGATTGGCGAGAACTGAAAAAGTATGAAAGTAAAGAGAGTTGTGAAAGAGCGATAGAAAGAAAAGATAGATTTGACAAAAAGGAAATAAGCTAAAAAATAAGTAAGAAATATAGAACAAAGAGTATATGTGTACCTATTTACGCGTTATGTAAATGTTATACATATGAAAACAATGCAGGGATCGCAAACACATACGCATACACAAATATATATTTGAATACGCGTGTAAGAGAGAAAGAAGGAATTACACATTAATATTTCAGTTAAATGTATATACAAGTATATTCAAAGGTGATTTCACGTCTTCATTCATTGAAAAACGAAATTTTCTCTATGTGAAAGTATGCATTTTCATACATTAATTTTCTGTGTACTCAAATATGTACAAAAAACATGTATAAATAAACATGTATAAATAGACATGTATAAATAAACATGTATAAAGAGACATGTATAAAGAGACATGTATAAATATAAAGGTATAAATATACATGTATAAATAAACATGTATAAATAAACATGTATAAATAGACATGTAAAAATAAACATGTACAGACATGTATAAACAGACATGTATAAATAAATATATAAATAAACATGGATAAATAGACATGTATAAATAAGGGGGCGTTATATTAGGTTGGTGAAAAAATAATGACGTTTTCTCACATATGTGAGAAAACGTCATTATTTTTGCACCAACCTAATACTATCGCACACACACATTTATAAAAAGTATTTCGGGTGGATCAGTGTCTTTGTATCTTTACTTCATTACAGAAATGTTCATTGTATATTGTTCTGTCTAGAGGAATAATGGAGAAAAAGTGGATTAAGTACATCAACAAGGAAGATGAGTGCATGGAAAAATAAATGTGATGCATAAAATTCTTTTTTTTTTATCCATTAGAATAGAGAGGAATAATTCATCTACGTAATGCAAGGTTGGACCATATTTCTTCCGAAATTATATTTGGAAAGTGAGAAAGAGTATTCGTAATATGGCAAAGTCGACCAATGAAATAAATCGACACAAAACGTCTGTTATTTTTAATAACATTTACCGCAAAGAACATTTGCTGGACATTGAAGTCAACACTTAGCGCCGACAGTCTGTTTCATGATTAAACACAATCGCAGACGGTTGCGTTTAAAAATGAAACAGGCTCTCACCATTGGAAGTTGACCACTTTTATATTTATTAGGTTGGTGCAAAAATAATGTCGTTTTCTCACATATTTTACTTTTATATATGATTTCTGGATTAATTCATTGATATGTATAGCCATGTTATATATCATTTTGAAGCGCGTTTTTCGCTCTATCGAATCGTGTTATTCTTTACTGTTCTCAATCTCTTCATTCATTTTTTTGTAGGCTTTTCGACAGCATGGACAAAATTCAAATCCGCACGATTTTCTTGTTCCGGTTCAAACTAGGCCGAAAAGCTGCCGAGACAGCTCGTGATATCAATGATGCGTTTGGCCCAGGTACCACTAACGAACGTGTGGCACAACGGTGGTTCAAGAAATTTCGCAATGGTGACGAGAGCCTCGAAGATGAAGACGGTCGCGGCCGGCCGACTGCGGTTGATAACGAATATTTGAAAGCCTTAATTGAAGCCGATCCTCGCAAAACCACACGAGAAGTTGCTGTTGAACTCAAGGTCGACCACTCAACAGTCGTTCGCCATTTAAAGCAAATAGAGAAGTCAAAAAGTTGGATAAATGGGTGCCGCATGAATTGAACGATAATCAAAAAAAAAAAATCGTCGTTTTGAGGTGTCTTCTACGCTCCTTCTGCGCAACAAAAACGACCCATTTCTCGAGCGGATTGTGACGTGTGATGAGAAGTGGATCCTCTACGACAACCGGCGACGTTCGGCACAGTGGTTGGATGCCGGAGAAGCTCCACAACACTTCCCGAAGCCGAATTTGCACCAAAAAAAGATTATGGTGACTCTTTGGTGGTCTGCGGCCGGTCTCATCCATCACAGCTTCTTGAATCCGGGCGAAACGATTACGGCGGAGAAGTACTGCCGACAAATTGACGAAATGCACCAGAAGCTCGAACGTATGTGCCCGAGATTGGTCAATATGAAGGGACCAATTCTCCTCCATGACAACGCTCGCCCGCATGTTGCTCAACTGACCCTGCAGAAGCTGAACGAATTGGGCTACCAGACTCTGCCTCATCCGCCATATTCACCGGACCTCTCGCCCACCGATTATCACTTTTTCAAGCATCTCGAAAACTTCCTGCGCGAAAAATGCTTCAAAAGCCGAGATGATGCCGAATCGGCCTTCAATGACTTCATCGCTTCCAGAACTCCGGATTTCTATGCTGATGGGATAAATAAACTTGTTTCTCGTTGGCAAAAATGTGTCGATTCTAATGGTTCTCATTTCGATTAATAAAGTTTATTATGAAAGGAGTTATGATCTTTTGAAGTTGAACGTCAAAAACGACATTATTTTTGCACCAACCTAACATACGTCCTATCACTGATTCTAAGCACATTAGCCCATAAATATAGCATATCTTAAAACTATATTTTCGCCATATATATATATATATATATATATATATATAATCAAAGATGTAGAATTTCACAATTCGAGCATTGTCGTATGACGTGCTTAACAGGAAATTAATTTGATTTTGGTGATTAGCATGCAACATTGCAAAATATAAGCGTTACGGCGTGTTTAACATATTAGTATACTTGAATTT
Source organism: Acanthosepion lycidas (assembly GCA_963932145.1). NCBI lineage: Eukaryota > Metazoa > Mollusca > Cephalopoda > Sepiida > Sepiidae > Acanthosepion > Acanthosepion lycidas. The sequence continues at coordinate 61,372,237 of OZ010616.1, read as the reverse complement.
AAAATTAGCGCCCGAAAACATGAATAAGTAAATAGATAAACGATAAAATATTTAAATAATTTAAACTAATAAAACAAATAAAAATAAATAAAAGACAATGGGTATATATATATATATATATATATATATATATATATATATATATATTACAATAAATATTCGATAAAAATATTTTTGTAATATCCAATAAATTTTGTATATTATGAATTATTCAATACTTAGAAATGCGTAATAATCACGAAATTACATATATTAATTGTGTTAATTACACAAGTGCCATTAATGTAAGATAATTTTTAAGCATTTCTCTACAAGCAATGCGGGATTGCCACCAGTAAACAAGGAGCTACATTAAGTGTAAGTAAAGGAAAAGAGTGGCTATAGCTGGTAGGGAACAGGGGCAGGAGAAATAGAGGAGCAGAAGAGGATAAAAAGAAGAACGGATATTATGTATATTTCTTAATATATATATATATATATATATATATATATATATATATATATATATATATATATATGTATATATATATATATATGTGTGTGTGTGTGTGTGTGTGTGTGTATCGATAGTGGAAATAATTGATTTTTTCATGCTTTTACGGCACTTTTCATGTAGCTTGCGGCCATTTTCTACTGGCCAGAGTGAGAGCCTATAGCTGGCTGCCACGAATAGGCAGGAATATTCTATTGGCCAGCGTGAGAGCCAACAGCTGACTGACACGAATGTTAACTAGCATGCTAGCATGCAAAAAATATCGATAGCTGCATTCGTCACAAGTGGGAAAAATTTAAATCTGCATGGCACTTTATCCCAATTGGCTCATTCGCTTGCTTAAACTCAACGTTGATTCTGATTCCGCAGAACTGTTTGGTGTGAAAAAGTATTTGTTGTTAATATTCTTTTTCATTCGGTTTTTCCAGTAACGAGTCCTTTTTTAAAGCTGATTGTTTTGTGTTCATTTTGTTTAGTTCTTTTTTCGTGACAGATTTAATGTTTAGTATAGAGCTTAGAAAAAATTCGCAGTGTGAGATAGGCAAGAAGTAAAGCATGTAGCAACATCAGCACGGCAAAGGGAACTCCTTTAAAGGCAAGGAATGGCAAAAATATTTTAAGTCAACTGATAGCGATTGCTTTATGAGTCGTACGATTTTTGAATCAAGCACGGGCAACGTCGGGCCATGCTGCTAGTGTGTATATATATATATATATATATATATATATATATATATATATATATATATATATATATAATGTGTGTATATATATATATGTGTGTGTGTGTGTGCAATTTTCAAATATATTATTTATATATATATATTCGCGCTATTTATTGGAAAGCGCACAAGATTAGTGATAGAACTAACATCAATCCATCTATATATATATATATATATTTTTTTTTTTGCAGAAAAATATTGACTGTTTCCAAATTTAAATTTTCTAACGTTTCTAAGGAATATACATTGATCTTTGTTGATATGCTCGCAACGTGATTGGAAGATCTAACTGAACCCTTTATTTCGTCCAATGAGGGTAAATTCTTCTAGTTACACGTGCTATGGCTCTTTCGGATATTTCTATTTTAATTATTTCCCTTTAATTTAACTCATCAAGTTATTTGTTTCCCTCTGCTGCTGACAGGTATTGAACTAAAAACTCTTGGGTCAAATCACTGCATTATAAATGCTTTTATCCACTGGACCATGTATCCTTAAGGACATCAGTGTACACTTGAATTAAAGAGAAATAAATTAAACTGAGATATCCGGAAGTGGCATGGCATATGGAACTAGAACAATCTACCGCATTGGACGAAATAAAGGGTTTGGTTCGAAATTCTAATCACTTGAAGTAGGTAAGAGCGTACAACAGTCGAAACGTTGTGAATACAACAACAGTTCGAACATTGTAAATAGTGTAAATGGTTTCAATAACTCATCTCAGAAATACAGACAGATGTTTCTGAAGAAAATTTGTAATTTGAAAGTTAGAATTAGAGTTCGTTCACCGAGAAAGAATATATATATGGGATCTGATAATAAGTTCAATACACTTATAAAAACACCTTGTCCTTATCAGTGTTTTGTCGCGAAACCTTTGAGCTGGTTAAACCGACAGGTTATTTTCGTAGCTGAATGACAAATGGAAAAAATATATGTAAGGCACTCCATCCTATGAAAGGGCTACATCAGGATCAACTGATGTTCTTGTCGACGGAAATGCATATATGTAGGGACAAATGTACATATAATCGGAAGTGATTACAAGAGGGGACACCGATTCGAACCCTGCCGGAGAGAAAATTGTCTTTATTATTATTTGTGTGTGTGCGTGCGTGTGTGTGTCTGCGTGTGTATGTGTGTGCGCGTGTGTGTGTTTGTGTCTGTGGGGCAGTACCTCCAGAGAAAAGTGATATCAAAGATTTAAAATGCATTTTAAAAAATGCAAAGTCTTTCTTGAAGCTTTTAGCTTTAATTGCAAGTTAATAGATTAAATTTAATATTTACAAAAACAGCAAAATACTTCACTATATTTCTAACTGAATTTAAATTGATTTGAATATAGTTTTTATTTGTATAAAAAAAACGCTAAAATTGTCAATATTGAAAAATCTGTCAACACAGTATAATTCTCTTTATTAAAAAATCTTTCGAAAATAAAATATATTTTCCTGAATCTTTATTTGTGGAATTTTTTAATCTGATTTGAAACAAATGTTACTTTTAGTTTAAAATATCACAGAAAAGTATTTTTAACACAGTGGTGGGTGTTTTAATGCGATGTTAACAACTTTCTTACGAGTTACATCACTGTAATATATACTTGGCGAATATAACAAGAACGCCTTTTTTTATTGAAATTTTAACTGCCCCGTCATTGTAAAATTTTAAAAAATATTCAAAGCAAGCTAATATATTATTAAATTTTAGGTGCCTTAGCTTTATATTCTAACTTAAAAAGATGCCTGTGAGGAAACGTTAGGAAATAACCAATAAATTTTAACATTATTGTAGAACTACAATAATGTTAAAATGTTGCGTTTGGACGATCGTATTTACAAAAAATATTTTGAAAACATTAGTGGTCGTTGAATTGTAGTAAGCTTTTCCACTTCTGATTAGTAAATATAATTTTTGCTGAATAACAATATCACATAACCAATACAAATAAATACAGTATTTAAAGTTATTTAAAAATTTAAAAATTATTATTTATAAAAGAAAAACATTTCCTATAAAAATTCAGTATTTATCGAAAAAATATTAAAAGAGAATACTCTTTTACACTCCATAATATATTTAATACATAAAAGCGTTTTTAATTGAATAAGGTCTCATATTTTTATTTTATTTTACGATTCAGAGCAGATCGGTACAAAAACATTTCACGATTTAAATTCTCCGAAGTCTTGTCTTTATGGCTAATATAAACGTTAAGTTCTACAAAAAAGGAATTCTCAAAATTTCATAAAATTAAATAAATTGGCTGTTAAAAGATGAAAAAGAAATGTTTTACCAAGATTCTTCTAAAAAAACATAAACATTGAAAAAATAATTTCATTCATTTGTGAATAAGCTGTCAATGTTTTATTAAAATCCTATAATAATCTGATTTTTGCAAGAATTTCCAAATCCGTGTGGGGTATTCACCATAAAAAGGCGCTAAAATTTCCTATACTGATTTATGGCTAAGAGCTGACGTAAGAAAAACAAAAATTTTGACCAAAATTTCGAAGCTTCTAGAATGGATGAATAATATAATTTAATAGTCAAAACCGTCTGGTATTTCCTCTCAATAATAACGTCCTAATTTTGACGATAAAATTTCTCGATATTCTTGTGACTTTCGGTTTGTCCAAAGACAGACATTAAGCAAAGTGATGAAAAGATAAGTTCAACTCCTCGTGAGATAGTATTGATCTTTGTAGCTACCGATATATATATATATATATATATATATATATATATATATATATACACACACACACACACACATATATATATATATACACACACACACACGCACATATATATATATATATATACACACACATGCGTATAAAAATTATATGAAATTGATTAAATCCGACAGATATTTTTTTTTTAATTTTTATTTATACGTTTTTTATGGCTACACTAATTCGAGTAAATGTTCTTATTTTTTAATTAAACAGTATTAATTATATTTACGGCCTGAATATTCCAGAAATTTCATAGAAACATGCGTTCAAGGACGGGAATCAAACCTGTATCCTATACCGAACCGTCATTAAGCCTGAAATTATATATATGTGTATATATGTATGTATATATGTGTATACATATATATATATATATATATATATATATGTGTGTGTGTGTGTGTGTGTGTTTGTGTGTGTGTATATAATATATGTATGCACATATTATATATATATATATATTTATATACATACATGCATACATATATATATATGTATGTGTATATATAATATATGTATGTGTATATATAATATATGTATGTATGCATATATATACATATATATATGCATACATACATATATTATATATACACATACATATATATATACACATACATATATATATACACATGCATATATATATATATGCACACATATGTATATATATAAACATATGCATACATACATATATTATATATACACATACATATATATATATATACACATACATATATATATGCACATACACACATGTATATATACACACACATATATATATATATATAAACATACGCATACATACATATATTATATATACACATACATATATATATATATACACACATATATACATACATACATACATGTTTAATTATCGCGATTTTATATTTTTTTATTTCGTGCTTGTGCGTTGTTTGCTTTTGATTTGGTCGGTTGCACAGTATACAGTATACTATGGCCAATTTGACACCATCTTTGAATAAAAGATCACCAAACCGCAATTCACTCCACTAGATACTTGGAAACGGCATGATGTACTTCTTGGCATTCGAGCCAGAAGTTCCAGTACGAACATTTCAGTGAGTTTGGATCTCAATCCGAGGACAGTGCAAAAGACTATGAAAGAGTTAGATGAATCTAATGGTTATTACGAAGTTGTTTGGAGTTAGCCCTAGTGATGGCCACGAATGCCTCCATCTTCCCACAGGGCCTCAAACTCAATACTGAGGCCTACATGAAGTGTTTTGAGGAGGTAGTGCTGCCTGGGTCAAGAGCGTGGCTGCTGGAAGACCTATGTCTGGCAACAGGACTCTGCACCATACCACCTAAGCAGGAAAACCAGTCATGTCTTTCATACAATTTCTGCGACCACATCACCCCTTACATCTAACCACCTAACTCCCCAGACTGCAACCCTTTGATTATTATGAATGGGGCGTAGTTGAGCGAGAGACCAACAAAACTCCTTGTGTAAGACCAAAGATGAACTGAAGGCAAGTATTATGGCAGCATTCAGCAACTTAAACAAGGAGACCATCCAGAAGAGTTGCAGGAGATTCTTAAGTTGTCTGGAAGCTGTGGTTGAAGCCAATGGCGATTTTACTTAATAAACTTACTCTTTAGTATTTCAAGATATTTTTTTGTAATTTTGATAAATATATCTGTTAAAATGAGATATCAGTGTTATTTTTATTTTTGCATAATTTAGACGACAATTTATCCATCGTACCCTATGTGTGTGTGTGTGTGTGTGTGTGTGTGTGTTTGTGTGCGTTCATACAAGGATAGGGGTAGATGTATTTACTACATGCAGATGTTGGTTTGTAAGTATTTACATATGTGCATATGAATGAATTTATATATGAATACATAAATGTGTGGTGTTTAAAATTCGAGATGTATGTACACATCTACGTGTTTTCCCTACAATATGTCTGCACATGCGTGCGTGTACGTAAGCATATGCGAGGTGAGCTTTATGCTTGTACACAGACGGAAACAAACGCAAATGTACGAGTGCGCATGCTTGTTCTTAGAGCGCGCGCATATTCACGCTTGTGCTACTGAACACCGCTACAAAAAGATTTAATCAAATGATTTGCGTGAACAGATACCCCAACGGACCACCGCTTCTATCCGCCACCGCCATAACCAAAAGCATTTACCCTGACCTCCACCCTAACCATCCCGCTTCTTGCCGATTCTCACCACCCATCCTTACCCGCACCCACATTTTAGTGTTTGTATGATTCTTGTCAACTAGATTTATCACATAGACAGTGGGGAGGGTAAGTGGGTGAATTTTGGTGGGGAAGGGGATGTGTATGTGGACGTAGTGTAGGAAAGTGGGAGGTTAAGAGGGTATGCCGGTGGATGGTAGGGTGGGTGTTTCTTGCTCTCTTGGAGAAGAACAAATGTTGTTTTTAGCGATCCATTCTTTACCTTGCTGTCTTTGTAACCTGTCACATTCTTCATGTTTTATGTGACTCGGATGTGAAAATCGAAAGAGACACTCTCGGGGTTCAATCCCCCTACTTTCAGCAAAACCAGATTAAAATATTGACTTAGAATGCTTTAAAAAGTGAATCACGAAAAATTATAATAAAAAAAAGGGAAAATGGAAAGAAAGAAAGAAAGGAAAGAGGAAAGAAAATAAAGAAAAAGCAGAACAGAACGAGTAAAATGACAAACAATATGAAAAAAATAAATGTTATTAAAAAAATAAAAAAGAAGAAAAGAATGAAAAATAAATAAAGAAAAAGAGAAAAAGGAAAAAGAATTGAGGAAAAAATAAGACAATAAAAACGCAAAGAAGTAAAAGAAAACGAATGTATAACTGAACAATGATTAGATATAAGAGAAAAGAAAGGGCGGGAAAACAATAAAGAAGGAACTAAAATAAAGAAACAAGGATAGTTACATGAAGCAAAGAAAGAAAGAAAGAAAGAAAGAAAGAAAGAAAGAAAGAAAGAAAGAAAGAAAGAAAAAGATAGAAAGAAAAAGATAGAAATAAAGACATAAAAAAGAAAGAAAGACATGCAAAAGAAAGAAAGAAAGAAAAAGATAGAAAGAAAAAGATAGAAATAAAGACATAAAAAAGAAAGAAAGACATGCAAAAGAAACAAAGAAAAAAGTAAGAAAGAAACAAAAAAGAAAAAAAAACAAAGAAATAATAAAAGAAAGATAGATGCATGTAAGTTGAACGTTATAGAGAGGATGGTATATTGATAAATAAAGAACTTAAAAAAAATCGTTTTTTTTTGTTTCTTTTTTTTTTTTTTTTTTTGGCTATCACTATCTCCTTTGTTTTCAACATTACGTAAATAAAATTGTTAAAATAGATATGATCTACATTATTATTTTCTTTACTTTTAAAATCCATTCTTTTGTTGTTTTTCCATGTTTTTTTTTTTGTATTCTAAGACCATTACCCCTTTCATATCTCTCTCTTTCTCAAAGTTTCTCCATTTTTTTTTACTCAGTCCTCGCCTTTCATCTCTCACACCTAAAGAAGAATACGCGAAAATAAATTAAAACAGCAACTTTAAAATCCTCTCATCTTAGAACTTAAGAATCTTGAAAACTTTGATAAATCAAACTATTTATTTAAAATCCCTTAGTGATATTCAGTAATGCATACATGTACACACGTGTATACACACATTCATAAATATACATACGCACTCTCGCACAGAGATAAACGCATCACACGTCACGCGCCTAATACGCTATCGTGGCAATCATACATAACACCTATTTCCTGCTTGATATATATATATATATATATATATATATATATATATATATATATATATATATATATATATATGTATGTATATATATATACACACACACACACACAGAGACACACACACACAGGCGTTGCTTTGTGAGTCTGCTTTTTTATTTCTAAGTGCGTAGTCTTGTTGCTTCAAAAATGAACTTAGCAAATATATATGAATATATAACTTATATTTACATAGAAATGAATGTATAATATCTATAGTATTTTCAAAAAAGGTTCTTCAGAACGTACGTGATCATGGCTCTCTACAACTTCCTATATTCTGATATCTATAAAGTTTGCATTGCTATGACTATTATTGCGAAAGATATTGAAAGTCGTTTTTATTCTGAATTGTCCTTCCAACCTGTTTGTCATATTAAGGATATCGAGCCCTGTCTGTCCATATCTGTTAAAGCAGAGAATAGATTAATTCACGTCTTTCCGAAGATCATTAATACAATACAGTACAAAAAAGTGAAAATGCCTTGATCGGTGTATAAACTGATCATGTCGATTATATTTGCTGCGCAAGCAATCCTCATTACTTTCGTCTTCCATTACTTAGGAGTAAGTTCCACTCGGAAAGTTTCTCTCCAAGAACTACTGTTTTGTGAAACAAACTCCCAGTAGTATATTATGTCTGCTCACTACAATCTTAACCTTTCCAAGACTAGGGTTAACAGTTATATTTCCAATATAACCATATGAACAGCACATTTTGTCTTCTCTTACGTTCATACAAGGCCACACCGTAAACCTCTACCTTGCGTGGCTTTGAACCTTGTACTTGGTGAACATTAATATAAAATTAAACAAATCGTTACATTACCTGGATAACCATATTCATATTATATATGGCATAACTATATGAGGGGGCACGGTGGAGTAATGAATAGCGGCTCGGATTGAAAAATCCGAGAGCAAGGTTCGAACTGCAGTCAAATACATTGCATTCACTTACGTGCTAATACCCTAGGGGAAGGCATGAATCCTCTTTTCTCTCCCCTTCTATGGGTAAATAGCAGGACAGACCAAGTTATATAGCCTTGGATGGCAACTGGTTTACCGCGGAAAGAAATGGCAACCTACTGCGAGAAAAACTTTGCTTCATCAGTCATGTATCGAAAGATACATGATGGCCTAAGCCTAAGTGTATCATGTATGGCATATAACTGACTGATATGCCCTCTACACAGATTTGGGTAAATTGATGAAATTTTAGTGTCGGATAGGCCATGGACCAAGCTAACTTTGGTGCAAAGCTAAATTCATGAAAAGCACAATGAAAATAAATCCATGGGTAATAATTTGCAAGTGTAGCCATATTTCATTTTATTGCGGGGACAAATTAATCTACATATAGGAGGTATTATTTTAAAGTGGAATAATTATCGTAAATTAATATATGCATACACACATGCAAACGTAAATATACACATACACACACACACACACACACATATATATATATGTGTGTGTGATCATTTTAATTTATTTACTTTAAACGTTATACACACACACACACACACATATATATATATATATATATATATATATATATATAATTCAAATTTAAAGATTTTCACTTAGCTGATTGGTATTATCGTCAGCATCCAGACTCCATAGTTTCGTAGACATTCCTTCCAGCAATCACTTTGTTCACTCGTCAGAGTGTATCACCAAATGACTGTTTTTATTTATCGTATTTTTTTATTTTATATATGCACATTTCATTGGAGCAAGGTTGATTTTTTCCCTTTCATAGTGTGTGTGCGCGCCTGTATGCGCGCGTTCCTGAGTGTATGTGCGTGCATTATGTTGTGTATTTAGGCAGCAATCCCTCGTTTATACATGTTTCATTGAAAACGACTAACAAGACACTGCGATTAAGATTTTTATTATATTTTTCTTATGTTGTAGCCTAGGTAAGGTTACTGTATAGAATAATCACACGAAGGCTGGTAATGAACGATAATACGTAGGACTAAGAACAATACATATAAGATTCGCCAAATGCGAGTAGAAGTAGTCAACTGCTAGAAGTGAGTTAAGTAAATTCCACAATGGATTTCCAAATGCAGGATTATCTACCAACCGTCCTACGCGGTCAGATGTGGCACAAGGCCGAATTTAATGTGGGCTATCGGACCCCGTAGGCTCCGCCAAAAATTCCCTGTATACCTCGTCTGGGGATCCTGTCTGCTCGGAGGCAGAGAGTTTGACCAACACAGCTGGAAACGAATCTCTAAGAGCAGACCAACATACAGTATTTACTACTGTATTTATGTGAATGAGGACATACCCATTATCTTCTGTAGGCATGCTACAACATCTTGTATTCGTAAATGTGATTTCTTTTTTGAGACAGAGTGTATATGAACTGTCCAAATCATTTGTTGATCTTTCGGCTAATCTGTTAGCCATTATCGAGGATGTTTTTTGTTTGACTGAATAATTAGATTATTCTATAGCAATAGGTATGATTTAATTTCCCAACACAGTCCTCACGTTGTGTCCATGTACATAATTGATATTATTGAGAGTTAATTTCTTCATTTTATTGTTAAAGCTTTCATTACATAATATTTTACATTAATTGCACAACTCGGAGTTTTATGTCGAAGCAATTTTCAAGTGACAGAATTATAATCTTTATTTTTATTTATATTTATATGATGGGTCGAAACTAATCCCCCTAAAAAACTTTAATAAAAACGGTGTCGACCGGATATATAAATATAAATAAAAATAAATATTATAATTCTAGCAGAACTTGAAAATTGCTTAACATATATATATATATATATATATATATATATATATATATATATATATATATATATATATATATATATATATAATTAATTCAATACATTTATCTTGACCCTGATGTACAGATTTACATCTGTCGAACTAAACTCTGAGTAGTCAGAGAAGTCCGTTGAACTTTTGATCTATCTATCTTGTCTGTCCCTATATATCAATGAATTTTACTATATTTGTTCACTTTCGTTATTAGCATGCTATGCTTTTAAACAGAGATTTAATTGAATTCAAGATTTTATAGAACAAGAATTTGATTAATGATAAAGAGAGAGGAAGATGGGGAGAGCACGAGTTCTGTTTTGAAAATATTTTTTAAAAATCTGAGAAAACAAAGAATTTATCATTCACATTCTTACAAAACGAGAAAATGAATAAACATATACTTTTAAAATAAATAAAACCTCCTTGATCTTATAATCATATGATCGATGCAGTACGATTAACGACGGCGTTGTAACAAACATAAGTTGGTAGACAAGTGGGAGGAGAAACTGCGATATATTTTGTATTTCTTTTTTTTTTTGTGCAGGGTGAATCTTACTTTAAAAAGAAGAAAATAAATAAATGTTTGAGCATTGTTGAAAGCTATAATTTTGATTCACAAAGTCAAATTGAAAATAACATTGAACTGGAGGTCATTAGTAAAATGCAAGTATGAGTATATCGCCATAATTGGCGGGAATATTTAAATAACTTTACAATTACATTCCTCCTACTAGATTCCCGAGTAATCTAGGATTTTAATATATTAAGGGTGTTTCATTTAGACATATTATATATAAGGGTGTTTCATTAAGACGGATCAAAGTCAGCTGTAAATAAATCAATGTTATTCGTGAAACTTTATTTATTTCTCTATTGGATCATGTTATTTAAGTCATGGCAATTATGTATGAAAAATAATATCGCCCAAATGTCCGCCAAATATGAAAGAAAAAGAAAAAAAATCATTAGACGCTTAAACTTAATTCACATTCAAAATCGCTCCAAGTTATTGGAACACCCTTTACAATTAACATTATTGTCACGTGTAAGAAGGAATCTTGCTCTTGAAATCATTAAAATAAAAATATTTAAAGAAAGCTAACATGACTTGTTCTCGCAAACAATGACGGTCATATTTATTTAATGACGGTCATATTTAAATAATTTTGCAATTTCTTTTGTTATATTTTTGGCATAAATATTCTGGGATGTTTTTGTCACATGTAAGAAAGAATACTGCGTTTTAAACTGTTACAAATAAAAATATGGAATGAAATATAACACGAAATAAACAAAGAAAAAAAAATTAATGGGATACTCCGTTTTTATAGTAACATGAGGTATTTTTGCTTAATGGTATTAGGTAATCAATGGATTATTTCTTTAAGAATGCGTAATCGCATTGGGATAGCGTTGCATTCCAAAAGCTAAACAAATGAAACAGAAAAAATTCGTTAGAAACAACAACAACAAAAAAAAGTAATATCAGTCCTCCTATATGACAGTGAATCCTGGGCAATCTTCTCACCGGTGAAGAAGAGACTTGAACCAACAGAAACGTGGTTCTACAGAAGGATCCTGGAATACTATGAACAACATGTGAGCAACGACGAAGTTCTAGAGAAAATAGAAACAAAAATGACACTTATATTTAGAAAGATACAGATGAAATTTCTAGGGCAGATAATGAGGAAAGAGAGCTTGGAAAATGTGTTGCTCACAGGGATAGAACGGAAGGGACAGAGAAAAACAACGCATAACCTACCTAGCTTGAGCTAATGGGTGGTGGAGTAGGGCTTGCTAGAGGTGGCGAAAAGACAACATTTATTGAGAGCTACAAATGACAAGAAATTGTGGAGAGCCATGATCGTCAACGTCCTGAATTGACACAGCATATAGAAGAAGAAGAATGAGTTTGAGTTAATGGGTGGTGGAGTAGGGTTTGCTAAAGATGGCGAAAAGACAAAATTTGTTGATAGCTACAAACGACAAGAAATTGTGGAGAGCCATGATCGCCAACACTCTGAAGAAACAAGACACATAGTAAAAAAGATGGATAGAGTTTGTATTAAGCTCTTTACTATTTTGTACTCTGACCCAGTTTAAAATTAAAAAAGTATAAATTTAAAGCAGTTGATGTAGAGACTTCTTTTTTTTCTATTTTTGAATATATATAGTTGAAACAAAATAATAGAAAATATTACTTAAATTGATTTCGATAACTTTTAAGCTAATTTAATGTGAGGGTGTCGTAACAGTTATCGGCACAGAAATCATCGAGTCGAATTCAAATTCTAGACTTGTCTGCACCCTGAATTCCACTAGAGGGAGGGGGTCGGCAGTAACTACTGGGGCTAGCGCAACCGACGGTTACGTGGGGCTGAGCAATTTTTGTCCTTTACCCAGGTAGTAAACCCGACTTTACATCACATCACGTCACGTCTCTGTGGGGAGGCGGGGTAAATATTACTTCCTATTTAGAGTTAAATCCGTCTTTTTCTCTCCTTCACTTACGGGATTATTACCAGATCAGAGCAGTCTATGTCATCTTGGATGGCAGCAAATTTAAAAGAACGAAAATTCTGAATTCAAGCGAATTGTTCAAACTGATATCAATTGCATATTCCATATGATTATCAGCATATAGATTCTCATATTGGATATATTCCCAATATCAAAAACGTCTACAACTATACTTAAATAAGTGGTTTACAAACAGTTCGACGCGCCTCATGAGTGTGGTGGAAGAAGATAGCAGGTGAAGCGGAATGATTGAAAGACAATCAATAATTTAGAAAATGTTTCCAAAAATCCATATGTCAAAAATAAATATGATTTCAAAATTTTAAATATTATTATGGATTAATTTTAACTACATGCATGAGACCCATTATAAATAATTATTGACCGATTTTATCATTGTGATATTTTTGCATTATATCAAGTATTAAGAACATAGAAACTCGTGTCCTTAAATTGGGGGAGAGAGTTATCAATGATAATGTTCTGACTTCGAATCCGCAGTTATCTCCCTTTATCACTATCTCTGGATCTTCTTTGCTGTAGGGCTTCTTCCAACTTTTCAGTTCTAGGTTTTCAGTTCTGCCAAATATCAAAAACAAAAAGAGGAAAGGTTTCTTTGTGTTCATGAGGAGATAAGAGTTTGTCCATCTCAAATTAGGCCTAATATAAAGGAGATTATTCTTCAAGAACAAGCTCATAACTTTCATTAAATTTGTGTACTTTAATTAGATTAAAAGTTATTTGTGTTATATATTATAGTTAAGGCATTAGTAGGCATTGTTTTGTTTTTTTAATGTATATAAAATTTGGTGAGGCGAGAGCAAATTTTCATTCCCAAAATGTGGCCCAGAGAAAAAAAAATTGGGGACCACTGCCTTAAGTGATACGCTGTACTTTTATGTCAAAAGAAGACATACGGTTTATTTAAGTAATAAGTTGCTTAAACAAAATGTCAAACAATAAAACAGAGAATAGGCATATAATAACTTTTACATATAATTATGAAAACAAGTGTACTACTGTTGAACAAAAAATTATGATAGCTTAACTTGAGTTTCAAGCGAAAATCTTTAAGCAAATACGACTAAACCTCATTTATATACCTTAACAGATTTAAGTAAACCTGTTAAGATTCTGAGAAAGACGGTTCTTTCTTTCTTTTCTAAAAGCTGAAAAATTTTAAATTGCTGTCTTCTAAATACTTTTAAACAATCTGCTATCCTATCCTTATATTAATTCTACTTTTTCATTTTGATGCTAAATATACTGTCATTGATCAAATTAAACGATTTACAATGATCGCTATTTTTTTAAAATTCGTGACAATAATAATATTTTACATTTAAGTACATTTAACAGATTTAAACGTAAATACACGTGAATATATTTACACTAACGCATCCAGTTTTTATCACTTTCCTCGTGAAATACGTCTGCCTGATTCTTAAAACAATTTAAACATAATAAGAAAAGCGTATAATGTTTCATATCGCATTAACAAATTTAGAATGCGTGCAATTTAATTTCTATTGAATCCAGTATTAACATAAATAATTATTGATGCGTGATTTTAGTATTAAAATGTAACATCAATATATAGCAGCATTGAAAAGGATTACAGATTTAAATGTATCTTAAAAGAAATTATTTACGAAGCAAAATATATTAAATGATGATCTAAGACAAATGGTTGCCAATTGGTTTTAAAAGGGAATAAGGGAGAAGTTGATAACCTTATCTGAGACAAACAGTTTGAACGTCCCTTTTTTTTAACATAAACTTCTTAAAATAAGTAATCTGTAATATTATAATAGTTATTAACTTTAGAAGTGAAAATAGGTAATAAGATTTTAGGTTGAATAAATGTACGATGTCTGATCAAAAAGTATCGAGACTATTGTAATGGAACTAAGGTATGTAGAGAGAAGCCGCTTGGCTCTGATTGACCTCGAACAATGCTGTGCATATACACTAAGTTATAACGTTCTCGTTCATTTCCCTTGTTTATAGTAGTGCATGGAAGGAAAGTGTGTAGAGTGTGGTTGTCCCATCATAACACAGATATTCAATCAGTGACCATGGTTTGTGCAGCAGTTTTTGGACAAGCACAATGTTCCCCGAGTTCAAAAAACACCATATTGTCAGGATCTCGCCCATTGCAAGTTTTATATCGTTTTAAAAATTCCACTTGAAAGAAACAAGATCTCAAGATGTTGAGAAAATTCTAGAGAATGCGAGGATATAGCTGTTCGCTATCACAATAAAGGAGTTCCATAAATGTTTCCATCATTGAAAATGACGTTGGATAACGTGTGTGGCTTTAGTAGCGGACTACTTCGATGGAGATTAAATGCCGAATTAATACTTGTTGTAGTTTTTTTTTTATAACACCAGTCGTGATATTTTTTGATCAGACCTCGTATCTGCCATTTGGTGCAATATTGTGAGTATCTTAGTGATAATGTCTATCTTACGTTCTACAGTTACTTTTCGTTACCTACGTTTTAGTATCACAAATCTTTTTTGAGATCGAGTCAAAGCGGGATTTGAAATAGTAGTTTACCTGGAAAGTAGATCTTCCACATTTGGAAGACTTCTATATCAAATCTTTCTGTTCTGCTGTCTTCCTGCTACACTTAGAAAATAGCAAAATAAAAATAAAAGCACGATAGTTAATGTTCTCGTTATTGTAAGCCATAGAGAGTGAACCAGATCCTCGTTGAAAGAGTTTTAATTTTGTACTAAAATCAGCCTTTAATATTCTAACATTATATGAGACAGCGAAAATCATTCAAACATTATACAGGGTGAGGCAGAAACACCTCTCAGAAATACCTCTTACTGTCTTACTAATATGTGGTTCTACAGAAGGATGCTGATGATACCATGGACCGAACATCTGAGCAACGTCGAAGTTCTGGAGAAAATGGAAACCAAAAGGAAACTAATACTTAACATCAGGAAATGAGAGTTGAGGTTTCTGGGGCATATAATGAGGAAAGAGAGCTTGGAAAATGTGATACTCACAGGACCGACGGAGGGCAAGAGGGACAGAGGAAAACAGCGCATAATATTAACTATATGCATCGTGGTACAGGACTTAGGAGAAATAACAGAATTACAAAGTTTATTAAGAGCTACAGGGTACATGAAGTTATGGAGAGCTGTGATCGCCTATGTCCTGCGGGGACATGGTATATAAAGAAGAAAATGTGAGAAGGTATTTCTAGTGGGGGGTATATGTATATTTCTGCCACATTATGTATAAAACGGCCAACTTCTAAAAATTTCTATGACTAAGATCCAAATACATAAAAATTCCGCAATTGTAATCTTGTAAACAATCGCAAAAAACACAATCTTTAAATGTTTACTTGAAATCAAATAATGAGTGCAAAAATTAATCGTAGAAGTAAAGAATTCATGGTATATTGAAAGAAGAAATCCATCCGTTTTATATGAATAATAAGTTAAATTCCTTGTTATGCATTTCACCCCAAGCAAGGCAGGTATGCCACGTGCATGCAGGGGGCTACGGAGAGTGAAAGAGAGAGAAAAGAGTGGGTGTATGGGGGAGATTGAGGAAAGGAAAAAAAAGGACAGAGATCAAGGCAACAGAAGATGGCGATTGACGTTGCATTTAATTTTTTGAAGATTGTAGTTATCAGGGTAGTGAGTGAGAGGAAAGGAATTCCAATGTTGGGAAGTACTAGGAAAGAAACTGTTGGAGTAGAAGTTTGGAAAGACAGATAATCTTTAAATACAGAATCTTTTATTTAAAGGTAGGCTTACTTTCAAAGTTGTATCTAATGCAAATTGTTTCCATTCATGTTTATGAAATATGAAACATTTATGCATCTTAGAAGAGCTTCGTGGGTAAAGATTTTTTAAAAATAAGTTACTAACGATAAAATATATTGCGCTGTTAGAATTTAAAAGCAAAAGCAGCATTTTGCCACAGTTTAATTCCAGATTGGTAACTCAGTTAACATTTAACATTCTCAAGTATGTAGGACACCAAATAATCACTACTAGGTCACTAACCAATAGCAAATGCACAGCCAGTGATGTCCTGAAAGTGTGGAGTGAGGGAGAAACACATCATATCAGAAAGTGATACTTAGACATCTTACTGTGGCTATAAGTGTCGACAACAGCGTAAATCTCATATTGAAAACTGTGAATCTATTGAAAATAGACTAGTGTCTGGAAAATCTTACAGTACACAAATTTCGCCTGTGTGTCGTTATGAGCAACCAGTTCAAAAATTAAGTATGCAAGTCATTTCAGATTAGATGGTTTTTTTAGCGTTGGTGTTCACATTCACCACTCAGCAACTTGACATTTTCATCAGGGTCAGTTAGTTAAAAATTCCAAAATTTTATCAAAGACCTTCCCGACATCACCAATTCTCAATGATACCATTATTTACCCCTGTTAATGGTAAGTCTACTAGGTTCGATAAAATCAAATTGACAGGTGATCTAGAAAATTACATTCAGTCTGTTGTTAACTGGAGAAAAAATGGTTTGTTTATTTTAACGCTCCCAAAACAAAATTGCTCTCCCTTAATCGTCTTATAAAACCGTTTATACCTTCCATCAACATGGCTGATTCTAACCTACAAGATGGTCACACTTTGTGCTTCCTCAGTCTAACGTTTTCTTCGGGTCGTAATTGGAATGATTATACGAGGGTCATTCAATAAATAAGGTGATTTTTTCGGTATAAGGACTTCTAATACAGATAGAAGCTTACTTTTTTTTAACGTAGTCTCCCAGCACTGTCACACACTTTAAAATCAGTCGCCTTTAATGACGTTCTTGCTAGTGCGTTTTCTACCAATTAGGTATCGTCATGCAGTAAAATGTATATTCCACCCCAAGACACTCTTAAATACATAATCGTGCCGCTGGGTAAAGGAAATAGAAATAGAAGTAAAAGGTGGGGGTGGGGAATTACGGGTAGTTACCCAAGTAAATCAAAAAACAAAAAATAAAGAAATACATGAATTCATAAAATATGACATAAAGGAACCTTTATACGAGGGTCATTTGACATAAAGGAACCTTTATACGGGGGTCATTCAATAAATAAGGTGAATTTTTCGATATAAGGACTTCTAATACAGATAGAAGCTTACTTTTTTTTTTTTTTTTTTTTTTTGTTTTACTTCTTTTTCACATGGATTTAATTACTTTTGCATATTAAAAAAAAAACTTTGAGAGTTTTGGCGATTAACAAAGATGGCCGACCAAGAAGCATGCTCCAGGATTGAACAGCGGTCAGTTATCAAGTTTTTGGTTGCTGAAGGGTGCAAATCAGTTGAAATTCATAAGAGAATGTTAACTGTGTATGGTGCCACATGTTTCAGCCAAAAAGATGTCTACAAGTGGGCTAAATTGTTTAAAGAAGGACGGAGCAGTGTTGAGGATGAAGACAGGCCTGGGAGGCCTACAGAAGTGATCGAATCAGTCAATGACCTCATTCAGTCTGACAGAAGGGTGACAGTGGATGACATTGCAAGGACTTTGAGCTTATCTGTTGGGACAGCACACAAAATTGTCCATGATGACCTTGGCTACTCGAAGGTCAGCTGCCGGTGGGTGACAAAGATGCTTACTGCAGAGCACAAACAGAGGAGGGTCGAGTTGTCCCAGCAGTGTCTCTCCTGCTATGAGAAGGATGGTGATGAGTTTCTGAAGAAGGTGGGTCACATGTGACGAGACATGGGTTTGGCACTATCAGCCGGAGTCCAAACGGCAGTCCATGGAGTGGAAGCATGTAGGCTATCCACCGAAGAAGTTCAAGTACCAGCGGTACTTCTTAATTTCTTTTCTTTTATTGTTATCGCTTCTTAACAATGTTTTTCTCTTTCTTACTGATGCCTATACGTTGACCCCAGTGACGTTCTGAGGTTTGGTGGTGTTTGGCGATGCCCGGACCCAACTCCTTGATTTTATGCCCCCTAAGACTCGAGTACACTATTTAAATTATTCAGACTATTGACCTCATCTTTGTCGCCATAGTTATTACAACGTTTCGGTCATTGTACGCTTCGGCCTTCTTCAGACCGAAGATTTGAGCGTCCTCAAGGCACATAGCACAGTGGATAAAGGCGTTGGTTAGATCCAGTGACAAGACCCAAAGAGTGTGAGTTCAATACCCGGTTAAGACAGTGGAGAACTTGGAGAGGGGAATTAGCAGGAGATAACTGATAACTGACATCCATTAAACATGGCACGTGGAACTAGAACAGTCTACCCCAGTGAGCGAAATAAAGGGTTCAGTTCGACATTCCAACCACCTGAAGAAGGCCGGAGCGTACAACGGCCGAAACGTTGTAATAAATATGGCGACAAAGATGAGGACAATAGTCCGAATAATGTAAATAGTGTACATAATAACTCATCTCAGAAATATAGACAGATACTGAACGGCCAAAACGTTGTAATAAATATGGAGACAAAGATGAGGACAATAGTCCGAATAATGTAAATAGTGTACATAATACCTCATCTCAGAAATATATACAGATACTGAAAGACCGAAACGTTGTAATAAATATGGCGACAAAGATGAGGACAATAGTCCGAATAATGTAAATAGTGTACATAATACCTCATCTCAGAAGTTATTATATTTGTTCTTTTGTTTAACACTCTACTACCAAAATCATAATTCCAGTCTCCAGGAACTTTTGATCTTTCTCACCAAAGAACGGTCCCAGGTACATTTTGCAGTCTTTCAGGAAATAAAAATGTTAATAATGCTTATAATACGCATAACACACACACACACACACACACACACACACATATATATATATATATATATATATATATATATATTTATATATATATATATATAATGATTACCGTCTACACGGTTTCCAACCACACTTGTCTGCTATGTTGGCTGCCGATCCCTTTTGCTGGTCTCTGCTCAGGCATATTTATGCTTTTTCAACATCCAGATATCCCACTATTTGTTTAAACTATAACTATACTGAAAGTGCCTTACAGGTTTTAGGAGTGGGCGCATAAACTGGCGTGATTTGCATTTTGAACAGGGTCAGAACGCTCAAATCCTCGGTCAGATGACTTGTGACTTCTTGCTACTACATTTATAAACTGCTTCCGAACAGTTCCGTCAACCCAATTTCATTCACAAACCCTGCGTCGTGCCGGAATATAATTTTCAGGCACCTCCGAACGTTGCCACACATTGTGATCGTCGCCACAGCTGATAACAACAAGCTCGTTTTCCTGGTAAAATATATATTTATGTAAATACGCATAATTCCTTATAAAGCAAGTGACGTTTCACGTACGGCTTGCTTACAAACAGAATTGTTCATAACCATTTAGGTTCTCACCAGTCGAAGTGCAATTGAAATGCACTGAAACGAAGTTGCATCTTTGTAGTGATTAACTGTTTTTGTCTATATGAAAAATTATAATAAATAATTATTGCTCTACTATCGGTATTAAGCCCTTTTTTGAATTAATACTGGGAACGTTAGAATTTATATATTATTCTTGTTCTCATTGCATCGGATATATATATATATATATATATATATATATATATATATATATATATGTGTGTGTGTGTGTGTGTGTGTGTGTGTGTGTGTGTGTGTGTACACACAGGCACACACACACATATATATAGGATAAAATATTATTTTAATATATACTATATTTATTGGTAGAAGGGATAGAGTAGGTGTAAATATAAGTTCACACTGAGTGGCAACAGTCACATTTATGCTTTATCTCAGTAAAATACAGCACAAATACACAAACGCATATATATATATATATATATATATATATATATATATATATATATATATATATATATGATCCTACCCCTTCTACTGGGTGCCTCATAAAAAACAGAAAATATTAGATTTCCTATATGAAAAAAATTAACTAACATATAAAAAATTAACTATATAATTTATTATATGAATAAACTAAAAAACTTAGCACATATAAATTTTTCAACAAATTGTAATTCCAGGATGCCACAGTTATCAAATTTCCAATGCGCGGTGATTGTTTCCTTCAAGAAAGTACTTGGGGACTGAAAAAATGCCATGAAATGTCGGCAACTGAAAAAATGCCAAGAAACGTTGCCAGAAATCTTTAGTTTGAAGACATCTAACATTTGTGTTTTTGTTCTGTTTTATACTAGGAAATTTCTATCCTTTGCTTTTGTTCCAAATAACTGTAACAAAATTTCAACAATTAATTAAACTGTAACAAATTTCCTGTTTTTGTGGGACACCCTGTAGTTCATATATTGTTTTTTTTTTTTTGTGAGACACTCTGTAGTCCATATATTGTTTTTTTTGTGAGACACCCTTTAGTTCATACATTGATTTTTGGTGAAACACCCTGTAGTTCATACATTGTTTTTGTGGGACACCTTGTAGTTCATACATTGTTGTTGTGGGACACATTGTAGTTCATATATTGTTTTTTTGTGAGACACCCTGTAGTTCATACATTGTTTTTTGTAGGACACCCTGTAAAAATAAATTTTTACTTCACTCTTTGACTGAAGTCAAGGGCCGTCGCAAAATATGCCTTCACTTCTGTACGCTACTGGCTTGGCTCATGTTTCGTTTTTTTTTATTTTTGTGAGACACCCTGTAGTTCATACATTGTTTTTGTGGGACACATTGTAGTTCATACATTGTTCTTTTGTCGGACACCCTGTAGTTCATACATTGTTTTTTGTAAGACACCCTGTAGTTCATACATTGTTTTTTGGGACACCTTGTAGTTCATACATTGTTTTCTTTTGTGGGACACGCTGTAGTTCATACATTGTTTTTTGTGAGACACCCTGTAGTTCATAAATTGTTTTTTGTGGGACACGCTGTAAAACTAAATTTTTACTTCACTCTTTGACTGAAGCCAGGGGCCGTCGCAAAATCTGCCTTCACTTCTGCACGGTACTGGTTTGGCCCATGTTTCGTTTTTTTTTATTTTTGTGGGACACCCTGTAGTGCATAAATTGTTTTTACTTTGGCACATTTGCGACATCATATCAAAGTAAAAACGACAAATAAGTTTTTTCCGCAAATATCTATGCACAAACAATGTAGAACCTAAAAACGATTACAAACATAGTTTTACATGGACGATTAAATAAAATACATAATCGTGTTTTCAAGCTGTCTGTCTGGCTATCCATCTATAAGGATTGCAGTCTACATCTATAAACTATGGTCAATCAATCATTCAATCATTGATAATAATAAATTGTATAAATATGTATATTAAATGGTTATACTAACACAAGAACAGATACCTAAGTTAAACTACCATCTCAGTGTACGTTCAACCATAAACTCACGTACACTCCACTTACCCAGAATCAAGTAGATACGCGTGCGTGCATGTATATAAATTCGTATATGCTTTTAATAACGCACACTTGGATGTACTATTTATGGATTCGAACTAATGAATTTGATTGTTTTGTCGGCTTTTGCGACACTTAATCTCTTTGTCTCACAAGACTTACTGTCTATTTGTGTTACTCGTCATCACCTATCCATCTATCTAAGTCTTTTTGTACCTATCTATCTATCTATCTATCTATCTATCTATCTATCTCAGCCTTTTTCTTCCTTTCTATCTATCGCAGCCTTTTCCTTCTTATCTATCTATCTATCTATCTATCTATCTATCTATCTATCTATCTATCTATCTATCTATCTATCTATCTCCATCAGCCTTTTCCTATCTATCTATCTATCTATATATCTATCTATCTATCTATCTATTTACATCAGCCTTTTCCTATCTATCTATCTATCTATTTTCTTTTTTGGACTTAGTGTCTGTAGAAATTATTCAAATAACTGTTCCATTAATATATTACCGATTATCAATGATTTTGGTGGTGCCATTGTAGATGGTGGATAAGTTCTATTGTAAATAGTGTACAAGTTGTTCAAAAGTAAACATATTTTGAATTTCCGAATACGGCTGTATTCATAGTTGATGATATTGATTTTTTTAAACAAAATCAGTGAAAATACATTTGCATTAAACATATAATAATCCTATTCCAATTAATGTCTGTATCAATTCTTGACCACTGATAATCCCTTTCTTCCTTCTATTCACTAAGTCTAAAAACGGAATCTTTTGTTTTTATACAAGAAAAACGCAATAAAATAAAATCTATTCATATATATAATATATATACAGTACTAATACGCAATTGGAAATATCTTTGTAGTGGGCTTACTTATGTTTGCGAATGTGATTTTGATTTTAAAAGAAACAGATATTATTTTGCAACAAGTATTTATAAACAAAAATAAAAATGTTTAAATTTAAGAGACGCTAATAAATATTCACCAGGTTAACTGAAAAGTTTAAGTAAATTATGGGGTGATGCTAAGTGCCTTTGCTTGATGTCTAATAAACAATTTTTTACTTTTGTTTATAAATAATTGTTGCGAAATAAAAATCCTAACATTTACCTTGATAAAGTCAATCAAAGGACGAAAAGCGACAGCTAAGATAAATTTCCCTTTTCTGTCGATTCATAGTCTCTTTTATAGATGTATATTTTAGTTATACCTGAGATTTTATAAATCAGCTATATCAATTTAGTCAGAAACGCTTCATCTATATATGTTCAATTAAGTAGTTAAAACATGTTTAAGCTAAAAAGAGCTGTCACTCCATCTCTGTCTGTCTGTCTCTCTGTCTGTATATATATATATATATATATATATTTATAAACACACACACATATATATATACATATGTATGTATGCATGTATGTATGTATATATATATATATATATATATATATATATGTGTGTGTGTGTGTGTGTGTGTGTGTGTGTGTGTGTGTGTATGTATTTTTAAAGAATAAATGGATTTATTTCCAGTCCGATATTTTTATTACTTCAAACGTTATTATAGTGGATACTCCGTATTTGAAATAGACGCCCCATTTTTATTTATGAAAACAGACGGTGTTACGCTTATCGGCCTGCGAATTCGAGAAATCCTAGAGTAAAATGTTTTCCCTGGCAGGAATCGAATCTGCATCGACTTTTGTAGGGCGTCTATTTGAAATACGAACTACCCACTATAATATCGTTTGAAGTAATAAAAATGTCGGACTGGAAATAAATCCATTAATTCTTTAGAAGTATATATATATATATATATATATATATATATATATATATATATATATATATATATATATATATAAAAGAGATAGATAGATAGATAGATAGATAGATAGATAGATAGATAGATAGATATAGAAGGACTTACAGCTAATGATGACTATGACAGGGGAAACACTTTATTATTTTTAGACTTTGACAGAAATATCGTTGATGCAGACAAGATAGGTCCAATTTAAAACGAAGTCAAAGATTTAGAAGACAGGTGCCTGTGATGCATATGCAATATGTTGGGTGAACAAATCGATCAATCAGAACTATATATAAATACTAGGTAATAATAGTCTATAGATCGATAGCGTCCGGACGATCAGTCAGCGGTTAAATCTAGTTTTGTTATAAGAATGATTGGCGTGTTTGAGTTGGGCTGGGAAATTCGTTATGGTAGATCTCTTTAGAAGTGTGACTATCCATATCCCACTATGTACTTAGAATCGATATAAACTCAGAGTTTTATTTTTTTATAGACGAGTAAGATGAAATATCTATGTGAATTAATGATAAATAGTTAAGTTTAAGTATATAACATGTTAGTTTTCCAGCTCAAAAACTAATAAAAAAAAAAAAAATGTAATATATATATATATATATATATATATATATATATATATATATATAATGCACAATTACTGCTCAAACGCACAATTATTAAATTAAATGACCGGGCAGCAAAGAAGGAAATTTACCGTATATATATATATATATATATATATATATATATATATATTTGTGTGTATGTGTGTGTGAACAAAGTGAATTTTAGAATGGATATTTTATCAATCCGACAAACTTTTATCACATTAAACGTTATTTTTAATGGTTACTCGTATTTAAGGAGGCGAAAACCACAAATTATTTTGTAGCATTTCTCAGATATTAAGGCCGGTGGTAGAAAATAAATAAATATATTGTTTAGTAAATAAATGACGCGTCTACTCAAGTACGACTAGCCAATAAATAACGTTTAAAGAGATAAAAACCTGTCGTTTAATAAAAAATCCATTCTTATGTTCTCTTTGTTTACCTGTGGATGCGTAACTATGCCGATATGAAAACTTCGAAAGATTCTATGACCGGAGAAATTTCGCTTAATGGTACAAAATTTGATCTCGCCTGACCGACTGCTATTCGTGGCCAAGTTGGTTAAGGCGTACCGGGCTTAACGGCAACTTCTCCTGCACTTAACGACGTAGATTCACATCCTGTCTGAGAGAGCAGATTTTCTTTAATAGGATTTTTGAATATTCAAGCCGTTAGACGAAAATAAACATACTTTTTAATAAATAAATGTCGCGCCTACTCAAATACGAGTATCCATTAAAAAATATCTATATCTATATCTATCTATCTATTGAGATTGAGATTAGATAGATACACTGAAACATCTTTTATTAAAATCAACCTGAAAAATGCCTGCTTTTTTTTGTTTTTGTTTTTCTTTTCATTTACTCCACTTTGTTACACATTCGGTTTAAATTCATGTAGAAAATTACAAAGTTCGGAATGTTTTTGTTCGAGTACTTTTTAATATCACCACTTATTTGCAAGAAGGTTAATGCCAGCTTGCCATCTAAAACTAGAGGATACAGTCTATCATTTTACTTAACCCACAACTATCTATACTGAATATATAATGCGTATAAAGATATGTATTCATTTATGTCAGTTATGTAACATGAGTGATACACACTTAGGCGATCATGTATCTTTCGATCTGACTCGTCAGTCATGTATCGAAAGATACATGTCTGACGAGGCAGATTTTTTTCCCGCAGTGAGTTGTCATTTTTTTCTGCCGTTGACTAGTTGCCACCCAAGGCTATATAACCCGTCCTGCTATTTACCGATAGCTAGGGAAAGAAGAGGATTCATACCTTTCCTAAGGGTATTAGCATGTAAGTGAATGTAATGGATTCGACTGGAATTCGAACACGACTCTCCGATTCCTCAATCCGAGCCGATATCAATTACATGTATAGATATTTCTTTTAAAGACACATGTATAGATATTTCTTTAAAAATATTTTATATTTTGTATATTATAAAGGAGAGATAGATGTCTTTTCTAAATCTACTCTCACAAAACCTTAATAATCAAATTATTTTTTAGAAGTACTAAAGCTGCAATTTTAATAAAGCTAAATATGTGGATGATACATTGTTGACAGTAAATACAGAAAGGACTCACAGAGAAAGAAGTAAAGGAAAGCGAGAAGAAAGGACTAAGCATCCGTTGGAAGACGACAGAAACTTGAAGTAAGGGAAATGTAGTTCCACAGAAAGATACTGAAAATACCATGGACTAAACATGTAAGCAACGATAAAGGCACATAATTAGGAGAGACGGATTAGAAAATTTGATATTCACAGGACATGTTGAAAGCAATAAGGACAGAGAAAAGCAGCGAGTAACCTACATAACGAGATTGTGTAAATGGTTGACAGAACAGGGATTAGGATTGATTGATTTATTTTGTTTTGTTTGTTTTTGTGACTTATTTTTAGATTATAATAAAATCTTTTAGATAATAATGATTTACTGATGCAAGTTCTACTAATTAATCCATAGCTGTGGGGAAAGGTGTATTCATAGCTTTACCATAAAGGAATATAATGAACCCGACTGGAATTGGAACTCAGTTCTCTGATTTCCAATTTCCAACCTTTATCCATTACACCACCCACAAATCCAAGCATACAGCATTTAGGTAGAGACCCGGATCGACGCTGCTTAACTTCGGTGATCGGGAGGGAACCGATGTTTCAACGTGATATAGCCGTAAGCCTAGAGATGAGGAGAAATAGTGAAAAAATTTTATTAAGAGCTGCAAAAGACAGGAAGTTGTGGAGAGCTATGATCGCCCAAGTCCTAAAGGGACATGGCGCTAAGAAGAAGAAGAAGAAGAAGAAGAAGAAGAAGAAGAAGAAAGGTGCTCCGCAATATATGCTTTACCTAGATTAAATACTTTACTAGATTAAGCAGTAGTAGGTACATTATAAAGAACAGGTTTTCTAATTTTCGTTCACGTGAGCTAGTTTGTGGTAAGTAGCTTTTCAGAAAAGAAATGAATCTGAAATTAATAAAAGAAATATTCGTCAAAAACTAATAATAAAATCACGAACGTTTGATATTTGGCGTTGTGCTATGAAGAACGATCGAGAACTTTGATGAGTTATGAACTGACAGTAGAATCTCATCCCAGAAGAAATAAACTTCATTCCGTTGTAGAAATCCAGAATTATCTATCATAATTCTTAACCTGTTAGGAACCTCCTGGATATGGTCGGGATATAGATCCAAAAGGTAGATCCACATTCAATAAGTTTATTTCCTTATGGAAATCGAAAGAAGGAGATCGTATTCATTTGCCTTGTACAAACAGAAATTATTTATTAAGCTATGTCATAAGTAATTTCCGTTTTTTCGGAACGAATTGTAATGTCGAATATATCATCCTAACTACTGACCATACGTGATAGTCAAGAATAAATTTGGAGTGCATCAAGCATATGACAATGTTCAATACAAAAGGCAATGGACTGATAGGGATAAATCTACACCAGGGGTCGGCAACCTACGGCACACGTGCTACACGCTGCACATGAAGCAATTTCTAATGTCATGGAACCGCAAATGACATCATGAGGTTCGAACCAATAATTACAACGCAACGAAGATATTTATCTGTTTCAATTTTAATTTATACTAAAGTATATATACTATTTATCACTATATAAGATATTTTGTAGAATAGGTATATGGACCTTGTATAAAAATATGTATGAATGATTTTAAAATCCTAAGTTGGCACATAGTGAGCAAAAGGTTGCCGACTCCTGATCTACACAATTGACCCTATAAGCTGAGCTTCGTGGATGAAAGGTAATATGTGTAGTTGAATTGTCAGTGTCAATGTACACTTCTTAACACATAGTAAAACATTAAATGCACATTTATACATCCAAAATCTGCAACATGTCTATAAGTTGTTAATAGAAATGTTGCCATGAGCTTGCCAATAGTAAAAGAATTGTTATCCATGACATTGCACACAACAAAAACAACACAATAAAAACTTTTCGAACTTGGTTGGTCTATTCAAACCAACCTGTAATATTCATCTGACCTTGTATCAATCAATTATTACCTATTTTGATCGCTGTAAAAATCTTTAATGGAGAATAGTTTCAGATTCAAAAGTTAGTCGGATATTTTTTTAAATCATAACCTCTGGATTATTCGTAACAAGTCATTGAAACTAATACTGGTCGTTTATAACGACTTTTACGAGCGCGTCAATAACGGCAAACGCGTTCAAGAAACTTTCATTGCAGATAGATTTTACTTAAAGGAACAATTAGTTAGCTTATCTTCATATCCTGCCTGGTGGCAAATGCTGCTGGTGGCGCCTGGGGTGGCGGTCCCGCCTTAGCCACCGAAGCCGTTAGATCACCCCTGGTTGGCGGCTGACGAATCAGGGTATCGCACGTGCTAACACACGTTGTATGTTAAAAGAAACAAAAAAAGCTGGATACATAATTAAATAAAATGTAATTGTATTTTATTCTTTTAAGAATGATGTTATTGAACAAAAATTCAATTTATTTATTTATTTATGATTGATTGATTTGTTTTTTACGGCTTATCATCCTTTTACGGGTAGAAAATATTTTTAGATTGAAAGATATTTTTAGATAATAATGATTTAGTAATACAACTACCAATTAACCTATAGCTGGGGAGAAGACGTGAATTCCGAGCGTATTTGCGCGTAAGCGAATATAACGAACCTGACTTGAATTGAAACTCGGCTGTCCGTTTTACAATTTCAAGCCGCAAATTCAAGCTTATAGTAATTGGTATTCCCAATAGGTCACTCATCTAGGTACTGAGACAAATTATTCATGATGAAATATATACTCAGCGAATATACAACCCCCCGTGTAGTATATATATATATATATATATATATATATATATATATATATATATATGAATCGATCGCCATAGCTGTATGGCGTTTGTTTTCTTCGTGAAAATAATAAACTAGAATTTCCCTTTTACTCTGCCGTCTGCTGATAGTTCAGGGTAGAAACTCCAATTGATGCCAAATCGGCCGGCTTTCGACCCCGGCTTGAAGCAATCGGATGTCTATCCGTACTAATGAGCTGTGATATAGCAAAACAGGCGTGTATGTGTATGTGGATAACATTATATATATATATATATATATATATATATATATATATATATATATATATATATATATATATATATATATATATATATATATATATATATATATGTATGTGTGTGTGTGTGTGTGTATGTATGTGTGGTATAAAATGACAATTGGAAAAAAGTTTTAGATTTTGCCGACGCGTTCGTCTTCCGACTTTTTCAACTGGGAATTTAACTATATATATATATATATATATATATATATATATATATATATATATATATATATATATATATATATATATATATATTTGTGTGTGCTTAGAAAGAGATTAATTCCTGTTTTAAATGATTCTTTGTTTCTTCAATGAAAAGATTTTATATTTACTTCAGGTTTGAAATGGAATAAATTCCAGAATTACACTGCAAACGACGATATTCTTTTTTTTTTATTATTATTCTTTTCCTTAGGTGGCATGCGTGATTTACACTTGGTCTATCAGGTGACTTTTCGATTCCTGATTGAATACCCAACCAAGGCTGTAGAACACAGTCTGTCCTGTTGTTCCAACACATAGCTGAAGGGAAGAAAGCATAGATTCATAAACATTTCACCCAGGAAACGGGAGCAATAGTAAAGAGGCGTGATAAAGAAAAGGATGAAAAGAAGGACGGGTTATAGATCAAGGCATCTGGAGATGTCGATTGATATTGTATTTGAATAGTTGGAGATTATAGCTATCAGGGAAGCAAGTAAGAGGGACGAAGTTCCCCACACGGGAAGTGTGAGACATGAGGCTATTGGAATAGAAGAGACGGCTACATTTAACCGTTTCGACAATCAAAAGGGAGGGACTGAAATGCCAACCTAGTAGCACGTTTAAATTCATGCAGTTTGGGAACCAGCGAAAGTAGCTCGTTGGAGCAGAAAAAAGAAAGTGTATTTTTGTCAGCAATTCACCCCAAGCGAGGCAGGAGTGCCACTAGCATGCAAGGGGGTTACAGAGGATCGAGAACAAGGATAAAGAGGCATGTTTGAGTAAAGGATACAGAGGAGGACGGGGAACAAGCTCGGGGTGTCAGATGTCGATTGAGATCACATTTGAATATTTGAAGATTATAGTCATCGGGGAATTAAGTAAGGAGAAGGGAGTTCCACAGACGGGAAGTGCGTGAGAAGAAAATGTTTGAGAAAAAAAACAAAAAAAAACAGAAGGAAGCCACAGCACGTTTGTGAGAGAACGACTGTAAACGAGGTGCCAGATCAGGGTCAGTCACATTGCATATCCATCTCTGGATTTTGTAGAGGACTAAGATGACAGCGGGGCCCCAGATTATATATGGTTGCAGTATTCCATGGAAGAGCGAATTATTGATTTTAGATTTGAAAACTGTCAGCCCGGTACCATCAGAATGAAGAGGCGTTGCCACAGACTGCACACATCACAAGAGAATCACGACAGTACTACTACGGAGGCCAGAGAGAAGTAAAATAAAAGTTCCGGACCCCCCTTCCTAAACAAGAAACAAGTGGTGAGCCTATCAACTAGACACGCCTTCTTATATTGAGCTGTTATCAATTACACCATCCGCACATTCAACACCACTTGCTTTTCCCAAATGGTCAGCTATTTAGCTGCTGGCCAGAATCATATGAAAGTATGTACTTTCGAAGGAACTTTTGAGTTGTTTTTTACGGATTATCAACAGTTTTCAGGTTATTTAAACCCTTAAAATATTTCTAGATTGTAGGGATTTTTGAAGATAATAATTGCTTACTGATACGCTTCTACGAATTGACCCATAGTTGAAAGTTGCCATAGCTTTTCTAATGTTATGTGAATCCGAATATCCGAATATAAGGAACTCGACTGGAATTGGATTCCGGTTTTCTGATTACTAATTCCGAGCCGTTATCCATTAAACCACCTACACATCCAAGCTTACACCACCTGGTATTCCTAATGCGGTAACCCATCTACATACTGACCAAGCTCGAAGTTGCTTAACTTCGATGATCGTACAAAAACCGGTGTTTCAACGTGATATAATCGTAAGCCAAATTATTTATGACTCAATCTATTAGATAAGAAAGAATTTAAGACAATACATTAATTTGTTTTGTAGTTCGGCAGATAGCATCCTACATTAATATATAAGACAAGTTGCAATCTTGCGTTCAGAACAGTATCGGCAGTTAGTTTAATTTAGTTAGATAGATGATATGCGTGGTGGTGTAATGAGAAATCGGAGAGCCGAGTTCGAATTCCAGTTGAATCTGTTACATTCACTTACGCGCAAATACCCTTGGAAAAGACATAAATCCATCTCTTCTCCCTCCAGCTATGGGTTGAATAGCAGGAGAGACTGGATCTTATAGTTTTGGTTGGCAATCAGTTTATCGCAGAAACAAATAGCAACCTACTGCAATATAATATTCTACCTAGTTAGTCATGAATCAAAAAGGACATGATCGCCCAAGTGTGTATCACGTATGGCACTTAACTGATTGATAGTCAGTAGTATAATTTGCTAACAACTTTATACAGGCAGCTGATTTGGGGAGAGATGGAGAGAGTCAGAGAAAGAGAGAGAGAGAGACTCGGAGAAAAAAGAGAGAGACGGCGGGAAGAGGAAAAAAACATAATCTATCTTCCCTTGCCGAATCAAATCGCAAAAAGGGTGTGGACAAAAAGGCAGTACCGTAATACTGGAACTTCCAACGGTTGCCAGATTCTCTTCTACGGTATATACCTTACTAATCAATTGAAAGCCGGCAACTAACGCGGAAAGCCAGTCCTCATGCATCTCCATTATGGAAGCTAAACAAGGAAGGAAGGAAGGAAGGAAGGAAGGAAGGAATGAAGGAAGGAAGGAAGGAAGTCATTAAATGAAAAAATAGTGGTGACTTCTTTATATTGTTTATTTATTTCACAGTTAAATTCAGAGGAAAATATATCAGCTATAATTGCAAGCATTAAACTGTCCAGAACGACTAGAAAACACACAACTTTAAGATTCATAGCTAATAATCGATTTTCAACAAAAGCAGTTGAAATAGGTGCCTAATAACTGTTTACTAAAAAGCATATTTTCTACAAGAATGACAGTTGAAATAGTTGTCTAATAACTGTTTACTAAAAAACATATTTTGTACAAAAATGACAGTTAAAATAGTTGTCTAATAACTGTTTACTAAAAGCATATTTTCTACAAGAATGACAGTTGAAATAGTTGCCTAATAACTGTTTACTAAAAAGCATATTTTGTACAAAAATGACAATTAAAAAAGTTGCCTAATAACTGTTTACTAAAAAGCATATTTTGTACAAAAATGACAGTTAAAATAGTTGCCTAAAAATCATATTTTTAACAAGAATGACAGTTGAAAACAGGTGCCTAATAGCTGTTTACTAAAAAAAAACATTATATTTGCTACAAGTATGGGGCCCCTAGCAAGTATCAAAGTCAGTACTCCCTAGTAACTGATTCAGTTTGATGTTACCCCACGATGAAGACCTCATATGAGTACGCAATAAATTGAATCTTGATATTTATAAAGTTTCAGACAGTACGGAAAGTAAGCTTAATAATGGTAATGGATGTAGAAAAAATATGTTAGCGTAATCTTGCAAGTGGCATTGGTTTGCTTGCCTTGAAAATCAGTATTCAAAGTTTGGGCTCAAATGCTTATTATGTAGTCATCTTATTTATATTATTAAAGTGGTATAAAAATGACAGTAAAGCTTAGATTGTCAGGATAAACAAAGACTTTATATTTTAGGTTCTTGTAGTGGTATCATTTTTGAATTTGCAAAATATACAACAAATTCGTATCAATATGGACAAAAGATTAACGGTCAAGCTGTAATATATTAGTTTCTGACAAATTTTATGCTACTAACACGAGTCATATTTAAAATAGATACGTCAGATCTAGACTGTCATATGAATGTACATGGCTCCCAATTCTTTCAGAAAAAGTTTAAATTATCAGCTATATGCAACCGTTTTGTAAGACCAGTGGTTAAAAAGGACTTCTAGCGAATTAATCCTCTAAATCTTAGTGAAGACAATCCTTCGTTAGATGCTATAGACTGGTGCTTCAGAATCATAAAGAACTTTACCAAATAGCGAAAACCACATCACTTGAAGACTTCCAACAGCAATAACGACAAAAATGTGTTGCACATTGAAGTGAAAATAATGATATAATCAAGATGTTGACTGCCTTAAACAAAAGGGTTAGAAATGAAACTCCAATCAATTCATAAAAAAACCCCTGATATATCCCGGAAAGGGATATATTTGAACGAAGTAGCTAAGTGGTTTTGGCTACTATAACCAAGTAGAATACGGTAGCAGTAATCGACTGGTACGCGTCGTAGTCGCAGGTAAGAAGTGTAGATCAATGGCGTAGTCCAGTGGGCGTCGTTATAGACTTAGCTCTCAGACTTAGGCTCTTGACTTCTGACTCTCCTACACGTCCGTCGATATTTATGACGGACACCAGACAATCATATTCCAGTGAGGGGGTAACACAGGTGTATTCATATTCCATTATATCAAAACTATTTTAAGAGAAAGATTTTATAAATGGCAGTAACGTTAAATGTTCACTCAATTAATGTCGACGTGTTACTGTTATCATTACTAATATGCATGATGAATTTTGTAAAAATATGCACTCACTAACATTAAATACTGTTCTAATTTATAGTTCATATAGTAAACCTTAGAAGCAATCAGAAAATTTATATTACTATTCAACAACAGATGTCTTCGGCGTCGTCTAAACGATACAGCCTTGGGCGAGTGGTTCGAAATCAGAGAGATCCACGTCACCGTGCCGTGTCTTATATTTGTTCGAAGTATTGTACTAAGCCCGAGGGATCCAATATTTTCTGTCGCCGCTCGATGTAGGAGCGCCATTTCCTTTCTTCAAGACGGACGTGCAAAGTGGATTTGTTTGAGAAGATACCTTCTTCTAGTCTTTTCCTATATAACAGGACCTACAAAGCAGCAGGTGGTTTGAATTCAGAGTTTTTCTTCTCCTAGACTCGTTGCCAATTAAGGCTATAGGTCCATGTCTGTCCTGTTATTTATCCATAGCTGGGGAGAAGAGATTGATTTATATCTTTTCCAAGGGTATTAGCACGTAAATGAAATGCAATGAAGACTGGAATTCGAACTCGGCTCTCCTATTCTTCAATTCGAGTCATTAGTTCACCGTGACTCCATTCACTAACAGTAACAATTTAATTTTCTCATTTGAGCTTTCTGAAGCTCGATTTTGAATGTGATGAATAAATAAAAGTGCGAAATAGCGACGTCATCTATGGATATTTCTTTCACATCGACTATACTTTCCCAGGAGTCTGCAGATATAACAATGTCCAGTTGAATGGAATCCCATTTGAGATGAGTGCATGGAAGACCTTAACTACTCTACATCAACAAAGTGGACAGATATCGTCAGAGTATAACTCTTTACAGACAATTACCAATACGAATAATTCCTTGCATATGTTCGATTTTGGAAAGAAGAGTAATGCTTTGGAAACAACTGCAACACATTCACCAAATGGAATAAGTGCTTCCAAGCAAGTGAGTGGACCACCCAATACTGGTAAGTAATTATAGATGAAATAACCTTAAATTAAAGTACATGTTTGTTTGAATTTATATATGAAGTAGTGTAAAAGTTTTATTAGAATATTCTATATAAGCATATCTAAGATAATCTTATATATTAGCTAACCGCAGATTTTAACTAAGAAATCATAATATACCTCATATATAGCAGCTAATAAGAATGCTAATTAGGGTAATAAGACACCATATGAAGTACAGAACGTACCTTAAATAAAAAGAAACTTACATTTAAAAGCCTTCCTATGAGCTGAGGTTCAAGGAGTCATAAATATAGAGTATTTATTTAACTTATAGCAAAATATATAAGAGTAATGTAATGAATAATAGCATGGAAAGTGGAATTAGAATGTTGAATTCAAATTCAAAGTTTATTTTATTCTACTTTCTCACGAATACCCTTGAGAAAGGCATGAATCCATATCTTCTCCCCTAAGCTATGGGTTTAATAGCAGGATAGACTGGAATTTCAAGCTTTTGGTAGCAACTAGTCAAAGGACAAATCTATATTCCAAACTATGAAGAATGCAACGGGAAACCACTCCACTAGGTTTTCAAATAATCGTCATCTAAAGTGTTGTTAGTGATACACTCATGGGTGAGTGGTCTGAAACCAGAGATGTCCACGGCGTTGTTTCGTGTCCCAGTTTTGTGTTTATTCGAACTATTGTACAAAGCCCGAGGTGTCCATTACTTTATGTCGCAGCTGGATGTAGAAGGGCCAGTTTTTTTCTTCGAGGAGCCCTGCGAAGTGAAATTGTTTTTGAAGTTATCGTCTTTTAGCCTTTACCTAAAAAGGCAGGACCTACAAGGCAGCAGGTGGTTGGATTCCTCAATACTTTTCCTTCTCATCTCTTGATATTTATCCATAGCTGGTGGGTGGATGTATTCATATATTCATACCTTTCCTAAGAGTTTTAGAACGTAAGTGAAATGCAATGAACTCGACTGGAATTCGAATTTAGCTCTCAGATTTCAATCCGAGCCATTGCAGCAACATGTCTCCATTCATCAACAGTAACAATTTAATATTCTCATTTGAACATCATGGATATTATGAATACGATGAATAAATAAAAAGTTTGAAATAGTCATAATTTAACAGCAATTTAGAAGTGAATAATTATTACAATTATTGCTTCTTCCTTCTACAATTGATACGAAAAAGGGTAGAAAGTATCCCGATAATTATTTTTTTTTAAATGTAAATTATATAAAATAAATAATAATAATTAACTTTAATAATAAATAAATAATAATAAATAAATAAGGTAAGCTGAACAATAATATTTTTTTTTTATTTATTGTTCGAATCAAGGTTCATGGTAAGTTTTCTGTTGTAATGGAATATTCCACACTCCCTATCGCCTATGTGGACTAACTATATCAGTAGCTATATATAGTGAGCACAGGATATACCCGGGGCTTTTGGCTCGGCAAGTAGTTGGAGATTCGTCTCCAACTAAGATAGTCGAACTCTCTGCTCGAAGGCGGAGAGGTACCCAGACGAGGCTATACCCAAAGGCAGAGTCTCGTCTGGAGTGGTAGACAGCTACCCGACCCCGTTTTTTCCTGGGTCTACGGGGAATTTTTGCCCGATACTACGGGCTCGGAGACCCCACATTAAATTTGGCCTTGTGCCACATCTGACTGCGTGGAGCGGTTGTCAAATATCCTTTGCTTCGGCAATTAGTTGGGGATTCGTCTCCAGCTGAGCTGGTCGAATTCTCTGCCCGAAGGCGGAGAGGAACCCAGACTAGTCTATGCCTAAGGGCAGGGTCTCGTCTAGGGTGGTAGACAGCTACCCGACCCCACTTCCCTTGCTTCGGGAATTACTAGCCTGTCACCTGATTCCCTGTCTTTCAGTAGTGTATTCTCTTTTACAATAAATCTCTCTTCTTTCATCTACCCGCGTGTTACTGTTCCTTTCACTCGAGTACCACCTTTGTCTGTTTGTAACCTCTTTAAGGATACAACATTTTCGAAAATTTAAAACAGTGACTTAAGTCAGAAGGGTACTGGTTGCTGATGAAAGAAAATGTAAAGTACATGGAGTTATACAAGGAATATAACGGTTAACATTAGACATGAAATGATTTAAGATTGTAGCTGTTCTTAAAAAAAAGAAAAAGAAAAAAAGCTGCTCTTGTGTAACTTCATCCTTACTAATGGAATACGAAGGGAGTGATGATGATTCATCCTTGTGTGCGTGGCATGACGAATCTTACTTGTCAAGGTTCAGAGCTGGAAGAAAAGAATACAGCATACCGTTGAAATATCGTAAACCATTTGCTTAATGATGATTAACATCATCCGCGTAATAACCGAAGTTAACATACATTGTCGAACTTAACACAGAAAGTAATTTTAGCGAATGATTAATCTAATTCATAAATAAATAAGTGAAAATTATATATATATATATATATATATATATATATATATAATCAGGTAAAATGAGAACAAATGGAGTATAATTCCACTGTAAGTAACATTTAATTTAAAGGGCTCAATACAGAGCAGAGCTACATATTATTTATTTTAGGATACGAAAACCAAAACATGTTAAAAATCGCTACACAGTTACAATTATGTTTCAACACTACAAATGTGTCTCCTCGGGCGATGGTAAAATACTGGCGAGTGAAGGAATATATTAATTCTATTTCCGGTGTGGTTGAATTTAGCCTAGGTCACATTCGATTAGTTGATCACGCTAAACCCCAAAAGCCTAGTTTTATTGTTTTTTTCTCTCTAAAAAAGAGGTAGTATTCTGCTTTTGAAGTTAAATTAATCGTTCACTCGCCAATATTTTACCATCACCCGAGGAGACACATTCGTAGTGTTGAAACATAATTGTAATTGTGTAGCGATTTTTAACATGATTTTTAAAAATATCGTAATATATATATATATATATATATATATATATATATATATATATATATATACTGCTCAAAACAAGACGTGGGCGATTATGGCTCTTCTGTTGCTCTAATAATATTTTGCGCTTTACATACAATCTCATTCTTTATAGTATTCGCTAAAATTTATCAAGTAGGTTACTATTTTCCTCTGCTTCTTTTACTTTAAATATACCATGTTAGTTTTAATTACTCTAAGCCTTCTTTCTTCTATGTGTCTCCACACTTTCAGTTGTTTTTCTGTTTGTTAGCAATTTCTTTGTAGCTTCTATTCTTTTCCGAACTTCCTTATTTTTCACATGTTATTCTCGTCATTTATCAGTGGATAAAAACCACTGGCATTTCAAGACTTCGTTTTATATGTGAAGTACCAGTGGTCATTCGGTATTCATATATATTGTAGAGATTACTTCTTTTCTTTGAATTCGGATAATTTATTTGTCACCTAACAATTTAATATCCTGATTAGTATTTTTCAAATTCAAATAATGCCATGCCCCTTGTCCCTTCAGGACATAGATGATAATAACTCTTCATAGATATTTCTTTATTATATGTGAATTACCATGCATTCTTGGAAAATATAGCGTAGTGGTTTTCTGTTGTTTTTTCTCCAATTTGGAATCCAATTTTTTCTCCTAAACTGGTTGCCACCTATTACTAGCGAATCCAATCTACCATGCTATTGTCTCATAGCTGAAAGAGAAGATATGAATTCGTGCATTTTCTCGATGACATATGTGCAAAATTAAAAGCAAGAGAATTTGAACCTAGCTCGCCAATTCCACTTTCCATATATTGTGTCTGCTGTCTCTCCATCTTATTCAGTCTCACTCCTTTCATATCTATCTACCACGGTCTATTAATATCCATATACATATATATCTATCTCCCAGTCTGTTCCTATCTATCTATCTATCTATCTATCTATCTATCTATCTATCTATCTATCTATCTGACTGCTTCCATGTCTGTTTTTCTGCCTGTCCATCAATCACAATCTTCTTTCTTTCTTACTTTCTTCCTTTCTCTCTTTCTGTCTGTCTATCTGCCTCTCTCTCTCTCTCTCCATATATATATATATATATATATATATATATATATATATATATATATATATATATGTTGTCTCTTGTCGGTCCATCTACCTCAGTCTCATCCTTTCATATCTACCTACCGCAGTGTATTCATATGAATTTGTCTCTCAGTCTGTTCCTATCTATCTATCTATCTATGTCAGACTGTTCATATCTATCTATCTATCTATTTATCTATCTATCTGTCTGTCTGTCTGTCTAAATATGCAATTTATTTGGGTAAAATAATAAATAAGAATAAAATAATTCAATGGTATCTTTATTTTTGTTTATAGCAAGATGATAGCTTATGTTATTTTTCGAAATTTCTTTAAAGCCACTTTTATTTCTTCATCAACAACAGCCTTTGGGAAATTATTGTTGATTAGTGTGATGAATAAAAATCCAAGGCCGTAGGAATGATATTAGAGAAATAAAATGGTTCAGAGATGGAATGATCAGAAAACTCCTTCAATATGAAAGCAAACAACCAGCAAGACACAGAAATAAAGAAGGACCAGAAATATTAAAATCTGAAGTGTAATCAGCACGGAATTGTAATAGAGATTCTGGCAGCTTTATATTATTTCGGAATTAAAAAGACTACAGGCATAATAAATGAAATATAAAACAGTGGTAATATACCGGAAGACCTACCCAACAACGCATAGTGGCCCGGTGGCGGACCGCCGATGGCAACACCAGCGGTTCTCTGGTGGTAGCCACACGCAAGCCACCGGTGGGCCTCTAGCAGTCAGCCAGTGGTAACATTGCCGAGACGAACACGCCGGCTGTCCGACCAGTGGGCTACCAGTGGTAAATGCTAGTGGCATGTTATCCAGTGGCAGATTGGTGGCTTGCATGTAGGGATATATATATATATATATATATATATATATATATATTACTTCAAATTCAAATGTTATTCTTGAGTGCGTAGGTTAGTAAAAAACGGAAAAAAACTCAAATACGAGTATCCACTTAAAATAACATTTAAAATGATAAAAATATGTCAGATTACAAAATTAAAATATATCAATTCTTTAGAGATGGCTTTATTTACGTTTGGAATAAGAAACTAAGCAGATATGACTTTTGAGAAAATGTGAACAAGTAGAACCTTGCTTGCTTGTGAAGCTTTTTCTAGTCGAGTGATCAGGATCCGACGTTGGTTTTTCCTGCAAAGGCGGGCTCATGTTCGAATCATTTAGGAGGACACTTTTTCTTTCTTTCTTTTTTTTATTTTTCTCGAGTGCGCAAACGGGTAGACGAACTAAATACAGAACGTCTACTCAAATATGGGCATCCTCTAAAAAAAACATTTAAAGTAATAAAAATCCATTAATTCTAGGTGTGTAGGAAAGTTCCTGCACCGACCCACTTGGGTGTTATTTTGTTATTGTAGCTGGAAAAGGTGTTCTTTATTATCAAGTGCTAATTTGCAACATCTTAATTTTTTTTTTATTTGTTTCAGATCGCGTCAATCATTCCATTGGAAGGGATTGTTATGAATTGCCTGTTCCTGTTGAAGAAAACTTCAAAAATCCATGAGTGTATGGTGCAAATACTTGGTAACAATTACTCTTCATTCAGAAGTGGTGTGCCGACATCCAATATGGAGATTTTTAAATCTCAAGATTTAGCACAGTTTAAGTCGGCTGCAATTACTGGTCAGTTTCATTTGACTGATCAACAAATCTCACCCAAAAGTATTAGACTAGAAATATTCAGAAATCTGTTGAGTTTATAATTCATGAGACCAAAAACGATATCGAATGAATACTTGCAATATTATTTGGTAACATTTTCAGGTTTTAGTAGTAAATTTTAGATTAGAAAAAAAAACGAAATAAATAGTGCATCAAATGTCGGTACTATGATTTTCTATACTTGAATTTCAAGACCCAAAACCTAGCAAGAAATGACAAACATTTTTTTATTATTATTACTTGGAGATTTATGAAAGTATTTGATAACAATCTTAAGAAGATCCAAAAACGTTAATACATACAAATGTTACTTACTCTGCCAGTTATAGAAGGCGTAAAAGAAAAAATATAAAAGAAAATAATGAAAAATACCTTAATGGTGCTGGGTTGTTTTTTTGTTTGTTTGCTGTTTTTTTTTACAGTTTATCAACCTTTTGCTATGTATTTAAAGCGAAAAAAATATTTTTAGATTATAAGAATTTTTTAGATAAGGATTTACTGACACAAGTGTTACTAATTAACCCATAGCTGGTGGGAGAATAGGTGGATTCATACCTTTCCCATGGGTATTTGTGCATAAATGAATATAAAAAACCCGACTAGAATTGTAACTCGGCTCTCTGATTAACAATTCCGAGACATTAACTATTACACCATCTGTACATCCAAGCACTCAACCATCTAGGTACTAACCAGGCTCGATGTTGCTTATCTTCAGTAATCGTAAGGAAACCGGTGTTTCAACGCTATAAGGACATAAGACGACTAGCAAGGGGTTCGTGTATATCATTCGTTCCCCTTATGCACCAAATCATTCTCTGGGTATTTCCTGTTCTGAAGGTATTTGAAATGGAAAATGATCCGGTAGGGGAAATGCCTCTAGGAAGCTGTATTCTAACGACTATATATAAGAGTTTTTCTGCAATAGTTGAAGTAACTCTAATTTATTTTATAGTAAGGTTCACTCCGTAGAAGGCATAAGAGACACTCTGTGTAGATAGTTATATTAAGAGTTAGAAGATAGAGGGGAAGATAACGGTTAACTCTATACTTGAACAGGTTAAGATTGTAATGATCGGGAAGCATCCTCTTGGGAGTCTATTCTACAAAGCAGTGGAAGAAGCTATTCGAATGGAATTTAGATCTCACTGATTGAATACGGAGGGAATATGAATGGTTTGCTACAATGTAAGTGGTATGTCAGACCCTAGCGGTGATGGTTAGAACTAACAGAACTAAAGGATGTAGTTCGTCCGAGCACTTTCTATGTAAGTAGCGACAGAGCAGCGAGAGTTGCTTCACTCCGCCTGTGAGAGAGAGTTTGGTGGGTGAAAAATAATTCGTCACCCACAAAGACTCGGAGACGCTTTTGAACTCTATCAAGACTATAAAATGAGAACTAGGCAGCTCCCATCTAAATATGTACCAACTGTATTGAGCATCAGGGTAAATATATGCGATAGCATGAATAATTCATGACTAGTTAGATGGACAAAAAATTTGAAGCATTCTCTAGATAGCTACTTACAAAGTTATGCTTCTAATTTATTTCTACATACATCGCATATAAAAGAAATACAATAAAGCTGTTGAATAGAGCAGGGTTTTTTTTTTCAGCTACAAATCAGCGTGTATCTCCAGTCACCATCATATGTTTACGCCAATGACCACAAATATGTTTTCAGTACTCAGAATAAGAAGTGTCACACATCATTATTTCTACAGGTGAAACGCATTACAAGCCATCTACTAATGTTCACCTCCATCGTTCGGTCTCCGTAAACGTTCAACAAGCATTGATGAATATCAACAGATGCAGGAGAAATTCAGTGATATCTCTGCTTCATATGAACTTTCATGTCAGATGCCATTTTCCCTGAGTGCGTTCTGTAACAAAGTCCAGATAATTAAGGGTTATTAGCGGGAATGTTTCATCACTACTGCTATAACACCAGCATAATAAAAAGGGAAGTATTACTTTTGTCTGGGCCTAGATGTGATATTTATATTGATACTGAATAAAACACAGTGAATTATAACTAATATAAAATCCGAACAAAATGTCTTCAATTCCATGTAGAGCCTAATTTAAAAATCATAAAATATAAAAGCCCGTGTAGATAATTTTCATCTTTATTTAAGCTCTACATGATAGTGAGCACTTTTGCTGCACAACACGGTATAAGTAACTATTTAATCGAAATATAATTAATCCAAACACAAGCTATTGGTGATGTTTTTGAATACAGTAATCAATTTCTTTCAGTCTAAGCTACATATATTTCAAGCATCTGACGATAGCTTCTGTTGCCGGGAAAGATTTACTATCATGTATACTTACCATATTTTTAAACAATTAAATTACATTTAACGCAAGAAGAAACTGTAAGGTGGGAAACTTCAAACCTAAAATAACGACGTTTGATTTATTTCTACGAGAGGGAAAACGTAGAAATAAATAAATATATTGTGTATACTAATCATCAACTAGCAACAATGCACAAAATAGTAATTTAAATATAGTTTGGTACCGAATATGTATGTCTAAAAAATTAAAATTATGAAGAAAAAAAAATCATTCATTTTACAAGCGTACTGGTTTCACTTAAGAAAATTTTCAGTTAAGCGAGTCATATGATCAGTTAAAAAGTGTGTAGACAATTTAGTGAAAGAAAACTATATTTTATCAGAGCACTGAAAATTAAATATTTTTATTTTCTGGTTGATATAAATTTGTAGAGTCCATTTTATTCTAGTTTTAAACTTCTCTTTCAGGATATTTATGTATCCAGTAAAAAATACATCGAAACTACTGTAGGCATGAAAAAATAAATTTTTGTAAACGAAGTATTTATTTGTATTAAACCATAGTTGATTGGCGGCTATATGAATGTTAAATAAATACATAGATCTATCTTCTAGTTGTGTGTATGTGCGCGTATGTTACACGAGTGTGTGTATAGGATATTACACGAGTGCTGCAATGTGTGTGTGTATGTGTGTGCAACGGAAACATTAAAAAAAATACGGTATTGAAAACAAAACACGGTACTTTTAAAGATTCCAGTACACACATTTTAGTTTTTATTCGCAAAACCATGTTCAGCTAGATACAGTAAATTGTTTCAAATCCTGAGGGTCTGCCTTTTTTTTTTTTTTTCTTTTAATATATTATATACAAATTAAAAAGCAATATTGTGCTGGGGTGGATAGAACGGTTTAAACCGTGTACATTGCAACAAATATTTGAACTGGGCCGACCATTATTTTTCTGTTCATGGCCATCGGCATAGTGAAAAACAACGGAAACGAAACGAAACTTATTTGAAACATAACGAAATCTATTTTTTTTTTTTTTTTTTTTTTTAGTATTTTTAAAGTTTTCTTTTTTTTTTTTTTCTTATATGAATCAATTATGTAATAGTTAACATTTACAGAAAATGGAAAAATAATTTAGGGAAGAAAGAAAAAAAATCAAATTGGTAAAAAATAAGCCGTAGAATCAAAAGATGATCTGAAAATGAAGGCAATTAAAAAATAATATTTAAAAAAAAAATATTATGGAATAAAAAGCAAAATACTTTGTAGGTGCTTTTTATTTTAGCTTTTAAATATTTTTATTTGTACTTTTGGAAAATAAAAACAAAAATAAATTCATATTAAATCAAATATTTGAAGCATCAATGCAAAAAATAAAATACATGCTGATAAATCATTAATTTTCTTTGCTATTCATTTGAAAAGTTTGTTTTGTCTTTTCTTGTTTAATTAATTTAGTTCTAGTTTCATAAAGAAGGAAATAAACGACC
This sequence comes from Acanthosepion lycidas, assembly GCA_963932145.1. Classification (NCBI taxonomy): domain Eukaryota; kingdom Metazoa; phylum Mollusca; class Cephalopoda; order Sepiida; family Sepiidae; genus Acanthosepion; species Acanthosepion lycidas. The sequence goes on along the minus strand of OZ010616.1, from coordinate 61,327,560 downwards.
TAAAATTAAAATAGTTTAAGAAGGTAGAAAATAGTTTTAACTAGTTTCTACAAGTACAAAATTAGGTAAATATATGTGTAGTGTATGGTTCAGATGCATCATACCCACGCATGAACACTTACACGTAAAGTGAAGATAGACAAATGCATTCATACAGCCAAATAAAAAGATGCGTATATACACGCATATGGGTTTTATATTATGTATATTACACACGCATACACGTATTATGTTTTATCTATATAATATTTATACATTTCATTCATATCCATGTACGCACGTTCATCCACACATTTATGTACACATACACAATTTACCTGTATAGCTTAAAGCGTTGCTTTTTTTTTGTTTCTTTCTTTTCCACTCTTGTTGGTCAGTTGTCTATGACAACTTCATATTATGTTTCCAAATTCTATTTTTATTTGATGTTATATCATCACCGACCATTTCTTTTGTTTCATTAAGCATTCCAATCAATATATGGTCTCCGTCATATATAGCGCCATTTTCTTTTCTTTTAATATATTGCATGTTGTTTGAATTACTATCATACTTTTATTTTTTATTTTTGCTCCAGAGATCTTTAATTTTTAACTCATTAACTGGGCGCCCACTTATTTAAATGAATTTAATAAGTGTCACGGATAAGGGCAAAAATATTAAATATAATGTCGATTTCCTCCTTGTAAAAATATGTTTTGCATATTTTTAGAAACTGATTTGTCTATTACAAATAGATAAAATCATACGATAGTAGAAGCAAACAACATTTTTATATTTAACATTCGAACAAGCCTACAATAGAAAGATCTATGATTTTTGTTTTTTTAAATCTTTTAAAAGAATCACCTTTTTCTTATGATTACATATCACACACGTGCACTGACTAGGTTTGTAATCTATGCACACAGAGAGAAAGATAATTGTTTAATGATAACAATTATTATCTTTCTGTATTGAGCAAACATATGTCTCCTACCTTATAAACAAAAATATTTTCTTTTCTTTTTTTAAATTATATATATATACATATATATATATAAGGTCTATTTAGGCAGCAACTATTCAATCAAACAAGTTTAATTAAAAAGAAAAGACAAATTTTTCAATTTTATTTTTCTACTTTTTGAAGAGAGTGTTAAGTATTTTTCTCGAAATTATGGATAAATTGTACAAAGTTCATATTGTGTTATACATTTGTTCAAGTACTTTTCACAGTCTCATTCATTTTCAAGAACCAGTGTGGTGTCAGTGTGGCAGGCAGAACTGAAAAGAAGAAAATAACACAATACTAACTTCGGACAGTTTATCCACGATTTCAAGCACAATACTTAACACCTTATTCGAAAATTGGGAAAATACATTAAAAAATGAAACAGGTGGACCTTTCCGGTTCTTTTTAATCAAACTTGTTTGGTTTTATATAATATATATATATATATATATATATATATATATATATATATATATATATATATATATTCATCTTAAAAAATCATTTGTCTATTATGTAATTAAACTTACATAAACTATTCTAAAATAATGAAGATAACCAACATGTCTACCACCTACCACATGTAGGAAAAATGTTTACATTGTAGTTTTTAATTTTTCTGTACATTTTTTATAATATATTTATACAAAGAAAAATAATAATTAATTTTAACAACCTCTATTTATAACTCTAAATATACGTGTAGAAATTAAACTTGGTGATCAAGTGGAAATATACGTAAATTTTATCTGGTAATTTTTTTAAGGAAATTCGAAGCAATGACATATTTTACGTGGATTAATTTGTTTCTCTTCGATGACTAATTAAATTCAAAACAAAAAGAATGATTAATATTGTTCCTACGATGTGTACAAAAATATAGAGATCAAACATTCGATCATATATATAACTTATTTGAACGTTTTCATGATACTCGTTCATCAACATACGAATACCAATGGACGCAAACATACACACGCATGCGCACGTATATTCGAAACAATCACGTGCAATTATACGCAAAATCACGCACACAATGCATCTTCTCGTATGTTTTGCATAGAAAATGTTCATGCGTACATATCTCATATAAGTGTGTATGTATGCGTGTTATCGTGTTATATGTATGTGTTATATAATGAGTGTGCGTGCCTCTATGTTGATGTTATAGATTTTGGGAACTTTAAATAAACATTTACTGTATTCTAAGAAAATATATTCTTGAATTTTTGTTTTAAAAATAAAACTTAGAAGCAGTTTACAGTAACTAATAATTTTATTGTGTTATATTTCTATAAGAATATTTATTTTTCTAATAAATAATGTTGTGTAATATTTCTATAAAAGAATTTATTTTCCTATTAAATAATATTTGATCTACGTTAGTTTTTACCAATACACAAATAAATAGATTTAAAAAATAAATGGAGCCAGTTTTATTCTAAGAAGTGAAAATAAATTTTTAAAAATCTAGACCCCGTGGGATTTGAAACCATACAAAAAAATATTAAATAAGTAGAATTTGGCCCAACATTAATTTCTACGGACATTTACAAAAGATTAAGCAATAATAATAATAATAATAATAATAATAATAATAATAATAAAAACAAGAAAATACAGTTTTGACATTATATAAAGTTTATAAATAAAATAAAAACAATAGGTTTGTAAATCATACTACCTAATTAAGGTGAGTTCAGTTTTGGTTTTCTTTAAATTTCTTTATTGTTGCTGCTGGTTTTGATAGTGATGGCGGCAATAATTTTACGTATGTCTTTTTCTTGTTGTCATAGTTATGTTCATGATTTGATTGTTAATAATTGTTGTTGCTTCATTCCCGCCAATTGTACCAATATGGCGGTTTTCGCCAAAACCCAGGTTATGGGTAGAAGCAAATATTCAATAGGTGCGGTTACAAGAACAAAAGAAAAAAAAAACAGGAAGTACATACATATTTGTAGCTTTTTAAAATTGTTTTTGTTTATTTTTTTATACTTTTTCATTTTTTTTTTTCTCTTTTTTTACATTTCTTGCGTCACAGTTCGCAATTTCGGGAGAATTGTTTCAAAATTTGTTGTGAGGACTTAAGTACATAGTCCAATGGATTAATAAAAAATAGAACTACTGGTTTTCTTGATGCCCTGAATTCGAAGATAAAAAAATCTGTTCACAAGAGAGAGGGGATGCATATTAAAAAGAAAGAAAAAGAAAAAATAATAGTATTTTGCCAATCCATGGCTTAAGAAACAATATTTAAAAAAAAAAATAAATTAAAAACAAAAAAATTAAAAAAAAAAACCTAAAAGAAACAGAAACCCATCCACAAGTTTACAAACGACCAGGAGAATAAGCTATGCATTTTTTTCAGTTCTTTTTTTTTTATTATTTTTTTAACTTCATTGCACAATGTCCGATGAATTTTTACTTCATTTTTTTTTTTTTGGCTTACATCAACATTTTTATACTCCTAATTCATCCAAAAAAATTCGCTGGATCTCATTTATCTCCTAAGGTGGTAAATATTAATAATAATCATAATAATCATAATGATAATAATAATAATGATGATGATAATAATAATAATAATAATAATATTAATAATAATAATAATAATAATTTTTCTTTCTTTTTTTCCATATTAAAAGGACTTGGGCAGTCGCATGTAATAGAATAATTCATGGGAAAACGTTTTATTTTACGCTCCCAAAAAGTAATGATTGAAGTTCTAATGAGATAGAACGCGCTTACACCAATACAAATGTGTAGAGACACGTGCGTTTACACATCAGTACAGGAACAACTGAAGCACACGCGCACACACATACACACTTATATATTTGCACATCCACGCACTCATCAAATATTCTTCTGACAATGGCATTTCATTTCAAAGATAACTTATAATAGATTAAGAGATAACTGGTAATTATTAATAACATCAGTTGATTTTTGTAGGGGTGGGGGCGGAGGTCATTACAAGTAACATGACACTAGAAGCATTTTTGTTTTGTACCAAGACAAAATCTTTGTGAAAAGATAAAGAATATCTATTTGAATTTTCTATAAAGTAGAGAGGATTTATATGGAAGAATCTTGTAATTTTCACATATGTAAAAACGGAATGACTGCGAATAATTATTTACCACTATTTTTCATAATTTATTCGCCTCTAGGAGTGTAAATTTGAACATTTTACTTGATATTTTCTGTAAAAAAAAATCTTGAACCTCTTTATTCTTTAATAGATATGTTTTTGACTGTCGTTTCTTTTTATCAGTGTCTAATCTTAACTTAGATTGTTAATTATTAAAGTTATTTGTTAACTTGTTAAAGTGAATTGTTACATTGGTCACGATGATATTATATCTTATATTGTCTTATGAACAGCGTTCATTATATATGTATGTACGTGTATGCGCACACATATATATGTGAAAACGTATGTATACATTCAGATAAACATAGATATATACATAGAGATACACATATATGCTTATAGATT
>OZ010616.1:61260561-61318061 GCA_963932145.1 Acanthosepion lycidas | reverse complement strand
TAATATAATTACCCTTGAAAATAATTACAGAGAACACCTGACGACATACAGTCAAATATTCTACCAGTTAGAATTCCACGATTAGCTTTCCATACACTTGCCCATATACTGCTGAGAAGACTATATCTGTGTTTCTACAGTAACAAACTAGTTGCATTGGTGTCTATAAATTGCTGATAGTACACTTTGACATTTAACATCGGTTCGTTTAGTACCAAAGGAAAAACATTTGCAGAAAAATTATAAAAAACGGTAAGTCTTAAAATTAACTTAAATATTTCTTAACTCAACAATCTATGATAAAAACAACAAATTTATATGAACTACAGATCATAGTTTTAAATCTATGCAAAATTTTATTAACCATTGCTGTCCATTACATTGCCTACACGATCAACCAACTGAAGTTCGGATTACATAAAATTATCAATAAAAACTTTCAAATTAAATTTCAGAATGTATATCTGAAAAAGACTGTCTAAACTTTATTCTAAATAAGTCTTCTCTATTAGTCACTTATGAATGTTTGTTAGGTTTAGCAGTAAGAAAGTAAGCGTAAACTGAATTCATTTTTATATATAATTATATGCCTATGCATAGAATAAAAAGATAGAATTGAAAATATTTTTAAAAGTAAATTATATGTACAACGTTTGCATTTAGGGTAGGAAATTGACACGGATGAATATACATTTTTTGTAGTCTTACAGCTTAAGGAACATTTATTTTTAATTGCATTTTTAATATTAAAATTAAAAAAATCTTGATTGATATGCTGTAAGTGATTAGTTGCGTGATGATAGCTTTGGTAAAAAAATCTATTTAGAATCAATTTACTACAAATTAGTTAATATTTTTAATGACGTACACAGTGGCGTAGATAACGCGGGCGGACCGCCCGGGGTGCCAGCACAGGAAGAGTGGCACAATGTCACCCCCAACAAAACTTTTCAACTAGGCTAAGGTGCCAAAAATAGTCTTAAAACAGTGGTGGAGACACAGGGTTTCGCAGGTGGGCATATGACCCCCCACCCCAGAAATAATTCATGACCCCCCAGTTTTGTCCCCCCGTCAGAAATTTTCTAATAAATTGTCGGGAAATTTGTGAGTAGGAAAAATAGCAATGTTTTCAGCTTTCATGTGTTTCAGTTGCTACAATCTTGGTTACTAACAAGAGACATTGTTGTAACATTTTATCGGATGATATGGTGTTTTCATTCTGCATCATTAATAACAACAAAGCGAAATACGAAGCCAAAAGTGCAACAATTTCAGTCTTACCTGTGTATCAATTCGCTGAGATACAATTTTCCATTGAGTGAACGATATACTTTTGAATATATCTACTAGTGTTGGGACGATTAATCAGAATCGGATTCGAGAATCAGAAAAATCGGAACTTTTTGGGGTATCGGAATCGAAAAATTCGTACCTATTTTCCGATTCCAAAAACGATTCTTTTAATTTTTTAACTTAATTTTCCATTATTGGCACTAATGGTAAATATTTATTGTTTTTAAATTATCACTAAAACTAAAATCAAAATACGATGTAAATTTATTTTACTTGTATAAAGAAAAACAAAAAAATAAACTTTGCATAAATTCTCTAGGTAACCTTTAAAAGAATGCAGTTGATTTACAATGTTCCGAAAAATGCTTAAAAATTAAATAGAATATTTTTGTCAAGAAAAAAATACTTTCAAACATCTTTGATAATTTAATGGTACTCAGAAAATGATGCAACGGAAAATTGGACACCGGAAAATTAGCAACAGCAAATTACGTCAACCATGAGCCAGTCGAGACTGTCAGATCTGACTGTGCTGTCCATTGAAAACGAGCTTACAAGACAAACAGATTTTGACAATGTCATTGACCAGTTTGCCACAATGAAAACACGAAAACATTCATTCTAAGACCATAGTATCGAATGTCATTCTTTTGTGTATTGCCGTGTTTTGTATTTAGTTGTTCTGAAAGTGAACAGTTGCATTTTAAAAATCTTTTGATTTGAACTGATTATTTTGTGGTATTGGATTTTGTCTTGGATCATACATGTAAACAGTAACGTACCGGTCAGTAGAGTAAAGTAGAGGTAGAGCATGTATGAAAATTTAGCTACAGCTAACCATTCAGCATAGGGTAAATCGGGGTCATTGGAGTGACATTTGAGCGGACCGCCCCGGGTGACGTTTATTCTAGCTACGCCACTGGACGTACACTGTCCATACGGCACTCTCTCAATTATTCATGTTTTCAAATATACTGTACATACTCGAGTATCATGTGACATTTGAAGACATAATTTTGAAGCTAATTTGACTACAGTAAATGGATATATAGTTTGGTCAATGGTGTAAGCAGAGCCAGCAGTACATATGCTAATTTTATCTCATGTATGATGTGACCCCATTAAAATTAGCTTCAAAATTAGATCTTCAAAAGTATCATGATACGGGAGTATATACGGTACTTTCATGATATAAATAGTTTTTTTTTCAAGGTTAGGCGTCCATATTATACGTTGTGTGCCTGTAGAATGACTTGTAACTTCAAATAATGAGCATACAATGGGCACTTAGACGTGGTGTAATAATTATCAAGATTGTAACACTAGAACAATTGCAACTGAATAGCGAGTTTAGTGCTCACTAGGTGCTCTATACCTGCGGCATTCTACAAAATCAAGCTTCCCTTAGTAAATCACTAAAAATTGGGTACTGGGGATACTTCGAAAGGTTGTTTTGATATATCAATTACGATTAAGTAGTGAATTCGATACTCAATGGATAGTCAATACTTGTAGTCTTCTACCCCATCTAACTACGCTTATTAAATCACCATAATGAGTTTTCAATGTAGTACATTAATAAGGATTTAGTATATACTATTTTACTTTCCAATTGACTTACCTAGAACAATGAGCTGATCTATAAATGTGAAAGAAGTTTAAAAAAGTAAACATTAAGATATCAAAATAATTTTAGAGGTACAAAAATTATATTTTACTCTCTTGTATTAGTTGGGAGATTCTATGCAAATCCTACCATAAACAAATCTCTTGGGTGCCGTTTCAACTCGGAGATGGTGTTTAACTTATAAAAATTACCAATAAAAAGTTGTAGAATTGAAAGATTAATCGAAGACTTGAAAGCACGTTTTTCTAGCATGCCATCGTAAAAGCAAGTTATAGAAGTAAACTTATAAATTAAAAATTTGGAAAATCCGTCTTCTGTAATAGAGACTTGCAAAAACTAGATAGCAAATCTACTGTGCACTAATCGATAAAAATATTTCTCCTCAAGTCAATTTGTTTTTTTTAGTTTTAATTTTCTTTAAATCATTTCCCCCCTCCACCTAGAAAAAAAAAGAAATGTTGGAACAACAAACGCCGTCATAGAGATGCAGTTACAAACTCGTAACAAGTGAATTGTACCGAGAAATCAAATGATATTTAGTCACGTGATCCACGACGAAAACGTTACTATTTGGACGCCGGTGTCATTTTCATTATTCAAACATCAATTTTTCGGTTGGTGGCCCTATTTCTACTTTCTACAGAAAAAAAAGAAGCTATTATTGATAATGATAATGTCAATATATACAGTGCACTTTTACAAGGGATATTGAAAAGTTGTTTGGTTCAAAATCCGACCAAATGACCAAAAATCGGAATTTTTTAAAGAATTTCTTAGTCGATCCGAAAACATTTCAGCACATATTTTGTAGTAATTTATAACAAATACCACGGAAAAAGTGTAAAAAAAATACCATGCCATTATTTTAAAGAAGGATTTGTATTTAAAACAAATATCAAGTGTGTATTCTGTGGTATGATCCATCTCCTCATATAATGGAGCTGTCCTGAACACACATATTCAGAAGAACTCTGCTAATATGAAGAGTTTTCCAAACTTCTACTTGTCGACCTCTCTGCCTCCAGGTGGGGAGGGACCCAGACGAGGCTATGCTGGGGAGCAGGGTCTTGTCTGGGAAGGTGAATAAACCCGACTCTGTTATTACGGAGTCTACGGGGAATTTTTGCCCGGGTCTACAGGCTCGGAACGCCCCACGTTAAAAACCGGTCTCGTGCTACATCCCGCCTTGTGAGGAGGAGATTGTTAAATACCGAGTTTTACTGCTTGCCGACCTCTCCCTGTCTCCGGGAAGAGAGGAACCCAGACAAAGATAGGCTCTCGTCTGGTGAATTAGACAGCTACCCGACCGTTTGTATACAGGGAATTTTTGCCCGAGCTTACGTGTTCGGAAACACCCATGTAAAACCAGCCTTGTACCACATCCCGCTCTGTGGGGAGCTCGGGTAAATACTGAGTTCACCAAACCTCGTCGGTGTCAGGCAGTTCGCTGTCTGGCTTTGGCTCTCTATTGTCAAGACCTTTGTCTTCTGGCAGGAGACTATCAAGATTCTGTCTACGGACGGAGACTCGGCAGAGAAAAACGGTGGGGGGAGACTGGGTAAGTCTTTCTTTTGATGAGATGTGTCCTTTCAGGGCGTAGGCGATCATGGTCCTTCACTTCCCGCTATCCCTTGTGGCTCTCAACAGGTTTTGTGTTTCTGCCACGCTCGGCCATCCACCTGCCCAAGCCCGCCACGTATGTCATACCCTCTATTCGTCCCGTGAGTATCAGATTCTCCAGTCCCTCCTTTCTCATCACGTGACCTAGAAATTTCATTTGCCTCTTCCTTTGCATCCTGACTGGGTAAGTACCGAGTTTATTGAAGCTTACCGACTAGCAATACGTATTGTCTTGAAAAATCCTGCTACATATACACTACTAAAAATAGAAAAATGTTTGACAAAAAGGATTCCCGGTATTTTATGGGAATGTTTTAACAAAACAATAATAATAGTAATTGTAATTGTAATTTAAAGCCGAGATTATGAAATGCGACCAGTTAGTGTCAAAGAGAAAAAGATCACCACTTTTAGACGTCTTTTCGGAAAATAAGATTGTCCATGATGAATTGTCTAACAAAATCATAGAGAAAACCATAACGACAATAAATGGGACATGACATAAATCCAACTGAAACGAAGAGAAAGTAAAAATGTCAGCTGATTTGTGCAAATGAAAGTCAACGATGGTGTTTGGGAAAAGAAAAAAAAAAGTTCTATAAGCACTAGAATAAACAGAGTAAAAATAAACAATACGTGTGTATGTGTATGTATTTTCTCACCGATAAGTGCCTTTGCATAATCATTACTTCGTTTCTTTATAACAAATACACATCTAAGTTTTGCACACAGCGGGCTGATAAAGATTATATGTTGGGATATTTACAAAGCAACTTACGAAGTAGTAAGAAGGTTCTTAACGTATTTGGCGTTAGAATACGCACAACGAAGTGTAAAAGGTACACACATTTATACTATATTTAAGATGTGTCCTCATCATATGTGCAATGGATTTAAAATGTTTGTATCTAGATTATCAAATAAAAGCAGTATCAGAATTTCTTTTATCTTATTTGGATACTATATTATAGTCCTACTACGTTTGTTAATAAAAAGTTTTGTTAATTATCACTGAAAATCACTTCTCTTGATTCTCAATGCATTTCTATATTGATATCATTGACATTGTTTTACATTAAACATATAATAACCCTATGCCAATTAATATTTGTATTAATTCCTTACTATTGACAATCCTTTTCTTCCTAATGTTCAATGTATTTTTATAGTAAAACTATTAGCAATGCATTTCCACACACACACACTATATATATATATATATATATATATATGTGTGTGTGTGTGTGTGTGTGTAAAGCGTAATTTGATTAGTAATACTTATTGACTATCCCTTCATCATTTTCAAATTAGTTCTGTATTAAAACCATTAACAGTGTATTTACATTTATACACGTAATATTACGTGTATAAATGTAAATACATTGGGGAATTTACTCAATTTTATCGCTAATCCTTACCTTAATTCCTTACCAGTGACTTTCCTTTTATTTCTAATTTTTCAATCTAGAGGGGTTCCTCGACTTACGTCGGAGATCCGTTCCTACGGCGCGACATAACCTGATTTTCGACGTAGGTCGGAACACACCTATATAAGGACCTATGAGTCTGTCTTACGCTTGGGTGCCATAGTGAAGTTCCCCAACAAATGACACAAACGAAAGATAGCGAATGTAGCACAATCCAATATGGCGTACAGCCGATGAAGAAACAACTCCGTCTTCCACATACAGCGGCTCGTTACGGTGTATTATATTATGGGAGATGGCACCGTAACCACGAAACCCGGTACGTCGAGTCCGACGTAACCCGAGGACTTTCTGTATTTCTGTCTTAAAATGATTAGTAAAGCATTTAATATTTGCTCATATAAAAGCTTTACTTTATTCCTAATATTTTTCTTGATTCGTGACCATCGATAATCCCTTTCTTAGTGATTTCCAGTGAAACAGAAAATATCACCACTCGTTTAAACAAATATTTGGTAATTTAAAGTATTAATTTAAAAATTAGCAAAATGCCGTACTTAATTAATTATCATATTGTTTTACCCACCCCACCTATCATTCTGCCATAAATTATTTTTATGAAGAAATTTATTAACGCTAATTGAAAAAGCAGTAATGATATTTATCTAACTTTCCCACTAAAACATAATGCGATACAATATGAAGTGACCAGACGCAGTATATATGGGCCAAGGACAAAATTATCTAGCCCCAGCGAACACTGTTGATCTTACACTAACTCCACGTTTCTCAGTGCTGTTACAGATATAGAATCCCCGGGACCAAGTGCCTTCTCCCTTGTAAAAGGAGGGTTACAAATTCTATGCTTTGATCCCGGTCCGAAGGCTGAGACATGATAATGGGGATATGTAAGTTTAACGTTTGAGTATAAATGTACATATTTTGCGTTAATCATTACGTTGACATTTTATTTCATTTTATTTTTCTTTTACTGTCAAAATTAAATAACTAAAAACTTCACAGTAGAAACTTTGTTTCTTTATTACTTTTGTTAGTTATTTAATAAACCTCACTCATAATAAAAGGCTAGCTACCTAATATCTGTTATGTATTTCGCTTTTTGGCCTTCTGGCTAGGATCAAAGCATATATATCTCTTCTCTTCATTTTAGATATGAGAAGGCGCTTAGGTCCGGGGATCCCAAACATGCGGCAGTACCTTCCTCATTACACTGGGTTCGGCGTAACATCGACGCTAGAGTAAGAGTGGCCACAGAGACTAGTTAATTTTTGTCCTTGGTCCATATATACGCGTATGAACCTTTTGTCACATACTACCTTAGTGAGTCAAGTAAAGGAATATTTCAAACAAAACCTATTCATATATATTCGATGAATGTATCAAATATGCAGTCTAGCAAAATGACATCTGACATGAAAATTAGTACAAAGTAGAAGCATATTATTAAATTCCGACATTTATCGAAGCTTGATAACCATTTACGGTGACCAAACAATGAATATGAGCAAAGTTAGGTAGTGAGTAATACGCAATGCACAACTCTGCTCACACTCATTGTTTGATCTCTGTTAGCGTTTAGCGAACATTCACGAATGTTAATGGGTGTAAATCTTTTCGCACAGAAGAATTCAATTACATATTTCTGCTTTGTACGCGCTTTCAGACTAGATACCATAATGCCAGACTTATCTGTAACAAGTCACAAAAGATATGAGTTATTGACGCGAATGTTCGCCTTCTACTGCAATGCCATTAATATGTTCCTCTGACTTTGTGGACCAACATAATAATAAAATAGGAGGCATTACATTTGGAGTGACGTGTATATATTTGTGTGCTTGTTATATATATATATATATATACATATATATATATATATATATATATATATGTGTGTGTGTGTGTGTGTGTGTGTAGGTATGCATGCATGCATGCATTACGCAATGAATACGATAGATATAGGTAAAAGATGAGCAATGATAGGTTCCATTACCTGCACTCTCGACTCTGGGAGGTTGATTTTCAATGCCACTTCCTCTCGCATGAAAATGTCTGGGTAACGCGTCTTCTGAAATAGTGCCTCAAGTACATCAAGCTGGGCACGAGAGAACGTTGTCCGTTCCCTTCTCTGTTTCCGGGGATTTGCTGTAATGTAAAGAAAGACAAAGGGATGAAGAATTAGACACAAAAATAACCATAAAAAGAGCATTTACGAAATATAAAAGTATGAATCTGTGTATGTCCATAACTCTCAAACAATTCTAAGACTACTGTCTCTGAGTATTAGGTCAGTGGTGGAATCACGGACGAAAGAACGCAATGTAAAAAATTCAGGCACTAAAATGTTATAGTTTTTTTTTTTAACATCTCCTACCAAAATAGTATCATAATTTGTGTATATATACTAATAGAGTTCAGCGTTTAAATTATTAGATGCTGAAAAATTCGCAGTTCGACCTACTTCCAAAATCTAACCAAATATCCGAATATTTTTGGAGGGAAATCACTTCTTGTTCGGCTCGAGAATTTTTAACACCCATCTGAATGGTAAACAAATCTCAATGTCACTATGAAAAAAAGTAAAATTTACATCTTGCCATAAAAGGAAGAGAGATATTTTTCTGCAAAGTCAGTATTTTTTTAAGGGAAATAAGAAGATTTTTTTAACCCGTAGGAATATTCTTAGTTCACAAATAATGTATCATCGCCTGCGTATGTGAAAATTTCTATATATACTCCGAGTTTAACCCAGCATTAGTCATCTCGGATTTCCGAAAATGGATAGTTCCCTGGCGTCTGCCTCCCACGACATCAGAGCTACAACTGCACCACACCGCGTGCTACATACCCTCACTGAATCAGGACAGTAGTGGGAAGGGGTAAAAGAAAAAAGAAATTACAAGTACTTTAAAAATTTGGGGGTAACAAACCACCCCATGTGACTAACAAATATAAGAATGATTGTTTGGAGAATTTGATACTCGCAAGGCATGCTGGAGGAAAAAGTAGTAGGGGGAAACAGAAAGAAACTTAAATGAGGTTTGAGTGAATGGATGGTAGAAAAAGGACCACGAAAACAAAGAAGGAGCAAGAATTAATGGAGAGCCATGATCACACACAACGTGAAATATATATATATATATATATATATATATAAAGATTGTAAAAACATTAACTTTAGTTAGTCAATTCTTTGATTTTCGATTTCAGTTTATTTCTTAGCAAAAATGTATTTCACAAATTATAAACATTTTCTTCCGACACGCTTATACGGGAGAGTTTGATATATAAATTTTTTGTGAAATTTCTAAGAATATATAATAGGTATGTCCACTGCTTTCGCGGAAAAACAGCATAGCGTAAATGAAAAATGCCACAAACTTAATGAAAATAAAGTATTATCGTCAAAATGCTTATGTTATTAAGAAAATGGCCGTTTTTAAGAAAATTTAAAAATTTGAAATTAAATTTGACAATCAAATGTATATAGTTTCTATCTGAAATACACCAGAATTGTTTAATTAATAGAAATCATAAATTTAATTATTTAACTTTCAATTAAAGCTAAAATGAAATCTTCACGAATGTTTTTTCGTTGTAAAAAATTCATTTTAAACTTGAATATAGAAAATTTATGCCGAAATAGTGGAGGTACCTAATTTTTATAAATACGTATGTCCATGATTCTATACACAACATTATCAGACAATGAGAGGTACTTAAAAAATGTATTGGTAATTTTCCATTTTCCCCACTAACAAACAAACCTCTTCGTAAAGGCTCTAAATGCCAAAGTACCTACAATTATTGTTTAATAATAATATTTTCATAATTTTTGTGAAATTTATAAGAATATATAAATTTGTATATTGCTAGGTATATTAATGACAAAGTGGGAAAAATTATGTGTGGCGAGTTTTGTCGTTAAGGACTTAATTGGACTAAAGCAATATTTTTGTTGATTTGAATCACATGCGTGTAGGAAAGGTGGGGGTAATATAAGAACGCACACGTTGGTTATTATTATACGCAACCAGAAACCGTTGAAAATGTTGGAAACGCTGAAATATATATATAAAAAAAATGTTTTTAAATTTAATAGTTTCAAATTTTAGAGTTTCCAACATTTTCGGCTTTTTCTTTTTTTCCTTTATATATTTTACAGCTTGCTTTTAACGTTTTTAGAATGTCTATGTTCAGTCGTTTCTCCTTTCTATCATACTCCTCACCGACAATATTTTAATAACTAAGAAAAGCAGAATCTCATTTTTAAGATTTCGACCCTGAACTTCTTAAAGCATTTTTAGAGATCCCCCCTCCAATTTAGTCTTTTAGCACAATCAACATTTTTCTTTTTCTTTTTACAGCGAGCGATCCATTAACTAATCACAGTTACTGCTTTATTGCACAATTCTACAATATATCTACTTTTCTTTTGTTTCTATTATCATTCATTTTCTGGTAAGAAAAAGGGATTGCCAGAATAAAAACGAAAAAACAAACAAACGTAAGTGAATTTGTAAGAATGAGAAAGAGAATAATATAAATTGCCAAAGAGTTTAAAATAAATGATTTTAAAAATGATTCTTTCTTTGAACCACTTACTGCAATATGCCTAATTAATTTGAAATCTATTATAGAAAATCAAATCAAATAAGTATCTGCCTATATTTCCAAAGAGAGTGAGTTCAATACCCGGTTAAAGCAGTGGAGAACTTTCAGAGGGAAATTAACAGGAGATAACTGACATCCATTAAACATAGCACGTGGAACTAGAACAGTTTACCCCAGTAAGCAAAATAAAGGGTTCAGTTCGACAGTCCAACCACCTGAAGAAGGCCGAAGCGTACAACAGCCGAACCGTTGTGATAAATATGGCGACAAAAATGAGAACAATCGAATAATGTAAATAGTGTAAAAAAAAAAAAACAAACAACAAGTAACTGCAGTAGAATGATTTAATATTTTTTGCTTCCTTGTTAATTTATAATTTAACAAATACTTTAGCACGGAGAACATGAAGAAATTATTTGCAAAAACTGAACCAAAAAATATATTGGATTTTCTAAAAAGGATTGGTCTCTTATCAAAGATGTAGACTGATGCATAAACAACATATCCTACCTTTTACCATTTTGCAAATAAATTGTCCTTTATCAAATGGAAATTCTTGACTTAGACAAAAATACCTAGGATTAGTTTACAGTGTACAAGCAAATAAGCTCTAGCTTGCTCAAAATGTTCCATACAAAATAGGCATTTAAAATTCATATACAATGTAACCCGGATATACGAGAGTTGTCGGGACCGGAGAAGAAGTATCTTATATCCTGGTTTCTCTTATATCCGGGTTTGGTCTATTTTGTTTAGGTAAGTATGGCTCTAATTTGGGACCAGATAAAATCTCTCTTATATCCGGCTTCTCTTATATCCGGGTTATACTGTATTTGGCATATGTATATATATATATATATATATATATATATATATATATATAAACTGGATCTGGCATTAAATAACCCACAGTGGTTGATATGCCATAAAACCCAAACAAACAAATACTTTAGCAGTGAATATTTTCGTTATATTCTTACCATTTATCACATTTGCGTTTTTTAAAACTTTCTTTACGTCTTTCACATTAAGATTTAATTAACTATTATCAACTATTGTTCAAGAAATGTAAATTACCAATTTTGAAATATTTCTGACACCATCTCTCGTTCAATATGCGGTGTAATTACTTCACGTTCTTGTTACTAAGTCTTCATGAATATTTAACTATTATCTGCTCTCTGCTTTACTAAATGCAAACTGTATTTGTTTTGCAAAAGTTATTCTTGCCACTGCCAATATTTTTCATGACTACATTCTTTATTCTGAAGACTAACAGTTAGAAAGTCTGCTCATGATGGAGCAGTGATTTGAATGCTAATTTCAAAGACCCCCTCATTTTGAACAGGAGTATTGGTTTATCCCTCGTTCCCTTTTTAGGCTTGGGTATCCAGTTCTTTCTAAAGTCTTCATATTCTCATTTAGTAATTCCTTTCGTCTATGTGCATTATGGCTTTGCTTGGAGTGAGGTGATCAGATACATACATATTATAGATATATATGCGAATGAGAGAGAGTATATAACACTTTTCTCTGTCTGCACATATATTTTGCTGATACTTATCTGTCAATTGTATGAAAACACTTTCTCGGGTTAATGATTAATATTAATATCTCATATAACTACAAGAGGAAATAATGACATAATCAAGAAGCCGAGGTTCCGCACTACTTAAAAGAAAATAGTGAATTTGAGAAACATATTCCCATGAAAAATTGTTATAATATAAATTTCACTCAACACTGAACTGAACTGTCTGATCAGTCAATGAATTCTGATATAATAGAATAACCTGGCACCCCCATGAATAATTACACTATAGGTAGTAAGTACCTATAAAGTCTACTGTCTACGAGAGAGAGAGAGAGAGAGAGAGGGGGACGCAAGCACGTCCGACCTTCCAATTAGCGGCACTCACTACTACATTGACCTGTGTGTATAACTGTACCATATTTCATATTGTACTTGTTGTGTACAATAAACCTTTCTTCTAGTATCCACCTGGTGTTACTTATTTATTCCCTTAGCACGGAATATAACAGTTCCGACGAGGATTGTCAGAACATAACAAATTCCGAATGTTTTCTTATAAGTAAACTGCTAATTTTTCCATTACTAGAAATGCTGGGAAATGACAATTTAGTCTGAAGTAGAATGTAAATAGTCTCATCCAAAGCAAAGTTGTTAATTTATATGTAAATAACTCCGTCATATCTTATATGTACTATGCTAGTTAATGTCACCAGTTAAATAGTAAATAGAACGAAATAATATAATGTGTATAATTACATGAAAATATCACTAGTTAAAAAGTAGTTTAATAAATAGCTTGAGAGAGCTTCAACTGATTATGCCTACAATGTACGATACTGCAAGTATCCTGACACTGTACAAAAGTAGGAGTCAAGTAATGACACTAAGGAATAAAAATAAATAATAAAGCAAATAACGATTTTTTGCAGAATAACAATGTTACTGAAAGGAAGTCCCGAAAAAGTGGTGAAGAAATATACGAATGTTTTGCAGGTGGGGAACGACTAAAGGAACTCAATGAGCGAAGGGTGCCCAAGGCGTAGGAGTATGGGGGAAGAATTAACGTCAGACAACTGGCTATTTGCCAAATGGCTTTGATGTTTTCCGAATGAACCATTTAAGCAAATTCCTCCGCCAAAGCACTTGATTCTTCATCTTGGTCGTCTTTCGCGTCAATCGCGTTGATCGATTGGCCGGCTTTGGAATTGCAAGTTCTGAAGTGAAAGTGACAAGAAAAATAATTGTGGAGTCTGCTTCCATGACAGAACCGAAATGGAACGTGTGTGTGGTTTTGTGACATTATGTGAAGACATTCCCATTGAAGGCATGATCTTTTCAAAGGTACATAAAGAGGTCTGGAGGGGGTATTCTGATATCGAAGAGAGGTTTGTGCATACGTGTGTAGATAGTATCATGAGCACATTTAAATGAATTTAATAATAGTTTAGATGCGCAGAAACGAGTGAGCTTTAATACTTAAGTTGACTTTTCAGCACTCAATTCGTTAAAAAAATTACCAGCCTACGATAATAAAATTAAACTTTTATCTTATTGCAGTGTCAATATTTTGCTATATATACTCATTCCGACGTTCGAATACTAAAAACTATGTTACATTTACTAAAAAGACAGTCGTCTACAATGAAAATACTATCATTTTTTCAACAAATTAATTCAAAACGTTAATTTTCTTAAAGGATCTAATAGTGTTAGGCTGTTTTCCTAATGCTAGTAATTTGACTAGCTTTATTTCTAGTCAGATTGCTCCAACAGCATACGGCCACGTTGAAATACCGATTCCTGTACGTTCACCGAATTTAAGCAACGTCGAGCCTAGTCAACCTAGATGGGTGACCGCTTGGTAATACCAAGTGCTGTAAACTAGGATTTTCATGTGGTATAATAAATAATGACTCAGAATTGTTAATCGGAGAGACAAGTTTCAATTCCAGTCGAGTTCATTATATTCACTTACGAATAGGAAAGGCATGAAACCATTTCTACTCCAGCTATGAGTTACTTAGCCAGACTTGTATCGCAAAAATATTATCTCAGAAAAACAATTCTTGCAATCTAATAATATTTTCTGGCTTTGGGTGATCTGCAAGGTGTTTTTAACCAGTAGAAAACGAATCAATCAATCAATCAGATTATTTCAGTAGTAATTGCTTAAGATTAATAAAAAATAAAAATATCCTTGGATTCCAGTTATAAGTGGAACAATATTAATAACTTACTTTAGCATAAACTATATATATATATATGCCTGTGTCTTATTCTCTTTCCTTTGGTCAATCATTATGTAAAGTCTGGGTCCCAAAGCTTTTTCCAACACTGTCAATCTCCAAAACTGAACATCCGCTGTCTCTCACCGATGCTTTCGTAAAGGAAGAATTCAGACCCAAGAGATTCGTCTCTACCCACCTTCTCTGGATAGCATCAATAAAAGTACGTTCTTATCCTCTGTCGATGTAGACATCGGGAACATACCTGTTTACCTCTAAGACTATCAGACTGTCTATTCTGATCATATTTGTCTACTTGTCTATCAATATTTTTCTCTACTGATCTCTATTGAACTGCTAATTGATTTTGTAAACTACAATTTAAATAACACTGTTGCAATTTTATGGTTTATTAAAGTATTATTAAGAATTTATCGAAATATGTGTTGTATATACCGAAGCATTGAGCTGCATTTAAATATTTGCACGTGTAATAGAAACTGTTAAGATAAAAAAAAAACCACAAATGTATTAACTAAATAAATATCGTTGAATATTATATAACACTCATTATAAACTGATTTTAGGGTTATCTATAGAATCCTTTGTATTTTGCGGTATCTGCTCATGGCCACAAAACACTAAATATCTTATTTCAAAAGGCATGGTCGATATCTAATGAACTGACTATAGTTTTATAATTTATTAAAAACTGCAACGCTTTCTAAACTAAAAACACAGGACATTTTGATAACTTTAAATCTATTTTATATGCGTGATTTAAACAAAGAGCTTTTCGGCTTATACTCAGTAATTCTACTTTTGAACTTGAAATATATTTTGAGATTTGAATATTGTTACATAACTTTGTTCTTTGATATCCATTTATTGATTGTTCAGTTATTATTAAATTTAGATTTAAAATATTTTCCAATTTCATACATGCAGTAACGTTATGATTGTTTTTTTTCTATCTATTATGTTAGAGTTATCTGATATATTCAGGAGCTTTCAGAATGCACCATCTATTCTATGAGTCTCATTTGATACCAAATTCTGTAATTTTAAGATGTCTGCAATTATTGGCAACTTTGTGATTAAGAAACGCTAATTAGACTAGCTTGAATGAACATTTATCGTAAAGCTAAATTCTGTATTCTATTTGTAAATAAAAATGAATTTAAAATTTCTCGTACATTATCAAGTCTGATGACCCTCCATCAGACGTTTTAAGTACTTTGTATTATAATTCTTGCAATGGTAATGGGCCGAGTATATTTTAGTATATAAGTTATTAATACTAATATCTCAACTATGAACTATAATGATCCACTTGCACATTTTCGTGTAGGCACTTTAGTCATAGCTTAATTCCTCTTGGCTTAATTGCTTCAAAATTCATATTTCAAGTGGTTTAATTGATTTTTTATTTTGAATTATTTTCATATGGAAAATATGACAGATAGCACGGAGATTGCTCCATTTAATATTACAATAATGTGTATGAGACGACAATCTACAGAAATAGAATATGTTAAAAAATGAATTGCTTTTCAATGGTGATTTATTACTATTTGATGACAGACACTTCGCAGAGAACAATTTTTCAACCTTTCCACACAAAGAGTTCTAAGACCAATGGCATTCTTCAAATCGTTCGTCGTCTGAACCATCAGTGTATTGACAGCATATCTTGCAGGCAGCACCGTCTGTCAGTTAAACTATTGGGTCCTGCTGTCTCTCCTTCATTCAAACTACCACGTCTGTCTATGTGTCTGGTGGTTTTGTGTGTCCGTCTTTATGTCCGCCTGTCAATCTTTTGAGCTCGTTGCGTCCATCTATCACCGGTATTGAAAGACAGAGAGAGAGACCAACACACACACACACACACATATATATATAAATATATATATATATATGTATGTATGTGAGAGAGAGAAAGAGACCAACATATATAATATATAGACAGAGAGAGAGAGAGAGACCGAGAGCAAGAACTCAGAGTGAGAAAGAGAGAGAGAGAGACCAACACATACACACACACATACATACATACATATATATATATATATATATATATATACTAATACTACGATCCGCGTAGGTGAAACCTAGGTAGGTTAGTCTGGCTCTTTAGGTTTATTTACTTGGTTTGCTCTACTTAGCGTATTGAGTACTTTGTTTAGTTATTTTACTTTACTCGTGTCGGAGGTTTTTTTCTTGGGATTAAATTAAATGGAAGTACATGTTCTTAGTTCTTTCTTTTTTAACCTCTTTTTCCCCTTGGGTATTAGTTTGTTCCTTTACAGTCTAAAACACCTAAGGTTTTGCCGAACGAATATACCTACTTATATTTATAAGATTAGTAGTATCATTATATATATATATATATATATATATATATATATATATATATATATATATATTATAAATTAATAGACTTAAAATATGGTTTTTCGCAACACAGTTCCAACCATGTTTCAAAAATGGAAGCTAAAAGCCCCGAATTTAATTTTGTAGCTTCCATTTTTGAAACACTGTGTAGCGAAAAACCATATTTTAAGTCTATTAATTTATAATATTTATGCTCTGTAAATTTACATTGAGCACTATTTTGTAAAAATAAAAATATCTATAAGAACACCGGATTATATATCTTACTGTTCTTTCATTTTTATTAATATACATATATATATCTATATATATATATATATAAATATATATATATATATATTTATATATATATATATGTGTGTGTGTGTGTGTGTGTATGTATGTATGTATGTATGTGAGAGAGAGAAAGGAACCAACATATATAATATATAGACTGAGGGAGAGAGAGAGAGAGTAAGAACACAGAGTGAGAAAGAGAGAGAGAGAGAGAGCGCGCAAGAAACCAACACATAAAAGAGACGCACAGAGAAAGAACAACACAAAGATAGAGAAAGAGATCAACAAAAAAAGACACAGAGAGATAGGGAGAGAGCAAAAGACAAAGACAGAAAGGGAGAAAGAAAAAATGATTCATAAAGACACTGAAAGATAAAGAGAGAGAGAGATACATACCGATACACAAAGGGTGAGAGACCAATAGACAATGAGAGAGAAATGAGAGAGAGAGATCAACACACAGAGACAAAGAGTGGGTACAAGATAGCACCATCTTTTTTTTTTAACTGGAATGCAATTTTTTCTTAAAAAATAAAATTATTTCCTACTTATGGAATTATTTTGCTTTTGTTATTACCAACACATAAGTACAGTGAATACATTTTAGAAGGTTTAAATCGCGACACTAGTTGAAAGTTACTAACATTTAGCATTTTTATTACTATTATTCGAAAGTGTTATATAGCATCGTTGTTATGTTTAACCCTTTGCGTACTAAGAAATATTAAAATATTACTAAACTCTAATACTTTACTTCTGCTCTTGAAATAAAGTAGTGGACACAAAATTGATTTAATAAAAATAAATGGCAAATACTTGTTCCCAATCTTTACCAGTTCTTTTCCTTTCCTGCATTTTTATAGGTTTCATTTGATCGATTAATAAGTGATTTATATAGATATCATTTTATAACAATAAAAAAATTGTCACTTGCTACAGTAACACAATGCCCAATGTAAATTATAATATACAGATTATACCAAGCAATATAAAATATAAAAAGTCACATGATCAGTAAAAATTAAATCATGTTTTTTTTATATTTTATATTTTGTATATTGATCATACCATCCGAAAGCAATACAATAAAGCCACTAAGACACCAGGGGCTGCTGAGTGTGAAAGAATATGAGAAAAAAATTACCATTAAGGAGGGTGAACAATAAAAAAAAACAGAAATTAAGATAGAAGACAACGATTGACATTGCATTAAAATTTTTCAAGATTAAAGTTGACTGCGAAGCAAGGAGCCAGAAGAGTTCTATAAGCCAGAAGGGCGACAGAAGAAATTATTAACATAAAACTATACCTAGTAATTTCAATTGTAAAAATGATGAGATCTTGCCGCCAATCTAGTGCTCTGCATAAATTCAAAGTCTACGTACCATAGAAGAAAGTTCATCTGAGCAATTACTATGAAAGTCTTTATAGAAAAGGCACAGTGAAGCTACGCTACGAAGGTGTAGAAGTAACTGAAAACAAAACAGGACCAATAACATTGCAGATTCTTTTTTGTATTTTATCAAGTATTACTAAATACACAGCAGGAAACCCTGCCACATATATAGTATAGTATAGTATTAAGTACCAGAATTGCTAATTCATTTTCCGGGTGAAAAAGCCTTTTGGTTACGCAGGTTTTTGTCATAAGGTGCTCGATATCAAAAGTTAGGTAGAGCATTAATAGAATAAATATGTGAAATTTATCACTGAGTTGTGTTGGTTCAGTCATGCCTACTACGTAGTTTCGCGAGCACATCAAGATAATATGTTCACACTTCATATGTATGTGTGTATTATTCAGAGTTTTATTAAATAAAATTAGATATGTCGTAAGTTCGAACATTCTTCTATACAATGGATTTGAAAAAGTATGATCTCTGGAAAGCGTCAAACTCTGGTCTAAATTGTACGATTATTCTTATATGAAGACTGTTGTTTCAACTATTATAAATGATCTGTTTCTAGGATCAATTGGATGCAATTTTTGATAAAACCAATACAACACGGTCAATAATTTCTAATCGAAATTAGTTTTTCTTTCAATATAAAAAGGTGGTTTCTTGCCAATTCCTTGTTTCAAAATAAAACCATTTTTGCTCAGCGCTTTTGCACACAAATCAATCAATTTACATTGATTTTACCACGATTAGATCAATGGTCTTTCCACAGAACCACGCTCAACTCCTAACCTTAAGTAGAAAAAATTAAAAAAAAAAAACCCTTTTTCATTTTTTCTTCGATTGTCTTAAGCTGGTTAGCAGATAGACGGTCGCTGTTGTTGTTCACAGCCAAAATGCTCTGTAGAAAATTTTACCATTCCGACCGTACATTTAGAAAGAAAGTATGCGAAGCTCGCGCGCGCGCGCGCGCGTGTGTGTATGTGTGTGTGTGAATGCTTAAAAAGAAGAAAAAAGCGTTTTGAATGAGAGATGATGCTGGAAAACGGAAAAGCAATCGCAAAGGTATAGCAAGAATAGCTTCCTCAAAATCAGAAAGGAAAATGTAAAAAGAATAGTGAATTTCAAAAAGCACCGTGTAACTTTTTTACGAGTACTTGTGTGAAGAATTTGTTGTGGGTAAGATGGTTTCGTGTGTGTATATATACTTAATGTGGCGCAAGAAAGAATGCTTTTAGTGGAATACTGACTTTTACAAAGATTTTTCAGTGTATACATTCTCTCGGAAACATCTTCGTATAAAATCTATATTCTACACTATCACCATATATTAGCAAGTTCTCCATTAAGTATGATTCTTCGATAACAGCTTCTAGCTATGACTGCTAAGGTCATCTTATGTTCAAGTTACAAAACATAAAAAAATAAATAAAGGTTCTTTAACATTCAAAATTATCGTTACTTCAATTATTTTTCTCCTTTGATTACTTGAGTTTCCTTTGCTGGTGTAATCTTTATCTGGAATTTTTTTTAGCGAGTGTTATATTTCCATTGGAACAACTGAAAGTTAGCAAGTAGCGATCAAAAAATCGGATATGAATTAATTATAAAATTTTAAAGTTATAAAATTATTTCTCATGTGCATATTCTAGAAACCATTATTGCATAATTAAAATCTTAACTAAAATAATTAAAAATAAATAATTATTAAACTAGCGATTATTGATGCATTTCTAATCAACGACAAGAAAGTAATCACAACGCATGTCTAAAAAACAGTAACGGATATATATATATATATATATATATATATATATATATATATATATATATATATATTAGGCAGCATATCTTCATTCAAACATGTTTCATTGAATAATATAGACATGTCTACTTATTTTTATAGTGATCCTTTCCAATTCTCTAATCGGTTCGTTGATGTTGTTGCAATTTATCAAGGAAAGCGCCATAGGTTTTTTTCTAATCAAAGTACTTTCGATCTTTTCTAAGGTCATCTTCAGGGGTAAATTGCAAAGGCAAATTTATTGTAACTACGATAAAATTTGCATTCCGTGTAGTGGCGATTTTTAAAAGCACGCATGACCGCGCTGTTATAATTATTTTAAAATTTATCCGTTGGTGTTAGGTAATTTTTTACAAAACAAGCGTTTCAATATAAACGAACTGACGGAAAATTAGTAGTGGCATTAAATGTTATTGCTATAATCGCAATAAATTTTTTGGGTTGATTATATATATATATATATATATATATATATATAAAAATGAAGTGTGTATGTGTGTGTAGTTAAATTCAATCGAAAAGATCTAATTTTTTTGTATTTTTAAAACCATATATAAATCATCCTAAAAAATTGAGAATAAAACGTCGAAGGTTTTTGATTTTGTGTTATTTTTCAACTGTGCCAGTCATTAAGAATTCAATGATATTAGTATCGTAGTAAAGATTTTTGGGATTTACTATCGTGTAATTTGGTAGCGCTACAGTTCAAAGAAGCACGTATTGTATAAATATAGTCATTAGAAGTACATGTAATGACGCCCTAGTCACAAAACAGAAAACTTTTGTAACCAGTTTCCACTAATTGGTTTGCAATTGGCCGGTGCTGTATACCCCTTCAAAATCTAAAATCAGCATAAATTTATATGGACTGAAAAGGTGGCAAGCGAAGAAGAAGGTGAGGAACGCTTTCGTACAACTACTCTTTATATGATAAGTAAATTTGAATTGTTGCGTTTCCAAAAATACAATGGGGGTAGCCAAATTAATTTTGTTTGCAACACTGACAGCACCGTGTTCTTGCTAATGACTGAGGAAGTTGAAATCTTTTGAATAAAAACAACAAAATATGAATTTTAGACAGTTTATCCAAAACTGTCATTTGAATGTATAACATCAATTTGAAAATTAGAAAAATACAATGAAAAATTAAGCAAACTGACCTTTCCAGTTGCGCTTGTTCAATTAAATTTCTTACGTTTTATATATATATATATATATATATATATATATATATATATATGTGTGTGTGTGTGCGTGTTACAAAAATTTTTTTTAAATTCTCGATAAAAATATTTAAAACAATGTTTAGTGAGTCGAGAAATTTCCACCGAGTGAGAAAGGGAGAGAAAAAGAGAGAGGGAGACAGAACGGAAGATTGTTCAAAAATGTTATGACCTCTTTGGTTCACGTACTTAAGCCGAAGATTCGCCACATATCAGGTTGAAAAGCTCAGGTCAAAACTCACTTAATATCTAAGAATCCAGCTTACGCTTGATTCATGCTTATGTGCGATATATATATATATATATATATATATATATATATATATATATATATATATATATATATATATATATAATGTGTGCGCGATTTTATGCAACAAATATTTTTCAAAATTCTCTCTCGATAAAGGTATTTAATTCTCATTGGTGAATAATAATGATAGATCAAAAAGTACAAAATCATTAAACAGAAATTCATAGAATAACGTGTCAAAGTGCGGATTTATTCGAGCACTCCTCTCTATCTCTCAAGACATATATATATATATATATATATATATATATATATATATATATATATATATATATATATATTCTGTGACAAAATGGAAAAGAAATTCTTTTGGCGCGTTTCGCCCTTTTCGAACTAAATTTCTTATGTTGTGGCCACTACACATGCGCACGAACCGTGTTACAAATACTTTTTCCATTTTGTAAAGATTTTTTCCAAAGTATTTTTTCAACGTATTTTTTGTAATTATTGTTCCTGATATATATATATATATATATATATATATATATATATATATATATATATAGATAGATAGATAGATAGATAGATAGATAGATAGATAGATAATATTAGTGGTAAATATACATATATATGCAAAATCCACAGGTGCATATACACACATGTATATTTTTTGAATAAAAAATTCCGAGAGGATAGAATCCAGGTAGAACTCAATGTCCAGGACAGAGTAAGGATATAATAAAAAGGCTTAAACACTAATATTCCATGGTCATAATTTATTCCAATGGAATAAATTATGACCATGGAATATTAGTGTTTAAGCCTTTTTATTATTTATATATATATATATATATATATATATATATATATATATATATATATATATATATATATATATATATATATATTGTTATCTCATATATATGATAGAGATCATGATGTGAGCATAAAATCCTCCCTTGATTCATGTCGCGAGTCATACAACCCGTTAGCAGATATCTAGCGCAAGATAGTAATTTTATTGGTAATATTAACCGTTTCCTTTTAAGGAAACATTTGGCATTGATTGACCGAGCAGCCAGCGCTATCATCGGTTCAAATTTATATTACATTTCACTTGAAACATTTTTTATCGGAAAATAGATTTCAAGTTCACTAGTATTTATTGCTCTTTTCAGTACTGGTGAGGGATTCTTTCCTGACCTTTTCTCTGAAGTAATGTGGAACATCAACATCTTGATTATGTCATTATTCTTAAAGAGTTATGTGATCTATCCAATTTAGGTGTTACTGGTGTTGACCCCACCCCCATGCGATGTGGTCTCACTGAACACGTACCGTTTCAAGGTGATTTTTGAATTCAGTTTTTCTTCTAGACTAATTGCTACCCAAGGTTACACAGCTCAGTCTGTCCCAATAATCCTTAGAATGGGTGAGAGGGAAGAGATGACTTCATACCATTCCAAAAATATTTGTCTAAATGTGAATGAAGCGTCTTTGGTTGGAATTTGAACTCGGCCTGACAATGCGACTTTTCGCGTCAATAACCAATAATTCAATATACCGTGGGCATTTCCTTAGTTCATTAACTACATAAAAATTATATCTCGAGAAGAATCCTAAACAGAAAAATCACGATTGTTACAGAATTACGTAGACCAGTTAATAAACTGTTTCCGTGTTATTGTTTAATCTGAAATAAGACGTGTTTGTCTCTCGCGTAGGTTTTGTGGAATGTCTGTTTGAAAAAAGTTCATGCACACACTACGAACGAGATGGATAAATATATACAAAGAAATAACTCATGTTCACAAATATAATGTTATTCTGGTAAACAATTAGTTATAACATTGAACCATATGTATCTCTCACTTTGATATTCAACTCCGAAACGGGTGTTGAGATATAACCAATAGGAGAATAATTAATTTTTATATAAAAATTATATGTGTCCCATTACTACATTTTCATATGTTTCTTTTGGTAATTGATAAACCTGATTAATAATTGTTTCTTTGTGAGAGTTACAATTTTATATTATGTTTAAATTTGAGAGTACTACATTTTTAAAATAACAGGACTTAAAGTAAATTATCTCAAAGGTAAGTAAAAATTTTCAGAATTGCATTTGCTATGTTTATATTATGTTAACCTGTAATTTGAACTCACAGGTAACAGTTACACTACCCACATATTCTACATAAATTATAGTATAACCATATGTTAAGTATAAAGATCAGAACCGTAAAGAATTCTTTAAAATTGTGATTATTATCTCAGGTGCAGGCTTGAAGAAATAGTTTAACTTGATTAATGATAGCAGTTTTTAATAAATCTACATTTTTTTAAATCGATAGTTTTAAAATATTCCTCAAAAGAAAAAAATCATATGAAAATTAAAGAGAAAGAAAATTCCTTTTATAATCTCTTCTCAGAATATTCAAAAATTGGTTTGTAGTCTACACTGCCTTTGGTTCAATTTATTTAAGTCATGAACAAAATAAATAAATAAATAAAATTTTACAGACTAATTTTAAAAGATTGAAAGTGAGAAAAATGCCACTTAACGCATCAGTAAAAAAAATAAATTCTTAGTGGATTTTACTGAAACAATTTACCGGCAGTCAATTTTTTTTTTTTGTTTTTTTTTTTTGTAATTTCTTGGACTGAAGTACGGAATTCATTTTAAGTCATGTTAAACGTGTAGATATTTCAATAAATTTTGAGTATATTCGCAAAATTTAAAGTTGAAAATCTTTCCCGCATCCATGATATTTCGATTTCTGAGACACTTATTTTCATTTTAATATCAGTATATTAAGTGGTATCACACTTTGCTTACAAAATATTAACAACTTATCTTTTCTTGCCAGTCGAACATAAAGATCACTATGTATCTTGTATGCTGAACTATTCTTCAAAGAATTCAATCTAAATTAACCAATGTATTAAAAACATTGTTATATTCCTGCGGTTTTTAGGACTTCTGTAAATCTCCGTGAAGGATCTAATTCACTGACACAAGATACTGGTACGCAACATAGATGCAAGTAAGAAGTTGGTCAGGTAGTTTATCTGTTACTTATGACCACACCCTGTTATGGAACATATAATGATGATTCACGACTTCAGTAATGAAAGGATATATAAGTTTGTTCTCTTTTGGGACATAAACATTTTCCAAGTTATTTAATGCCGAAATAGGTCGTTTTGATAAACAATAGGTAGATTAAAATAAATACGGTCGTTTACATGAGAAAATAAAGATTGACACAGGTAAGATAAATTGGCACCTTCTTGTTTTTTTTTTGTTTTTTTTAAGGTAGATAATCTTCTGTGCTAGGAGGCAGTCTGCACATTCTTGACATCAACTGACAGGATATGCGAGATAAGAATTGGTATAGTGCATGTTAGTATTATAAAAATTATACGCACAAAGTTGAAATTATGAAATTCGCCATGAATTGATAGCTTTTACAAAATATCTGAAGTGATAAAAGCAATCCCAATTAGTGAGTTTAATTGCTAAAACCAAGTTCAAGGCCAGACAACTTATCTTAATGTTTACATTTATAATACATATAACAGAATTTGTATTTCCATATATATTTCCGGATGAGTGACTCATAGTGCCTTCTCGGACTAACGTTTTCCGCTGACATGAAGTGGAAAGATTATATTGAATCAATTACTAGGATGTTGCTAGAAATTAATTGCGTCGTGCCAGACAATTTTTCTCTCTAGAATCTATCTTGTACATTTATAAGTTTACCATTTGTCCATGCTTTGAATATTACTGTCACATCTGCTCCGGTTATATGCTAACAGCTTCATCAAGTTTGTGGAACTTTCTCACGGGTTCTTGCTTTCAGGCAAACGTTGATATTCGAAAATTTAAATGCAATGTCAATCTTTAACTTCTGTTTTCTTAAATCCTATTCTTTTATTGTTCTCTACCCTTAATAATGTTTTATTTTTCTCGTATTCTTCCACACTAGGTAATCTTTGCATTTTAGTGGCTTTATTACCCTGCTTGGGGTGAATTAATTAAAATAATCAATATCTATGACGGGCACTTGCAATTTGACAGGGAATATTTAATTTTAAAAAAATATATAATCAACAGTTGAATATTATATATTTTTCTTTCTGAGCGTTATTTTAATTTTTAATCATACTTTATATATTTATGCTATTTTTTTTTGGGGGGGGGGAGTTATCAAAAAAATCGTATGCCAACTATCAAGTGACAAAACATACTATAATTTAAAAAACTTTTTAAAGTAACTCATATGTATCATTTTCCACTATATAGTGATTTTCCAAGCGTAGCTTGGATGTGGCGCAAAGCCGAAAGTAAGGGTCACCCAGTGAGGATCGAACTCACTACTCATTCGTAACTGTTTTAGCAAGACAAGCTTGCTAACCATTACACCACCTCGCGGTGCTCAATCTTCCCCTATATATTTACGAAAGTTAACCATGTTTTGTGCATTGATCTTTCGAAAAGAAAATTGCGAATTACTTTATGGAAAACTATTGTCCTGTTACAAAATATTACATTTGAAATGTCATTTTTAACCTTCTAAATTCTGTTATTCTCTTCGAACTTAAATGATGGCAGTAAGATTTGTTTGAACTGACATGTAGAATAGAATTTGAAATATATTTCATATGATTAATAAAGTCATAAATGTTAAATAACAACAATAATGGAAAACGAAACAGGCGAAAATACTAAAAGACTTTGCAGGACAAATCAGAAAAATATACTTAGTAGTAGTTCAAGTTGCTGCTTTTCTGGTTGATACACTCTGGACTATTTCCAGGAACCAATCTACTTCACAGGATACCTTGGGGATACCTGACATTATTGGGAGTGCATAGATGACAATACTGCTTAGAACAGCTCATGAGCTGTAGAAAGTATTGTCAAAATTGCGGGCAGGAGCTGAGATATGACCATCGCCACCTAGCTAAAACATAGTCGTACAGGATTATCAAATAATTATAAGCTTGCATTGGGTTTGTTGAGTTGGTAACATGAATTATAAAATACGATAATGGAATAACTATAAGCGAAGAAAGGTGTTCTTCCATTCTTAGAGTGAATATGCTTGATCGTACGTATAGATTTTAAGTGTCTTGGCATCTAATATACATTTACAAACCTGTTGTGAATTAAGTGCGTGTCAACAGTGTTCATGTTATTTAGTACAAAATACTTATTTGCGAAGCAGTGTACTATATGCAATAAAGTTTAAGAAATAAAAAAAATAGAAAAGTTAATGTTATCTTTAGGGCTAATGTGCACTCCAAACATCGTTTACGAGGGACAGTGACACGTGTCCGGCTAACCATTACCCGAGTGTGTAAGAGACAGACAAATCGCATGCGCATATATATATATATATATATATATATATATATATATATATATGAGCGTGTGTGTGTATGTCGGTTTTGATCATATCAGAGAAGAGTGACGTCCAATAAAGTGCGCATTCTAAAATGCACATTTTCTTTCTTATAATTTTTTTTCTCAACAGAAAAATATCCATGGAAACTACCATTGTCTAGTACTGAAGACAGTTGAACTTTATCTTCACTTGTTCAAAGCCAACATCATATCTAACCGGTTGATCTGAAGTTTGTCATCAATATGGATGCCATACAGTAAGAAGAAAAAATAAGTCATTAGACATTAACAAAAAGGGATTCTTTTTTTGCTAAGCCCCTTTTCCTTATATGTAAAAACAACATATATATTAATAGGACCAAATAGATTCACCAATTGTCCGGTTGTCACTGTTCCCTATTGTCTTTTAAACAGGAGTAAAGATTTATTCCTTGTTTCCTGTTTAGGTTTGGGCTCTCGGTTCTTTGTTTGGGAAGAATCGATTAATATATATATATATATATATATATATATATATATATATACATTATAAAATTATAATATATATATATATATATATATATATATATATATATATATATATTCAGTTACTGGTTGAATCCGTCTTACTCTTTTCATATTCTCCGACAGCTTTCTCTCTCTCATCAATGTAATGATTGATTGATCCACGGACAGCAGATTTCATTAAAACATTTAATCTGCTCAAGCTGATTTATAGCCTTGAGTATCATTTTCAATACTGGCTCACTTTTTTAAAAAAAATGTAAAGAACGATGTTAAAAGGTTTAGTTATGATACATTACGTCATATGTTAGAACGTTATACCTCTGAAAAATAAACAAACTGAAATGCTGTCATACTCACGAAAACCTAATTAAACGAAAAAAGTTAGAAGTAATAACAATTTTATTTTTAATTCTAATTCACATGTCATAAATATTTGCTAAAATTTAAACAGTATAAAACTACATAAAAATGCACATATATATGCACGCATAAAAAAAATATTGTCAGTCAGCTGTGATGCACCCTTAGGCGATAATGTATTTTTCGATACATGACTGACGAGGCAGATTTTTTTCCCAGAATAGGCTGCCATTTCTTTCTGCGGTAGACCAGTTGTCATCCAAGGCTATAGAACCCGATCTGTCTTGCTATTTATCCATAACTGGGGGTGGGGGGAGAAGAAGAGGATTCATACTTTTCCCAAGGGTATTAGCATGGATTCGACTGGAATTCGAACTCAGCTCTCCGATTCCTCAATCCAGGCCGCTATCGATTTATGTTTAAAAAACATTGGTAAAATTTACAAGATTTTTCTTTAATATATTTTTTAATGTTACTGTTTATTGTTAATTAATAATTTAATATTTACTAATAATTTTGCTCTCTCTCTCTCTTGATATACAGCTCTCTCTGGATCTATATGCTCTTGAAAACTGCATA
Source organism: Acanthosepion lycidas (assembly GCA_963932145.1). Lineage (NCBI taxonomy): Eukaryota > Metazoa > Mollusca > Cephalopoda > Sepiida > Sepiidae > Acanthosepion > Acanthosepion lycidas. The sequence continues at coordinate 61,289,485 of OZ010616.1, read as the reverse complement.
CGGATTAGCAAATCACACGCGCTGGTGTCTGGGGTGTCGGTTCCTAGGAACTTCGCTGCTTGACCCTCATACGTCGATAAACGACGGGAGAGTCGAATATATATATATATATATATATATATATATATATATATATATATATATAATTAGCTTTAAGGTATACTATACTTAATGCTCAATATCAACGATAAAGCGAGTGTTTTTATATGAGTGGACACTGAAACATTGGTGACAGTTTCATGAAACAGACTGTTGCCACTCGGTGTAGAACTCAGTATTAACTCTCTCTCTCTCTCTCTCTATATATATATATATATATATATATATATATATATTATTTTATATATGCATTACATTGGAAAGTGCTCACTAGCAGTGATAGAGCTAACGTATTCAGTTGTAGGGAGTTTGAGTTTGTGACCCTAGGTTTCATGAGTGTGTGCTTGATGATTAGGTCGCAATCTCATATCCATAAAATTGAGTATATATACATACATACATACATATATATATATATATATGTGTGTGTGTGAAAATATTGTAGCAAATAGGAAAGAAACTGGTTTGGTAAATGATCCAAAGTTCCTTAGTATTTTTGTAATTATTTTTAAAAAATAGTGCTCGATACGAAAGTAGAGCATAAATATAATTATTTATTTAAAAATATGATTCCAACTCGCGAGTTGGAATCATATTTTTAAATAAATAATTATATATTTCACTAATGTCAACTTGGTACTTTCTCGTTCTATATTTGCATTCTTCATTTATTCAACTATTATATAAGTCGATTATTTGCGATTATATTCTACTCATTGTTGTTAACGCAAATCAGTAAAATTATGGATAAACGGTTTCGGCTGTTCGAATAAGTGTAGTGGGGAGGTAGTTAAGGTATGTATGTGTATTTAGATTTTTATATCATTTCTACTGTAGCATACTCATGACGGTAAACAAACATGTCCTTGTTCCTGTATAAGCAAATATTTAGAGAGTGATTTTAAGTGGCAAAAAAAAAAAAAAAATGAGAGTGCTTGAAAGAAAATTTCTTGAAATCATATCGAGTTATGATTCATTCTTATTTCCTCATCAAAAAACCTTTATTTACCCCGACTCCATTTTTATCCGAAGCGTTCATTTTTCGATATTATATTCGTCCTTTCATGTTTCTCTTTTTCTTTTATATCCTTCTACTAGTTATAAGTCATTTAATGTCGAACGAGGAAGAAAAAGGACACTTTATCAAAACACGAACAGCAATCGATTTTTTAGTCTACCTAAAAGAATCTACATGCCAACTTTCTACGCTTACATTATTGCAACTATTTTTGAAAATAGCTCGATATATAAACTAATAAAAACAATATTCAGGCTGTCTGGCGATTTTCGGATTTTTTTTTTATCGATATTCTATAAATTAAATTCTATTTTTTAACCTTTCTCCATAATCATAATTTGAATCTTACATTCTATATTCATTGATCAAAAGTAATCACGTTAAACTCATTCCTTTCAAAATGAAGTTCTTTTATTTATACAATATACATATCAAACATCTAGGGAGGTAAAGATTTCCAATACATCGATGATATTATTTCACGAAAATAAAGCTCACAATGATACGAGAAAGTGCTGTCAATATTTTATCGTATTTCAATACGATATCATTATCCAAATTTTCATCCAGCTGTAATATTTAAATGCAATGTCAGTCGCTATCTACTGTCATCCTGATTACTCTTTTCTCTCCCCGCTCATTAGTAATATTTCTGTTTCTAATTCTTTCGTGCGCTATAACCCCCTTATGTCTTAGTGGCTTTACTGCCTTGCATATCATGGACCGAACATGTGAGCAACGAGAGGTTTTGGAAAGGATGCAAAAACAGAGGAAACTTATACTTAACATTAGGAAGAGGCAGCTGAAATTTCTGGGACACCTAATGAGAAAGGAGGGCTTGGAGAATCTGATACTCACAGGGCAGATACAGGGAAAGAGACAGGGGAAATCAACGCATGACATATCTGGCGGGTTTAAGTGAATGACAGAACAGGGTTTGGATAAGTAGCAAAATGACAAAACATATTGAGAACTAGAAGGGATAGGGGAAATGGAGAGCCATGATTTCCTACGTCCTGAAGGGACATGGCACATAAAAGAGGATATGGTAATACCGATTAAAAAACACAAAAAACAGTGCATCAACATGGATTATATCGTTAATATGAGCAATATATTCGTTATTTTCCTAATCTTAATTAAAATTGTTCTTTTTAGATCTATAGAAGTCTCTAAATTTAATGTTTCTTAATATTTAAAATTCACTGACCTTGGACGAATAGTTATGTTTGTTTATATAAGTAATATTTTATTAGTTTTATAAGTAATTGGTAAAGATTAACATATTTAATATAAAACTCTTACTAAGAGCAGTATTTTAAAATATATAATAAAGAAGCAGTTTAATTTAAACACGTCCCGATGCTGAATGACAGTAGTTTTCTTGATGAAGCGAAATTATTTTTTTTTTCTATAATTTACATCCAATAATTAACAAAAGAATTAAAACACTGCTCGATTGTTACTCTGTGCTCAGAACATTTCATTAACAAGAGATTTTTCTAGCAAAATAAAAGAAGAATTAATGTTAAAGAAAGCTAAGTTTAAAAGAATATATTTTATATTATGTATGCTTTTCATTTAACATAATGTATTTTATTATTACAAGTTTAATTTATTTCGGAATAACTTCATTTCATTAGATAAGCATTAAGTTATTTCACATTGTCACTCATACAAAATAAAAAAAATATTTTCACAATATTTAATTGATGGTATAATTTTTTTTTTTTTTTTCATAAACGTGTTTTAGATAAATAAGTTGAGTAAATTTACCAGCGAGGAATGTTTCTGAATCTCCCACTTTTCTAGAGTATATCAAATCGTTACCCATATTCCTGAAGTCATCAGTTCGTTCAATAACTGTAATAAAATAGCGAAAGTTAAAAATATATTTAGATTATGGAAAATACTTGTATAAATAACAATGATATTACAGAACAATAATAATTTCTCACACATTCTTATATTCTATTGCAACTGCACACAGATTATATATATATACACATATATATATTACATTAACTGCTGGTGTTAATAAAATAGTGCTCGGTGTATAATAACAGAGCTATGTGTTTTATATTAATAATAAATATGCCTTCTTTCTCAACGTTATCACGACCGAGTTTCAGGCTCAAGTACAGACAGCATACCAGTGAAAAAAGTATATTTATTGTTAATATAAAGTGTATATAAAGTAACTGAATGACAAAATAGAACAAAAATAAAGTTAAGCAAACCTGTATCTTCAGCGTTTCTCGATGTAGAATTATAACATATTTGCTATATTTTGTTCCCTCACACACAAATATGATTTCAACAATAAAAACATTAGTCTGAAGAAGTCCTTTCGAAGGACGAAACGCGTAACATAGGATTTTTGGCCGTTGTCATTCAATTTAATTACACCACACACACATTTATACACATATGAGTGATTGATATGCTCTAGACTATGACATGCACGTACCATGCAATTGCCCTAATAATTTACAGACAATGATAATATAAATATGTACAATACGCATGCTTTTAGAAGACACACACACATACACATATATATATATATATAACGTATAAACACAAAAATAAAAAATAACGTATAAAAAATATAACGTATAAACACAAAAATAAAAATAACGTATAAACATATATATATATCTGTTTATACGTTATTTTTGTAGATACAAATATTTAAGTAACTGCTCTGTTTATAATAAACAGTATTAACAACATTTAGCTGCCTGAATATCCAAGGAATTTCATAAAAAATATATGTACTCTGACAGGAATCGAACATGTATCCTACACGGAACCGTCATATAGCCTAACGTGCTATACTGTTTAGCTACAGAGGAATCGTTTGGTCAGCAAAGTCAAATTACTATATATATATTAAAATAATTGTCGAACTTAGTCCATTTCATAATATATGATGTCATTTGTTTACGTTAAGTTACGCTTCGAGCAGATATGAGTGTTCAAGAAATCATGGGTAATTTGTAGTTTAAAAACAGTAATTTGACCATGCTAACTAAACACTTCCTCTGTAGCTAAATGGTATAGCACGTCAGGGTATATAACGATTCGGTGTAGGATACAGGATCGATTCGTATCGGAGGACGCATATTTTCTATGAAATTTCTCGAACATTCAGACCGGTAAATGTAGTTAATACTGCTTATTATAAACTGAGCATTTACTTAAATATTTGTATCTATAAAAAAAATAACGTATAAACAGAAAATGTATTAAAATATTTGTCGAACTTACTCCATTTCGTAATATATATATATATATATATATATATATATATATATATATAATATGTGTGTGCGCACGTTTTACATGTGAATGGAGGAATATGTGAAACAGATGCTCAAATACAAAAAGCCAAGAATATTAACAACACATATCAGCTTTACATACATAGATATAAGCAAAGAAAAATGCCAGAAAATGTGGTAGGTAGCAAGCAGTCCAAAAGACAAGTGAAAATATTCCTAATTATTTTAGAAGGTTACATGATTAAGAAGTATTAGTAAATGCAATTTAAAAATTAGTTTTTAAACTTAAATCCTTAAATATTTTCAATGATATTCATATACTTTCTATTTTAATGTATGAATAATGTCCTTGCTTTAAAGTTCAAATGTTTGTCAATTTAGAGGATAGAGATATAAAATTACTCAAGGTCGATCTATATAATAGCAACGCTTACTATTTTATTGTGTATTATTACTTACTCTTTCCAAGTTTACAAATATTTTGCACGTCTTCGATATTAACCTTTTTTAATTCCCTATTAACTTTGACAAATTGTTAGAGATTTCGGGTATTAAAAAATGCTCGGTTGAAACATGTTTTCTAATAAACATTTGACAATGATTTTAAAAATGTTTTCTTCTCCAATTTCCTTTGTTTAATTAATTAATTAATAACAATGTATTAACTTTACAAAATATAAGTAGCCACGTTGTGTTTGCATGTCTGTGTGTTTACTGAAATAGGTTTCTTATTACTATTTGTAACTACAAAAGAAAGTCTCAGTCACACTCATTAGTAGTTGGCCTCTGCATCAAAAATAAAAATATGGTGATACATTTTGTTGAATACTTATTACGTTTTTTAATTATTATTATTATTATCATTATCATTATTATTATCATTATTATTGTTGTTGTTGTTGTTATTATTATTACCAGGAAAATATTGATAGAAAAGGCACTGAGACGCCGTAACGTAGCGTTCCTGTGCGTTTTCTATAAATATTTTCAAGGTAATTGTTCTGATGAGCTTTCATCTATGGCACCTAAACTTTATGAATTTAAGGACAGTACTAGATTGGCTGCAAGGTCTCATAATTTTACAATTGAACGTAAATTATATGCTAACAGTTTCTTCTCTTGCACTCCTCGTTTGTGGAACTCACTTCTGGCTTCTTGTTTGCCAGTCAATTTTGATCTTCAAAAATTTAAATGCAGTGCCAATCGTTATCTTCTGTCAACTTAATTTATGTTCCTTTACTGTCCCCTCATTAATATTTTCTTTTTCTTGGATATTAGTAGCGTTATTGCCTTGCATGGGGTGAACTGATTAAATATGTAGTAATTATGGGCCGATTCTTTTTATACTTAATATTAAAAGCAATCAATCACTTTATGTACGGTAGAATTTTATTAATACAAATTTACACGTGCCGTAAGAAATGGCTACATATTTTGTTACGCCCTTAATGTTATAAGAATGTGATGTTTTTTACAAACATAACCAAGCACAGTATGCGTAAAAAAACGATGGGAAACGTTCTCGAAACAAAATGCCACCCAAATTTGACCAAACAACAGATTTTGGTGGCGGCTAGAATTGCATGGTCGAACCAAGAACTTTTCAGAATATCTCATACGTACTCCTGTGCTCTTTGCCTGGGTGTTTAAGAATTAACGGAACGTTGGCATAATGGAGATATCACTTGGTTACAACCAGGTTGGATTTTCAAATCATGGCAGGATCCATTTGTCACTGACACGAACACACACATATTTTATATCTATATCTATATGGTGTGTGTGTGTGTGTGAATTATTAATTTTTCACCTCATGCAAGTCACTAAGATGCAACGGATTACTGAGTGTAAGAGAACACGAGACAAAAATTAAGAGAAAACAATAAAAGAAAAGGAATGAAAGAGACAAAAGATACATTTTGACATTGCATTTGAATTTTTTAAGAAAATTTTTGCTAAGTAAGAAGCCGAAAGATTTCCACTAGCGAGAAGTGCAAGATAAGAAACTGTTATCATATAATTTACGGTTACATCTATCAATTTTAACTGTAAAACGATGAGAACTTGCCACCAATCTAGTATTGCACTTAAATTCGTAAAGTCTAATTACTATAAAGGAAACATTCATCAGAACAGTTACCATGAAAATATTTATAGAAAAGGCAGAGGGAAGATGCGTTACAGTGGGGTGGGAAAGGAACTGAAGCCAAGATACCAGGTCAGGGCTAATATAATTCCAGATATCTTCTTCGGATTTTCTCAAGATTCTCTAAATTCATAGCAGAAGCACCAGACCAGATGCACCAGCGATATTCTATGCATGGACAAATGGTGAACTTATAAATATGTAAGATAGATTCTGTCGAGAAAAAATTGTCTAGCATGAACCAACTTTCCCAGCAGCAAACCTAGCAATTGATTCAATACAATCATTCCAGTCATGTCAACGGAAAAATTTTCTAACACAAATATATAGAATTACACGTGAGGGGTTGTGTTTTCTCGTATTTTGACAGAATAAATTTCTGATATGGGATGGATATTGTATTTATTTACAGAAGAGTCACAAAAATAGAAAAAAAAAGAAATTAAATATTTTATCTAATATATTAAATTTTTGTTTCAGAAATGTATACCTGGTAATTTAAGGTATATTTTTAAGAAGAGAATAGTGCCCCTTTACTCCCCCACTACAAACGTATTCTATATGTGTCATTGTTATTAAAAAGTGAAATTTATAATTTCCAAACCAGCATTTAAACAAGTCCGATTTTGAGCACCAATATATATAATAAAAAATATAAATGAAATATTTCTTGTATAATTTTTCTTTTTTTTTTTTTGGTATTATATATCTATTCTGATATGTTTCTATATTTTTGCTTGCAGGCTGTTCTGTGCATATTCAAGTGCCGACATAATTTTAGATTAATTCCTATAAATTATTTAAAATAAATCTACACCTTTTTTCGGCAATAATATGTAAACATTAAATATAAACGTTATCTGTTGTATTATCAAAATCAATGGATAGATTTCTAAACATTAGTACAAACATTAGTACATAAAACTCAAAATTATATCTTACGGATGCCACAAGTGCCTATACATAACTTTTCTTTGCTTCTGATAATGGCAATTGTGTGTGTATATGATTATAAATAATTAAGTATGTACAGAAGGTCTTTAAAGCGTAACAAAATCTCCGTGGAAAGAATACGCGTGAGGAGGGATTTACTTGCATATACATGTGTACATAAGGAAGTCTTTGAGCAGGATACCGAAATAAATGGTATATCAGAGTTCACGAGAAAATTTGAGAAGTTTTATATATTGGATATTCCTCTTTTGCCTAATTTTTTAACGCTTAACCAGATATATTAAAGAGTATTCCTGCGATGTGAATTTTTCTCAGCACCTGAGAACATTATATATATATATACATTATATATATATATATATATATACATTATATATATATATATATATACACATTATATATATATATATATATATATATATACATTATATATATATATACATTATATATATATATATACATTATATATATATATATATATACATTATATATATATATATACATTATATATATATATATATATATACATTATATATATATATATACATTATATATATATATATATACATTATATATATATATATACATTATATATATATATATACACACATTATATATATATACACTATATATATATATACACATTATATATATATACATTATATATATACATTATATATATATATATATATATATATATATATATACATTATATATATATATATATATATATACATTATGTATATATATATATATACATTATGTATATATATGTATGTATGTATGTATGTATGTATGTATGTATGTATGTATGTGCTCACATACAGACACTGCCAAGATACATTATAGGCATTTACACTGTGTATTTGGTATATGGGACAGGTACACCTTTTAATGTACTAATAATGTGGATAAGCATATGAAGGAACTAAATTTGATTCAATTTTTTCCTCCCATTTGAACAGTTTTACCGTATTTTTTATAATCTGTATTTTAATATTTAAACCTAGTTAAAAATACACACACGTTGTTTATACAGTATACATTATATATATATATATATAACGGTAAAATATAAAAGTAGACACTGAGGTCAACACTGAACGATCACACACTATTTCATGCTTGAGTATTTGTGTTTTGGTTTTATATACTGGTCGATGGTGCATTATGGGTAGCAAGGTTTACTGCATTATCCTAATGGTTATTGGCTGAAAGGTAACGGTTATGTTTCAAATTATTCAAGAGGCTACTGAACATAGACAATTGTGGGTCCGAATGCAGTTATTTGTAGCTATTTTATAGTTATTGCTTGTTATCGATGAAAAACATTTAACAAACACGAGAAAATAGCTAGAAATAACTGCATTTGGATCCACAAAAATTCGTACTCAGTAACCTCTACAATACAACACGCATATGGCCTGAAGATTGCGTTCAAGCATGAAACAAACTGTCGCCATTCGGTGTCGAACTCAGCGTCTGTTTTTATATCTACATACGATCTATCCGATATTAAGCACGCACACATTATATATATATATATATATATATATATATATATATATATATATATAATTATTTATTTAAAAATATGATTCCAACGCTACATAAGAGTTCTCATGTTTCAAAACATGAGACGAAAACTTCAATATAATTATTTGAATTAAATTGAATTAAAGTACTAAGCTCTGTTCTATCTTCAAGCGAAATTTTTATTTCTAGTTCTTTCTAAATTATCATCAAATGGTTGTCTGTCGCCTTTACAAAAAAAAGAAAAAAAGTTTTCTTCTGTTGACCGTAAGTATACACCAGTTATATTATCATTCAGTTGCAAATACTAAATCGCCCGTTTTTTAGTAAGTTACCAAAATAAAAACCACAAAGTTACCCCCTAAAATGCCCCACTTGAAGGTACAACGCGTCGTTTTTTCCTATTTTAAAGTTACATAGAGACAATAATAATTAGATTTTAGTCTATATACAATATCATGTAGCGAGTTAACGTGATGATAAAAAAAATGCCCCATGTAAAATAAGAGCTAAAATTTATACTGATATATATTGAAATGGTTGGAAATTAATTAGAAAAATGAAAGTTAACAGTAACACGCAATACATGAAAAAGATGCAAGGGAACTAGATTCAGCCGAGTATTTATAATGTTTCTATCTTATAGACAGGCGGAGACAGGCAGACAGAATCAGATAAAGAGGGGCAAGCAGACAGAAAGAAACAGATAAAGATATGCAGGCGGACAGAAAGAAGCAGATAAAAAGAGGCAGACATAAACATATAAAGATGGGCAGGCGGACAGAAAGAAGCAGATAAAAAGAGGCGGACAGACAGAAAGAAACCTAAAGAGAGGCAGACAGAATCACGTAAAGAGAGGCAGAAGGACAGAAAGAAACAGATATAGTGATATTATATCAATTCTGCGTATTCGATTATATAGTAGTTAATAGTGGTTAATAGTGGTTCTTAAGTAATAACTACTGTCCTTTGTGTCTGTAAGAATTCTTTTTTTCCTTTCTCTAGACTTTTCATATGTGTAGCAATATATTAATATATTTTATTAACTAATGATTCTACATTTCGAATATACAAGGCGCGGCAGAAATACCTCCAACATCTACCTCCCACGTAATGGTAAAACATTAGTGGCACTGGTTCTAGCTAATATCTTGCTATTATTATCTGTGAGGTGTATGTGGGAAATATTTCTGTCGCACTATATATATATATATATATATATATATATATATATATATATATATATATATTACTAATATTTCTAAAGAAAACAAAATCCACTTATCATGAAACGGATATTTTTTCATCGATGAAAAAAAAAATCTTGTTCAAAGTTTGATAATTAGGAAACACTTTTAACTGACAAATATTTACGTTTATTTGTTAATTCAACGAAGCATATTTTGCATCTCATCTGCCTTTTTTTGTATCACTTCTTTTGTGAAGATCGAAAATTATAGATTTAAGGAAAAGCTAGTTAAGCATTTTAAAAAAAGATTCTTTATCTAAAATTAAATGATATCTATAGCAATTTCAAAGACAGAAAATATAAAAGTATTTCATAGGGATGAAAAATATGAAGCTATTTAGTAGCACTTTATACGATGATATTATAGTGCAGTATTTTATTAGTATGTTGTAAAAAAATTAAAAAAGTTAATCACTAAATACATGGTACATCTAACTTATTTTCCGCCCGAGTGATTTTATTCGATAAGGCGCAACAAAAATGGCACCTGTCGTTTTTATTAGTTAATATTTATACGATAAAAAATCTGAAAACATCGTAACCTAATTCTAAATGAAATATAATAAAAACAAAAATAAAGCGATTGATAGTAAGGAAAAAAAAGTTAAATGGAAAAGTGAAAGCTTTCTTCATGACAAGATTTTGTTAATATTGAAAAGTCAACGTAACAATTATCCCCCACTTTATTTTACAGCAATGTCTATATTCTTAGATCCTGATCGGAGTTATATATATTCTTCATCATATAACACGCACCTATAATTTGTCAAAGAATATTTAGGAAAAATTAATGATCATCCATACTTACTTACACAGCGTATGTTTAAAATATATCTTCACATTATTTCATTTTTAATTATAAATTTATAATTTATATTTTACTTTGGAATAATCAAAACAAAACATTACATTACTTAAATGGCTTGGTTAGGAGTTGGTCTAATTACTAGTAATTCAGCCATAGAGGTATAAAACACAAAATGACTTTTAAAATAATTTTTTAATTCATTTATTTTTTAAAGCAATACAATTAAGCTTATATGACAAGAAGTGTGTATGTGTGTGTGCTGATGGATAGCGGTTGGGAATGAGAAATTGGCGAGCCGAGTTCGAATTTCAGTAGAGTTCATCACATTCCCAAATACTCTTGGGAAAAGGTATGAATCTATTTCTTCTCATCCCAACTAAGAATTAAGTAGTAGGGTTGACTGTTTATTTTTAGCCTTGGTTGGCAAGTAATCTTGAAAATGCAGGTCTGAATTCGAAACCTGATGAGGGCTGTCGATCTACCATACGTTAAAGACTACGGACGATTCCATTATACACATATATAAGAGAGAGAGAGAGAGAGAGAGAGAGAGAGAGAAGAATAGGTATACCTTCACGTTGTGAGTATAAATATCATTTGTTCAAATATGAATGTCAGTGTGCGTGTGTTGTTTTTATCATTATGTAAAGGAAAACTGTAAACGGATTATTGTTCATTATCTGATATTAAGTCAATAAAAGCATGCAACCTTCCTTTTTCAAATTGATGAGAAAGTAAATATTTATTATAGAGTCACATTTACTTAACAGAAAAAAAACGTCCAACAAATAATCAATCAAGAATATTTATTTATGCAAACCCCCTTTTCACTTGCGATTCTATGGCCATAGATATTACTGACAACTTTAAACATTAAACTATTATTCTGTGAGTTATTAGAAGCTATATACGGACCTTGTTCTTAAGAAACAAAGTCTAAATCCGTATGGTATAACCATGAAAATTTATTTATTCAACATTATTTCCTCTATTCGTTAAAGGCAAAGAGTGGAAAATAGTACTGTCCAGAAAATATATCACCTTTTGAACGTCATATATATATATATATATATATATATATATATATATAAATTTTCTGTAGTTTACTGCTACCAGCAAGCAGAAATATTTTTTCTCTCGATGATGGCCATTTTGGCCGAAACTAGTCGAGGAATCTAAATAAAATAATAATAATAATAATAATAACAAAAGAATATTAATCTACAACCCAGTGTGTCTGAAGATTTTAATTTTTTAATATTTTTTTATTGTTCAATATATATATATATATATATATATATATATATATATATTAATTAATAATTATCAAACACTTAAAATCCCATAGGTAATAATTTTTATTTCATGAAGGCTATAAAAAAAAATAGCTCTCAATTTTGCGGACCTTCAAATCACATACTGAGATATGATTTGAAGGTCTGAAAGATTGAGAGCTATTTTAACGACAATCCTTAAAAATGCATTTCGTTATAATTGATTTCATTAATATATTAAAATATTCTTCTCTTCAGCTTTTTTTTTTAAACTTCGGTCTGAAGAGATGAATATTTAAATATATTAATTAAATAAATTATAAACAAAATGTATTTTTAAGGTTTGTCTTATTATTATATTGCACTGTTAGTTACATTGAGGTCTGTTTGGATTGGAATTATCCCTACCAATTACCAATTGGTATTACGGGCGTGTGTGTGTGTGTGTCGCCGGATACAGTAATTGTATTACCAATTCAATATATAAGCGCTGCATTCGTCGTATTAGTTTGCGCGCGGTATCCGCATGAATACGCCCTTCCCTTATGATACAAACAGGGATTTAAAAAGAGTGGGTGTGTCTGTATCAGACATCTCATCTTCCCATTATATATATATATATATATATATATATATATATATATATATATATATATGATATGTATGTGTTCATTTATCTATTTCTCAATTTATAAAATTAAACAAAACTACTATCAGCCATATGCTGAAAATATTAATCAATATTTCACTTAATTAACTAAACTAAAGTAAAGTCCATCGTACTTTTTCACAAACAATGTAAAACGTAACTTCCCTGTGACTTTTCTATTAATATTTTCATGGTAATAGTTCTGATGAACTTTCCTCTTTGGTACTTTGGCCTTGTACTAAATAACTATTACTCTACTCTTTGGTACATAGATTTACGAATTTAAGCGCAGTACTAGATTGACAGGTCGGTCACATCATGTTACAGTGGAAATGGTTAGATGCAACCGTAAGTTCTATGCTAAGAGTTTCTTCTCATACTTCTTGCTTTCCAGTCAAATTTGACCTTCAAAAATTCAAACCCAACGTCAGTCATTATATTCTGTCTTCTTAATTTCTGTTCTTTTACTGTTTTTATTTTCTTCTTATTTTTCACACCCAGTAAAACATTGCGACTTTGAGCTTTTATTGCCTGGGGTGAAATGATTAAAATATTTTTGAGAATCAGTTCACTTTTTCAAATAATAATAATAATAATAATACACACCTACATTTGTACTCCTTTGTTTTATTATATTACAATTATTATATAATAATCATTATAATAATAATCTAATCTGAATGTTAAAATTTCCAGATTTTGGAAACTTCCAGAAAAAAAATCAACCCGGTAGTGATTGGTGCACTAGGCTTTATCCCACGGAAGTTTAAAGAATATGGCGCAAAATACACATAGTAGAAGAAAAGAACTCTGAACCGAAATAAATAAATTCTAAATATACAATAAGCAATGACCTTGTTTGTTACTTCAATAACGATCAGAATAGTGGGGGTCATACATTCCTCCTTGTAATATTGAAAAGAAAATCAAGAGATAAAGAATACAGTATAAATCCTTTCAAGTGACCTCAACGATGACTAAGTCATTGCTAGGGGATCTATTTTATTTCTACGATAATACGTTTCTATCCATATATATTTGATTCCTGAAACTATAAATGTTATATTTTTTCGTTAAATATTACTAATATAGAATTGCAGTATAAACTAGTTTATAGTGTATACTGCAATCTTATATTGGTGATAACATTTTTAATTTTAATAGTAATAACATTTAATCATGTTCTTCTATTTCTCTCAACACTACCGATTTATATTACTTCATAGAATCCATATTTTGAATATAAAATTATAAAGTAGTCACCCAAAATTTACAATATATATATATATATATATATATATATATATATATATATATATATATATATATATATATATATATGTGTGTGTGTGTGTGTGTGTGTGTGTGTGTGTGTTTTGAACAATAAAAAATATTAAAAAATTAAAATTTTCAGACACACTGGGTTGTATTATTTCAATTAAATTCCTCGACTAGTTACGGCCAGCATGGCCATCATCAGAAGAATAAAAATCCTGTTTGTTAGTAAATGAAATGAACTAAGTCCGACAATTATTTAATATTTTCTATTTATGCGTTATTTTAATTAATAAAATTTATTTAAGTAAATGACGTTTTTTTTTTATTATTATTAAACAGTATTAATTACAATTATCGGCGTGAAAGTTCGAGAAACCTCGTAGAAAATATTCGTTCCCTAACACTACAGGAATCTAACCTGTGTCCTACGAAGTCCTCGGAAATTGTATTTAAAAACATTAATTTGGACATTGGTGACCAGACGCTTCTCTATAACTCTAAGTGATATAGCAAATGACGGTTCCGTGTATGACACAGGTTCGATTCCTGTTGGAGAACGCATATTCTCAACGAAATTTCTCAAATATTCAGGCCGGCAAACGTAATTCTCTTTAATGAAAAAAACAAAAACAAAACAGTGCATTTACTTAAATTGTATCTATTAAAATAATGTATTAACAGAAAATATATTACTATTACTATACGCACACAGCACACTTTTTCAGAGTTTTGCTTTTATGTTCTGCCGAGAAAGGTTTTTCCCTTAGCCTTGTCCCTCCCTGCCTATCATATAAAGAGGGAGGGAACCCTTTGCCGACACTCTTTGCCACGCCCTCATAAGCCAATCTTATACACAAATATCTAAGGAATATAGAGAATTATTTAAAAAATAACAATTTTTATATAATATATATATATATATATATATATATATATATATATATATATATATATGTGTGTGTGTGTGTGTGTGTGTGTGTGTATAAAGCGGTAATATAACAACTTTATTTAAGAAAAACGTTAATTAGACCTTTAACAATATTTTTTTTAATGCGGATTACGTGCTTTCTTTTCTTTTATATTCCGTGTTCCTTCAGAACATACCCGATCATAGCTCACCACAACTTCCTATCCTTCGTAGATCTAAATAATGTTTATCTCTTTACTATCCATACTTGTCCTCGCGTGTAAAACAATTCCTATTAGTATTATATAATCAGAATTTAACACAATTTATATGAGTATTAATACAAATTTTGTTAAAGTTTGTAAATAAACAATTTAAAATTTTGATGCATATCGGGATACAATGTGTGTAATCCCCAAAATTGGGATCTAGCAGTTTCGGACATACTTTTTTAGCCATTAACAAAAACAGAAAGGAAAGATGCGCACATATTTAAAAAAAAGTTATAGTTGGTATTATTTGGATTTCAATTTTTAAAAACCGTTATTAGAGACTTTGTTTTGGTGACGTCACATATCCAGACAAAAAAGTCACGAATTTTATTTTAACATCAGATGTGATGTAACTAATAGTCTGATTGATTAAAAGTATATTTTTATCTACTATTTACCAATCTGCATTTTAAAATTATTTGTATTTAATATCTTGTTGATATAGATTTCAAATATTACTAATTGATTGTGAATACGAAGTAATTACATGAAGAACAATCCTAGTAATTATCATTAAATTTTTACAGTTATTCTCAATTTTAATTGCTTAATACTCCATGAGAATGTCGTTAATTTTCTGAGCTATTTCGCGTGTAAGTAAACATGTATGTTGCCGTTAATTTAAGCAGTGATATATTGGCAATAAGCCACTAAAAGTGATTCATAAACATTTTTATTATTTTACTTAAAGTTTTTACACAGGATTCTAGGCAGCGTACTATAGGGATGATAAATTAACAAATACGATAGCTTGATATTATAATTAATTGAAGCAGTAATTTTGAAAACATAATTATGAGATAACGATATATATTTTTATGTATCAAGAACAATATTGGGGAAAATGTATGACAAAGTGGAAAACTTAAGACTATATACGAACACAAAAGGGACGTTTCACAAAAAACGATGTGTCAAATGCGTTGGTTGCCCACCGTAGTGAGACTAACCATAATTTTGATATAAAAATTCTGCTCTGATAAAAGGAGAAAACAATTCACTACAACGAAAATGTTTTGAGCAATGTTTCTCAACCTTTTTAAGTAGCAGCATACCTCGGAGAAAATGAAAATATCATCGCACACTTGAATAATAAAGAATGTATTTAAAACAACATAATTGAAGAATAATAAAAAGAATTAGTGGAAAAAGTTTAATACTTATTCATTTATTCAAAGACTAACGCAGTACAATTATTGTTTTCACATACACACACACACACACACACATATATATATATATATATATATATATATATATATATATATAAAACAGTATTTCGCGGTACACTTAAGAGAATTTCGCGGCACGCTTGTGCGCCGCGGCAAGCGATTGAGAATCACTGGTCTAGAAAGTGCCTTGATTTCAAGGTCATCTAACTTTGCGCCCTGGTTCCTAGAACATTTCACCATTCCTGGCAGATATTCTATTATCAGAGTGTGCGATATTTACTAACAAGTGTGAGGGAAAGAAATCGCAAAAGAATCTAAATTAAATCGGCTAGATTTTTAAAAATTCAAAATTTAAAAATCCCAGCACCCCTCTATCGTGCGCATGTGTAGTCCTACTAACATAACAAATTTAGTCTGATGAAGTCTTAAAGGACGAAACGCGTAACAAGAAAACTTTTTCCACTTTGTCATATATTTTCCCCCAAAACAGAATTATACATATAATTACCTATGTAGGTAGAAAATAAGAAAATTAATTTGGTAAAAAAACAGAATGGACCTTGACTCTTATAAAAAAAAAATCAGTTTTGTAAAATTTTGTTTAAGTATTCATTTTCATGCATATGAATGATGCAAACGTTTTTACAATATAACGTGCAATGGACGTATTTCATTTTATACAAACTTACTGCATATATGAATAAATATATACATGTATGTTTCGTGTTGGTTTTTTTGTTTTGTTTTTTTTGGGGGGGGGACTTAGCAAAAGTAGAAATGCCTTGTAGAGAGCAGAATTTTATTTCGTTTTTCTTAAAAGAAATGAATATAAGTAAAATGAAATGATTCTTTGTTTTATTTATTTATTTATTGCCTTTATGCACGAAAAAAATACTGAGCACATTAAAAAAATGTTTCTACGATTTTATTTGATTTCTTTTTTTTATTAAGATAACATGACTTTCCCAAAACTAAATTCATATATATATATATATATATATATATATATATATATATATATATATATATATATATATATACGTGCGCGCACACACACACACATACAAACACACACAGAAGAAAATGTCTACTTGTAGAATTATACTCTGTTGAATTGCTTGCAGGTGCCGAGCTTACAAGAATTAGACGATATAAATCCAGTCGATTCTATTTTATGATATATAATTGTGTTCTATAGATTTATTATAAACGAAACACTATTTAATATAATAATGTATCAAATCTTTCTACCTAATGCAGACATGAGTTAACGTATAACTATAGGCCATTATGTTATCAAGATTGTGTGTATCGATGGGTTATAAATTTGAACAACGCCAAGTGTGTAAACACGAGAAAAACATATTTGAAGTAAATTTAATGACTACTACTGAAATTGTAGGCACTTAGAAAGAAGCTGACAATATTTAAGAATTATTTTGAAAGTGCAAATTTCAAAAGCAAAAATCAGAAGTAAATTATAAAATAAAAATTAATGCCGGTGTTGTAAGTAGCAGAAATTTCAGTAAGTAAGAGAAATGCAAAATCTTAACTATTAATACAGATTAGGAACTTAGCACATAGGAAAATCATAAGTACGATTAAATAGCAGTACATGGTTATATTATGCGTGTTCTGAAACTCTACCGCCATTTTGTTTTACGGCATGGTGTTTTTCTAAGCGTAGCTTAGATGTGGTACAAAACAGGAATTGTGAAGCACCCAGTGAGAACTGAACTCGCTATTCAATCGTAATTGATCTACTGAGGCAAGTGTTAACTATTACACCAAATTATTTTCTAAGCTTAGCTTAGATGTGGCACAAAACTGAAAGTGTGGAGCACCCAGTAAGGATCGAACTCACTACGCACGACAACCTTGTTTAACAGTATGCATTTGCAGTTATCGCTTGCTGGAAGAGAGTTAATTTTGGATAGTAAAAATCAGATGATTCAGAAAAACACGATTACTTAGCAGTTTTATGCTTTGCCTGTAGTTAGGAATTATGATTATAGACACATTTAAGTTTATTTATTGATTTCTTTATAAGTATATTTACAATATCTTGGCAATGCTTCGTGATTATTGTACAACAATCCAGATTTATTTTTTAAAAATAAACTACAAGGTTATCACCCCTTTGTCAAAATCTCTCATGATAAAAAATTTGGAAGATTTAAGCATTTGAGAACAATTTCACTACTAAATCTCCAAACTATTTGTCAGAATTAGTAACTTTTATCAAAATGGACCTTATAATGGCTCGGTCATATTTAATAACCAGTTAGTGTTAGTTGATAAAGTATGTACTGTAATAAACTATTACAACTAAATAAGTGTATTAGTATATCTATCATTATTTCAACATGCTAACATTCATCTAACGTCTGATGACAATAGTGTCAGTAATATGCCGAAAAGATTAATATAAATAACTACATTAATAATAACAAAACAATTGATAATATGTATATTAGCAATATACGAGGCGATGATTAAAAGTTTACGATCCTATCCACTTACCAAAATCAGACGTATTCTTATAAAGTTCACTTTTTGAAAGGATTCTTTGGCTGAGATCGTTTCAGCACCTTTTTGTATGCACTTCGATTATAAATGATAAATTAAATTTAATCACATTCACATATAACCATCAAATATTTTTTTAAGTTCAAGTACAAAACTTATTGAAAATATTTATTTTGATCTGTTTAAAACTCTGACATAGCAAGAAAATAACGAGCCATTAACATATACGTTTAATAATTAAATTCATTTTACGTCCAAATATATTAAATTGTACCTTAATCTAATTTTGCATGAGTTCTGTACTGATCGATTGTGGCTCAAGCTTAGGGACCCATGTCAGGATATTAATACTTCATAATTGGTCGACAGTTACACGCTAATCAAACGGACCTTATGGCGCCAATGATCCAGTCCAATGTTCAGTTGGTCACGATTGGATACTTATTTATATAAGTATAAATACGTTCTTATGCACACGCATACTTATAATACTTTGTACTGTTTGTCACTACACTAACGTACTCATCGACGATATATAGATGATTAGCTAGTCACCTATATTTAGGCAACTATCTACTCTTTGTATCAGCTTTTCTGAACATCTTTAATTTTATGTGTGTAGAGAAAATTCCATCATGTTAAATTTAACAATCTTTTCTATCGATGATTTAAGACACCAGCCATGATTTTATCAGTAAGCTTCAAAGTACAAAAACGAAATAGTAATCTAGCCAATAGGTTTCTTCAGGATGCAATCTACATAGTACATCTAATTCAGTTGTTTAGTCTTGTATGCACGTTTTAGTTATGTCTTTATAAAAACAGATCTAAAAAGAACTATTTTCTTTTTTAAAATAAGTGAAGAAAAGGATAATTTCAGTCAACTGAGATTTTATTCTAGTTCAGTACTAATAGAAGAACATCTGTGAAAACCATTTTCAATTTTTTTTTTTTTTAATAATTTCAAGCAAGGCGAATATGCTACCAGTATGCGGTGGGGATACAGAAAGTGAAAATAAAGAAAAGACTGAGTATAGGAAGGATTGAGGAAAAGACAAAAGATGACGATTGGCGTTGCATTTAAATTTTTTAACATTGTAGTTATCAGAGAAATAAGTAAACGGAAGGGAGTTCCACAGGCGTGAAGGACGAGGCTGGAATTGAAGTGGTGGTTATATTTAACTATTTCAACAGTAAAAGGGTAGGGCCTAGATGCCAATCCCACAACACGCTGAAATTCATGTAACCTAGGCACCAGGGTTAAAGCCTTCGACTCTTCCAGTGGTAAAAAGTTTCATTATCGAAAAAGGAAATTAAATTTTAATTTATTATAAAATAGCATTCCCTTATATTTATATACAGATTTTCAACATTATCCAGAGTTCTAATTCTTAAAGTCTATGTAAGCATTTTCTTTATAAAAATCAAAATTGAAAATAAAATACGTATAAAAGTTATTTAAAAAAAATCTAGACAAACATGTTTAAAATGATTTAATATACAAATAATGAAGTAGAAAGACAGACAGCTATTTAAGCTTCTAGATAAAGCAAAACTTAAAAGAACATAGTAACGAAATAGATTTTATAGAAGACATGACTGACACGCGTAAATAAATGTACACATAAGAACGCGACAAAAAATTGAAATACCGCGATATCAGCCTGTAAAGAATTATGATTTCGCTTATAGTTTCTTTATTGTTGTTATTCTGCAACTTTATTCTTTTCTTGTAGAACAACATCACATTTATGCACGTATTCGTCTTGCACTGTCATTTTTTAGCTAGCATTAAAATATACATAAAAATCATTTATTTATTGCAAAAAGACATAAGACGAAGACATTTTATTAAATCTTTATTTCAGTTTCGCTTTTCTGATTTATTGATTTAATAGGTATCACTTTAAAAATTTGTATAAAATACCATAGAAAATGTATGCTAGAAATAATAACTTTACAATAAAATATATTCAAGGGCAATATATAATAATATAATATTGCCCTAGAATATCTTTACAATTATATATATATATATATATATACGCACACGGTGGACAAAATGCAGGTGTGCAATAAATGATAAAATTTATTTTGAGATTATATTCAAGATTAAATTTTGATAAACTGTTATTACATATACAATTAATTTTATTATATACAATATGACAATCGAAAAGCCATGAAAATTTGATCAACGCAGGTGCCGAAACTGGTGTCCATCATAATTTACACAGCTTTGAAGTCTACCTTCTACGTGCCGACAAACCTTTTTTTTTTTTTTTTTTTTTTTTTTTTCAGAAGCAACTTTGTGTATTAATTTCTTGAAATGCATCTTTGATGTAATTTCTCAAATCAACAACACTTCGTAGTTTTTGACTAGAAACTTTGTTCTTGAGTAGTCTCCAAAAGTAAAAAGAAATCTATTTAAGTAAAATCAGGTGAATTTCGCTGGCCAATGAACTGGACTTCTTCAGCCAATCCATTTCTAGGTAAATGTTTCATCAAAGACACTCACGGACTGATCTTATAGTCATAATATAACCCTAACACAAACCATATTCAACCTAGAGTCCATCTAATTTGGGTTCAAGTTGCATATATATATATATATATATATATATATATATATATATATATAATCGCACATTGAATGCTGGTGCTGATAAAATAGTCTTGGGTGTATAATAACAGAGCTATAATTTATATAAATAGTAAAAACAACAACAGTTTCATTCACGATACAATCATTTAGCGTTGATGGAAAATTGAAAACTTCTTCATGTCAATTTTCAGACAGCACTTGACGATTGCATCGTGCATGAAACTTTTACTACCGGTGAGGAAAATTATATATAAAAGACAAAAGGAAAACTCGTTTCTTCCTCTGATGAAGTTTATTACGTTGGCTAAAATAATTTTCCTTTTGTTTTTATTCATATTTTCCTTTCACAGATATATTTTACACACACACAAACATATATATATATGTGTGTGTGTGTGTGTATGCATGTATGTATGTATGTATGTGTGAGCGATGGGTAGGTCGAGGCAATGCGATATTAGAAATTTCAAATACTTGTTGGCATGCCACAAAATAGGAAAAATATAATCGCAGACCACTAACATGCGTTTTATATTGAAATTACGTAGTTATGACCTCAAGAACTCGTGACCTTTCCTGCCTGATCTCGATTATTCTTTGTATCCATCATCCAAAGATCAAATTTTAGAGATAATAAAACTCAGATTGACTTTTCTGCAAACGTTTGATTTTTATGCCAGCTGTTACGCGCATTTGATTTCAACTGTTCAACTAAAGCAAATTTTATAAGTACAAATAAAAAAATTTTCTTGAGAAATTCCATCACTGGAGGCTGGTATAACTAATATAATATACTAAACTGCTTCAGTGTTATTTTAAATACTGTTATGTATTTATACCTTCCTAGCGATATAAAATGATATGATTTACATAAATAATTGTAAGGTCGACATTTTAATTGGAATTTCTCAAGATTTAATGTCAGTCAAACTTTCTCAAGAGTAAGGTATTTGTTTATAAATTAGAAAATATCGTGAAAAGTATTTTAGAAATATATTATTACATTAGTCCCATAATAATTGAAGCGTTTAGCGTATACAAACGTGATAACTAATTTTTGTCTACCATGATTCAAGTGTAACAATTTTAATTTTAAAATGTTACACAATTTACAAGAAAAGCCAAGAAAAGTTTTCTAATTTTAAAGTATTGTTTAAATATAATTGTTGACTTTTCATCGCAATATGTCCAGGTTAAAATTATATATTATTAAGCCAGAAAAAGTAAGTTAATTATTATGAAGCAGTCTCAGTATCAAAATAAATGTACCTTATTTGCTTCATGAATGGTATTTTAAAATTCCATGTAATTTTACTTAACTGTCACCTGGCTCTTTCGTATACTTATTTGTTTACACTTGATTGCAAAGTTTACAATTGTCAAACAAATACCATAAAAACAGTAATAAACAATATATTCAATCTAATTCTTTAATAATCATTGAGTAGGTAATAATAAAATTACTAATGTTAATATCATTAAAAACAAAATCCCATAAGAAAACCATATCAAAGAACAGCTATCACTGTAATACTTCAATAAGCTGTCCTAATATATCTAATAACCCATTTTCTATCTTCCTTTCTGACAAGAGAAGGAATATATTTACTGCTAAAATCATTCTTTATTTTCTACTATGGAGGTTTTTATTTTGTTCGGAAACTTAATCAAAAAATTATCTTTTGATAAGCAATTCATATCGAAGAAAAGATTCCATGACTAAAAGAAAGAACAAAAGAAAACTGGGCTTGTCCGATGCCTGTCTTTTGTAAAGTTTATTTTTGTGAAAAACTGCATTTCTTTTTACTTTATAACATAACATACAGTACATGTTCAGGCCAACGATTTTAAAACGTGAGTGTGGTGGAACAGTGAGAAAGAATTAGATGGGGAAAGAGAATTCAAGTTCGCAAAAAACGGTGTGGAATTTTGATGAGGGGCGGGGAAACAAAAAGTAAAAGAAAAGATGAAAATATTACAGAAGACGAAAATGATGGTTGAGAAGAAAATAATTGAAGAAAATACAATCTAAGACATGCCTGGTATGGGAACAGAAACAAAGAGAGAGAAAGAGAGATCAAGAAGGAACAAAGAGAAAGTGATCAAGAGAGAAAGAGACCAAGGAGAGGCAAAGAAAGAGAGAGGCTAAGGTGAGGCAAAGAGAGAGAGCGAGAGAAACCAAGGAGAGGCAAAGACAGAGAGGGAGAGAAACCAAGGAGAGGCAAAGAAAGAGAGGGAGAGAGACCAAGGAGGCAAAGAAAGAGAGAGAGAGAGAGACCAAGGAGAGACAAAGAAAGAGAGAGACCAATGAGAGACAAAGAAAGAGAGAGACCAATGAGAGACAAAGAAAGATTGATGGACCAAGCAGAGGCAAAGAAAGAGGAAGGGACCAAGGAAAGGCAAAGAAAGAAGGAGGGATAAAGAAAGAAAGAGAGAGAGAGACCAAGGAGAGGCAAAGTGAAAGAGATAGCAAGGTCAAAGAGAGAGTGAGAAAGAGATCAAAGGTCAAAGAAAGAGAGATCATGGGTCGGAGAAAACGATGTCAAGGGGCAGTGAGAGGAAGAGATCAAGGGGCAGTGAGAGGGAGAGATCAAGGGGCAGTGAGAGGAAGAGATCAAGGGGCAGTGAGAGGAAGAGATCAAGGGGCAGTGAGGGAGAGATCAAGGGGCAATGAGGGAGAAGCAAAGGATAAGTTGACGCAGAATGAAAAACTTAACTACATTTTTTTTAGATATGAATATGAAAGAAGTCATGTTTGCAGATAATTTTTTGAGAGAAATAAAATATATGACAGCAAAGGACACCCATTCCTTTCTGCCTATTTCGTTTTGTTTTCATAGAAACGCTCTGCTTTTAGTTGGTGAAAACGTTTTTGTTCAGATGGACACAAGAAGCTACGGAATAATAAAAGAAATGGTGAAAGGAAAATGAAGGGCCATTGATATTTCATATAATTTTTTTTCTTTTTGTATTTTTTTCACTTTTTGCGGTTTGGAGGATCTACTGCTTCAAGAGAAAAATAAAAATGCCAAGTAATCATGCCAGTAACTGTTTTAAAAGGAATAAATATTAAAGACTACTTTAAAAAGCCTGTGATTAAAAAAATGAAAAACAATAAACTCTCCCTTTTGTGTTGTGTGTGAAAAGTTCCCTTTTCAATGTTTATTTTTCTTTCTTTTCGCAATTTACTTTGAATATTAATCCATTAACGAAAGCGAACAATTTAATGTTTTCTCTTCCGTATTAAAACATCCGTTTTAGCCATGACACTGTCACCTCAGTCGGAATCTAAAGATCCCAATTATTCTCACCAAAATAATCTGTCTTAACCCCCCCTCATCCATCGAGTATTTCTTTTAGTAAGTTCTTGATAAATTAAATAAAACTAAAAACTAAAAGTTTCAGGGTAGTGCTGAGTTTCGTCCTACAGTTATGTATTAATACATACAGAGAGGCGAAGAGAAGTGAACGAACACGTCTTTGGAAAGAAAAAAATCCTAAAATAAACAAGTGATGCCTCCCGATTCTATCTTTTCTCTCTGTGTCTATTTCAATTTCATGCTCTCTATATAACTCGCCTACTCAAGAGACTAGCTCCTGCCAAACACTCCCCCATCACATGATAGATGCGCACGCACGTGTCTTGCGATGTGGAAAAAAAAACGCATCCATCAGTAATGTTGCAATCGAGTTATAATTAATCGACCCCCTTCAGACACCGTCCGTTCTGTATAAACAAATTGATTGACTTTTACTGGTGAAGTTGGGGGTAGGGATCAAGGATTGGGACTAAAGAAGTAACAACTTGATTAGGGTTTTAAAGATTGAAGAACGCTGGAGGAGGAGAAAACAATGAAATAAAGAGTGAACGTATAAAAAAATATTTAATCTTCTGGCAGTCACAGGCAAATGCCTTATATAAAAAGGTGTTCTGATCATTTGTACTCCTTTGTTGTAGGTCGTCCACAGTTAAGTCCCTTTGTCATTGATTGAGATCAGGGTATTCTATGCTGTATTGTAACAAATTTTATCAATATAGCACCGGAAATGAAACTATTTTTTGGGTTGTTGAAATATATATGTAAGTGTTTAGATGTAGACTATTTCGTTTTAATAGATATATATTTAATATTTAAACACCTAAATTAAATATTGTCTTCACTTGAAAAAAATTTACACTAAAAACTTAGAAACAATTTGATTTCATTTATATAATTTATTTATACTTAAGCTTTCAAAGCTGCAAAGTCGTTGATCTTTAGTTTGTACTTGTCTATATTACGTTCAGACAACAACAAAAAAAAACATTCAATGACAAGCTGTATTTACTTCTGTAGGGAGACATCCCCGTTTATGTATATAGATCAACAGGAAATGTGTCTCAAATATTTTTAGTATCACCTGACTTGGTTATGCATATTAAAACTACTAAAAGAATCAATTCACGATTCAGTGTAGTAAAGAGTCAAAGGCCGCACGAAAATAGAACGATAGTTAAGTCTAAGCTCAAACATAGCTGATCAATAGTAACTTTTATCTGACTGGTAATTGTTTTCAAGACCGGAATCAATTCTCAATTGGAAACCAGACATTTTCTTAACAATTACTCTAAGCATACATGCATCCGCATTTCTTCGCGTCTACGTTACCAAGAATCTATATGTCTCAGAAAAATGCTATGTTGAACTCCGTCCGAGTTGGTCAGTAGACGGCCAGCTGACCCGTGAACCGTCTTAATAAGACTTTCTACAAAAGTTTACTAACCAAAGCAAAATAAACCAACTTAAGATTTTAAAAGAAATGAAGTGTATTTAACCCTTTTTTGTTTGCAGAACACGTTCAAGTCTAAGTTAACTAAAAGAACTGAACATTTTTTATTATATGATACAGAAATTTTTTAGTGGTTGATTTGCAACTTAGACAAAATGTTGCCATTTGAAGAGTCCGTCATTCATTTTAATCTCGATGTCACGCATGTATAACAAATTACAGTCATTAGCTAAAGTTATTTGTCAAATGAGTTATTTTTCCTGTTTTTTTTATACATGGATTTCTTTCTTCTAGAAATAACGAAACGATTCCGATCATTAAATTACAATGGTTTTAATTTCAGTACAGAGAGGTGTAATTTAGGCTAGTATAATTTAGGCTAGTGTAAGCTAGACTAGTTAACCTTCACTGAGTAGCGAATTTGATCCTCACTGGGTACTCCCATATATGTGATCTTATTCAAAAAGCTAAGCAAAGGTTTTGCTTATGCTACGATGTAATATTACTACGCGAAAGGCTCAAATCTGGCCGCTGTTTTTATTTATTATAATGTCAAGGTCTAGATTTTGCGATTTTCAAGGTACGTTGCTATCTTGAAATAATTATCATCATTGTTTCTATTGTTATTCTTGGTGATGCTGGTGTTGCTATTATTCTTGTTATTACATAGGTGTGTGGAGGGGTGCTTTCTAAGTCTCCTTGCACAAAAATCGATATTCTGATATTTAATCATTAAAATACTGCTTTTGGGAAATTAACTTTTCAGCACCTCATCGCTTTGTTATTATTGTTGCTATTATTAGTGTTGGTGACTATCTTTACATTTCGTACATCTCAGATTTGATATACTCAGTTTACATACATCATTAAAATGAAAGCATCACGTGAAATAATCTTAAATTTATTTTTTATTTTACTATTCATTTTTTTTGGTTTGTTTTTCTTTCTTTAGTGCCACATATTTGCATCCCCCCCACCTATTGTTGTCTGCGTTTCCTTATTTTTGTGAAGTGGTATAAAAAAATGAAATAAACGCCCTTCTTGCAATACAAAAAAAAAGAAAAGTAGATGGAGGATGTACAATGGTATACAATATGTGTGGCGCACATGGAGAATTAAATTATCTACAGCATATACATTGAAAAGTATGAAAAGGTCTCGGTAATGATAATGGATAAATAATGAGAAAAAAAAACTTTATTAAGAGAAGATCTTGGGACAATTGGCGTCGAAGTTGAAGATGAAGGGATTTCTATAATCTTTGGGGGGTGACCGAACTGCGGAGTGTTGTAGGTGCGTGTATGCTTTTTTTTTCTCTCTCTCTCTTCTGGCCTTACTGGAGGGAGATTTGTTTTGTTGTTGCGCACGGTGTATGAAGAAAGGAATACCTGTTTAAATCCCACCCTCATGTATAATTTAAAGAGGACAAGATCAAGTTTGGCTACGTATAAAAGCTTGTTAACAAGCGGTGTTCGTTTCTGCCTCAGAAGAAAGATTAAAGGTTGGAACACAACCAGTGAAATACATTTTATAGTTATAAACATTAATGAGGACAGCTTGAAACTATAACAATATTTCTATTTGAAAATGCCTATTATTTAATAGTGTAATATTTAAATTTTAATTATTTATTTAAAACGCCCACCTCTACGATGAACATAAAACTTTTCGCGATACTTTAACGATTAAAAAAACGAAATAATTACTTCCTAGCAGATTTTAGTGTTTATACAGATCCGATTAGTTAATACTATTGGTATTGTTCGGGTGAGCTCTTCGTTATGACTGTATGAATTTAAGCGCAATTCTAGGCTGATTCGAGATCTCATCCATTTCCAGTTGAGTTGGCTAGATGTAGTCGTAAATTCTATGCTAACAGTTTCTTTTCTCGCACTTCTCATTTGTGGAACTCCTTTCCGGCTCCATGCTTTCCATCCAACTTACATTTGCAAAAATTTAAATGCAATGTCAATCGCTATCTACTGTTCTCTTGATTACTCTCTTTTCATTCTGCTCATCATTAACGTTTCTGTTCCTAATTCTTCCACACCCTGTAAACCCTTGTGTCTTGGTGGCTTTACTGCCTTTCTTGTGGAACATCCTTCCAGTTCCATGCTTTCCAACCAAATTTAATCTGCAATAATTTAAATGCAATATCAACCACTATCTACTGTTCTGATTACTCTTTCCTCTTCCCACTCATTATGAATGTTTCTCTTCCTAATTCTTCCACACCCTGTAACCCCTTGTGTCTTAGTGGCTTTACTGCCTTTCTTGTGGAACTCCCTTCCAGATCCATGCTTTCCAGCCAACTTTAATCTGCAATAATTTAAATGCAATATCAACCACTATCTACTGTTCTGATTACTCTTTC
>OZ010616.1:61238061-61255561 GCA_963932145.1 Acanthosepion lycidas | reverse complement strand
AATGTCACAGCTAAACCGTTCGATAAAAGCAGAAATTTAGGCTATAACCGATAAAGGAAGGTTACCACATTAAGCTATATTTAAAAGAACAGTTCTATTAGGTTGGTGCAAAAATAATGTCGTAATAATGTCGTTTTTTGACGTTACGTCAAAAAACGACATTATTACGTCATTATTTTTGCACCAACCTAATACTAAAATATTTCGTTTTCTTCTAATGACTAATCCAGGTAAACCCAGTTAAAAACTAAAAGTCACAAGTAGTAACATTCAAAATTTAGTGCTGAGAGGTAGTCAAGTCGGACAATCCTACTATAATTGTTTTCTAGAATATAAAAATATATAGGATTTATGAGAAGTGGGGGATCAATTTATGATATTGTTCTATAACATAAGTGATATACCAACTTAAGATACACCTGCTATTTTAAATCAAAATGATATCGAATCCGTAAATTGGTATAAATTGGAAAGGCCAATGCAAACGTTAGGCTAATAACAAGGAAGTAAAGTTATACTAATGCATTTTAAAGAGACACCCCCAAAACTCACAAGTAATGGAATGCAAAATGTAGTAGTACAGGACTCTCAAGATTACTCCTATCCCGTCAACCTGGCAATCCAGAACCAATGTGTTACATCATGTGTACGCAAATCTTTTTATTATGGTTATATGCACGTGTAATCTGACACGAATTTAAGAATATTTGACTCACATAAATACATACATGTGTTATTTATACTGCACAAGCACACTGATTAATATATTTGGTACAATCAATCAGACACTATTATATATATATATATATATATATATGTCTGTGTGTGTGTTAAATAGTTTGTTAATCATAACAAACCGTGTTGTTTTCATGTTACAACGTTCATAAATCTTTTTAAACTACTGTTATGTTCAACAAAATTTAACAAATAAAAATGTCGTTGCATTTGCCGCACCCTACACACACACACGTTGTGTGTGTGCGTAGGGTGCGGCAAATATATATATATATGTATATATATATATAGAGAGAGAGAGAGAAATGTGTGTGCGTTTAGGGTGCGGCAAACGTAACGACCTTTTTATTTGTTAAATTTTGTTGAACATAACAGTTGTTTAAAAAGATTTATGAACGTTGTAACATGAAAACAACACGGTTCGTTATGATTAACAAACTATTTTCAATGCATCTGAACCATATCAGCAACACTTCTACAAACCATTTAATACATTTATACATTAATTTCAGAAAATATATAACAAATTGATCGTTTTAACTCGGGAATTGTATTCCATTTGAGCCTGTAAACGTACACCACCCAACAAAAATGGCTGGTGTTGTTAGGTCTGGTGAGCATGATCCCTACTTAGTTCTACACGTCGTCCTATCCACCTGAGCTCGAAAAAAAGCGCGTTATTTTTGCCGCACTATATATATATATATATATATATATATATATATATATATATATATATATATATATATATATATATATATATATATACACAAGTATATGATTGGTGTATATGGAATGAATTCCAATAACCAACAATTACTATTCTTAAAAGAGTGCTCAATACAAAGTAGAGCAGATATAATTATTTATTTAAAAAAAAAAAAAAAAAATTATAACATAAATATTTTATAAAATCACTACAAAAATAGCCATTTTGTTTCAACACCCTCGGTGTCTTATCAAGTGATGACGTTGAATGTTGACATTCAACGTCATCACTTGATAAGACACCGAAGGTGTTGAAACAAAATGGCTATTTTTGTAGTGATTTTATAAAATATTTATGTTATAATTTTTTTTTTTAAATAAATAATTATATATATGTATATATATATGTATGTATGTATATGTGTGTGTGTGTGTGTGTGTGTCCGATATTTTCATATATGTATTGTGATCTGTTACATCAAATATTAAAATAATATTCTTGCCAATTCTTGCTGATCTTTGCTACAAATCTTTATTGTCTTACGAATTATCTTGTACTGAAATTGATATACACGCCAAATAAGATTAACGTCAACAGAATATTTTGAGAAATATATCGAACTAAGTAAAAAATGTTACCCATTAAAATGTTAAGTAATTTATGTTTGCCTCATCTACATTTAAGAAAACATTCAAAGAAAAAAAGCAACAAAAAACAAAACTCACGAAGCACTGCCCAGGGCACCAATCAGGCTTTGGCACCCTCATGTCGGGGCGGGGAGTAATACGCACCGGCCCTCAATAGTTAAACCTCAAATGAAATAAGTGATCATGCCTGGGACAAATTAATAGCGACTAACGGTAAGAGGTTTCTTCCTATCAATATTATTACCTTTGTTTTAGTGTCACATTTCAGTTGGCAGTTTTTTTTCCCCCGATAAGGTTATGGCTGAATGTTTTTGCAATCAGTACCGATTTATTGAAAAGAGCTAAAATTGACTTTCGCAAAAATACTCTAGTGTTGTAGTAAATATAGAATAAATTGAGAGAGAGAGAGAGAGAAAAAAAAAGACATTTTGGAAATAAAAATAATAGAAAAAAAAAGAATTTCTGTTTTAAGTATGTAAATATGATGAAGGTCTTTCCAAGTTTTCAGATTATAGTGAAACTTCTATGACTCTTCTGGACAGGATTGATGTTATTGATCATTCCCCAAATGGTGATGGTGAGAAGGAAAAGAATTTTGGTTAGAATCTCAAACCATAGATCTACCATCCTTTTTCATTTGTTGCAGAGTATTGTTAAAGATCTCTTTACTAAGGAAATGTTTAAGAATGCACCATGTTTTGACCAATAATTGTAATATGTATTATACTTTTGTAACAACTTCCTTCACATTCTACACTAGAAAATATCTCTCAAATGATTTTATTTTATTAGAAAACACTATATCCCTGCCATAAAGCTCACTTCTTTTCTGTGAATCATATTCTGGATACTTAGGCAACGAGTACTAGACTAAATTGTAAAGGCTTTTGTTTGACATATTCATTGGGTGATGACCACAACGAAAGAATCATATTTACGAATTAAATGTTGCAATATGAAGTGCGATATGTAAATATTGATGAATTATCAGTCGAATAATAACCTTTCCTTAATATTCCTTGCCAAATTATAAAGAATTAGCAGGAAATGCGATAATTGTTTTAACAACCTATACACAAGAGGCTGTTGAAATGTTTTCGGCCTACCTCACTTTCCAAAGGGGCAAATATCAGATTTTTAAAAAATCCCTTATTGACCGTGTCACTGGCTTCAGCCATTGTAATTCTTTGCCTTATTGGAAAAAAAGTCTTACTTAATTTTAATCTAAACTATATACAAAATAAGGTAATTCAGAATTTCATCTTTTATATAAATCTGTAATCGAGTCAATTGCTAAATCTACCGTTAGGAAAGTTAGTTCCTGAGATTTGCCTTAAAGTACTGAGTCAGGTTGTAGCACAACGTCGGTTTTTAACGTAGGGGTCAGAGTGTTTCCACCCCGGCCGCTGGTCTAAGCTGGCCAAAGCTTGTCTAAAAGATTTTCTAAGAGTTTCTTAGATGCGGCACATGGCCGAAATTATGTGGCACCTAGTGAGGATCGCACTCACTATTAAGCCGAAATTGATCTAGCGTGACAAGCTTGCTAACCATTACACCATGTCGAAGTGCCCATGAAAGATGGTTCCCGTGCTGGGCTAGAAAATGTTTCTCACCAGAATTGTTCACTGAATTATTTATAAGTTTAGCATTTGTTCGTGCATATTGCTGCCACATCTAGTCTGGTCCAAAGAAGAATCTGCTCTGTTATCGGTCCTGACCTGGCATCAATAATTTTCTCACTGCTCTAACGTAGCTTCCCCATGCCTCTTCTTAGAAATATTTTTATGCTGATGACGAGCTTTCCTTTCCTCAACTTCAAGAATTTAAACATAATACAAGATTAGCAGCTAGGTTCCGTCATTGTGCTGTTGAATTCGCTTAATATAGCCATAAGTTCTATTCCAATAATTTCTTCTCTCGTACCTCTCTTCCGTTTTTGCTTGACTATTTTATTAGTATGATCTTCAAAAAAATGTAAATGTAACATCAATCGCCATCTTTCATTTTTAATCCCATGATTTTATTATTCTTTCTATTCAATGTTTTCTCATTTTCTCTAACACTCAGTAACCACTTGCGTCTTAGTGGCATTATCGTCTTGCTTGGAGTGGAAATGCTGAAAAAATTCTTATAGTTTTTAAATAAAAATTTCTTTAACAGAAATTTAGTCATTTCCAATGTGGAAAATTTCTCGTAACATCGATAATAGTAATTTAGTACTAACAAATAGGTAATATTGCGTACGACTTAGCTGTACACATTTTCTTGACTAATACGCAGTATATATTAATATCTTATCATACCCAAGATGGAATTTTCTAATTATTAATTAGAAAAAAATAATTTATTCAATTTTAT
Source organism: Acanthosepion lycidas (assembly GCA_963932145.1). Classification (NCBI taxonomy): domain Eukaryota; kingdom Metazoa; phylum Mollusca; class Cephalopoda; order Sepiida; family Sepiidae; genus Acanthosepion; species Acanthosepion lycidas. The sequence continues at coordinate 61,251,112 of OZ010616.1, read as the reverse complement.
GAAATTATATCAACATCTATTCCAAGCATTTATCCACCCCTATAAAAACGCACTCTAGAATGCCCCACTATTAGGTCTTGTTTTTGTAAAAAAAATAATGTCAAATGTTTAAAATAGATAAAGTGCCATTTAAACAATTGCAAAGAAATAGGCAAATAGTCAAGAGAATATTGCGCAGATAAGCTAAATATAAAAGAGTTTTGAAATATATACGGCAACCAAATCAAAATTGAAGACTGAAATCTCAAATGTAAGTTACGTATTCATGTGGAAATAATACGATTCTTTAAAATGATTTAGATATGTCTTTATTTTTAAAAAAAAAATAAAAGATAAGTTTAGCTACAGCTTTTAAAGTTGATTAAAATCTAAAAAGAAACTAATTTCTCTGAGAATATACCGTACAAATCCAGTGTTTCAGAAACTTGATGAGTTGATCTCATGTACAGTTCTACCAAAATACAAACCGTAAATAAAAATGCATATGTATTTAAAATGGTGGCCTCATGTAAATGGTGGATCAGGTAAAGTATTTCAGTTAGCTTACAAATAGAATCAAGAGCTTTAAACAAGTGAACACATTGCATTAAAAAGAATGTTCAATGAAGTCATTCGCACACACAAGATACAAATATTATCATTATGACTATCAATTAATAGTCTATACATATATCACTGAAAACTTAATTCAAATGATCTTTAATGAAATTGCAAGATATTGATATAAAAATAAAAAATGTATTTATTTACATTTTCTTTTCAGACAATCATTTAACAGCAATAATGCTTCTATGGTAAAAAGAACTAGTTTTAATCTCAAACAATATCCAAATAGTTATTATAATAAAATAATATGACTAATGTATTTTGTGGATCACCTTAGTAAATAAATGTATTTATTAATATGAAAATCTGTCACATAAATATTTGCCAGTAAACGAAGGAGTTGCTTATGCAGTTGTCAATTCCAAAAATCGATTTTAAGAAAACAGAAGTTTGAGATTCAAAACACGTACGTTTGAAAATTCATAGAAAAATATAAAAGACAGACAAGACGAATAATTTTAATACGTTGGAGAATTTTACAAATTCAAAAATTGCATTTAAACTCCAAATCAAAAGGTTTACGAACGTTTTGATGATACATGATAAGAAAAAAACATATCCCAAAAACATGTTCTAATCATTATTATTGATATTTATAAATCTCAAACGTTTTGAAAATAAAAAAAAATATATATAGATAATATATTGATCGAATTATACGGTCATTACAACCAATAAATTTGAATACAAACTTTTATGGGAAGTGTCACGTGGCAGCGAATATTATGGTAATATTTTTCTTGATCACGTGACAATGAATCAATAAATACCAAAGAATAGTATAAATGTGTAATCGGGTACGTTATTATATATATATATATATATATATATATATATATATATATTTCAATTAAAAGGTGCAAATGTAATTTATAAATTCATGAATCATTCATACAAAAATCTATATTAACCTCTATATTTGTTTTTTGTATGAATGATTTATATATATATATATATATATATATATATATATATATATATATATATATATATATATGTATATGTGTGTGTGTGTGTGTCTGCGAGAGAGAGAGATTAGATAGATATAGATAATTTGATAGTCTTGTATTTGAAGTGTAGAAGGGTTTTTACCTGTATTTTCCTTTGATTAAAATAGTTCTTATCCTAATCAAGAATTTGAGACATGGAAGTTATAAAACAAGAAACACTCTTGTAAAATCTACTTGACATAGGCTTTTATTTCGACCAGACAATACACAAGCTTAGAAAATGTTCCATATTTGTAGTCGCTTATGCTGAATTATTCATTGAATATATAACTTAAGGAGAATTTAATATACACTTATTGAGAATTTTGCATTATGATAATAGTATAGATGTTTCTAGAGTAAAGCAATCGACACAATGCCAAATTCATGGAGTACATAGCGAATAACTAAATCTAAGGCCTTAAAAAAATCAACTCATAGAAATTGAAGACATTTTAAAATCTAATTCCCTTTTTATTTCTAGTAGAATTAATATAAGCAATTTTTTTCAATGCATTTTTCTAAAGCATGGAATCCATCTATATTTTCATCTATTTATCATACAAATGCTTTATAAAGGGCATTTGTATATAAAATAAATGTAATAATATAGGAAATATTAATTTTTTCTTCACATTGACACACCTCTGGAGTAATTAATTCACCTTTGATTAAATATACTTTGAGAATCACCTATTGGAAGCTGTATATTACAATGTGGAACGGGTTCTTGTAAAATGTGTACTATCGACCTGCAATCTGAGATCTTTCAATTGAATCACAAAATTGTCTGGCTTCTATTATAGGAAATATATACAAGTCCATGTATGTCTTTTGGATGACACAGTTATTTAAAAATCATGCATGTAATACCTTTAAAAGACAAATAGGTAAGATTATTCATGTAAAAAGAGGTCGCAATTTTTTTTCATTTTGAAAAATAATTTAAAAAGTAAAACAAAGATGTTTTCTTCGTTTAATTCAATTTGTTATTATTCGAATTGACTCAATTTTTTTTTTTGAAAAAAATGCATTTACAGGAAGCTAGATAAACATATACATGCGAGCAAATTATATTTATATATATTTTGTTAGAAAAAGAACTAGCCGACAGACTATATCTGACTGTATGAATCCAATGACTACTTGTATGTATGAGAAACGAGAATTCGACTGTGTATAAATGAAAAAAAAATGTACATAATACGCGTGTCTATCTACGCGTATACGAACGCATGGCCTCTCTAACGTTGGATTTTGTGGAATTTCAATGATTTTACTGATGTTAGCTGTTGTGAAGGATCGTACGTGTATTGTAGCCAGACATTGTCGAGAACAAACTTCACCCAGTGTACATTCACCTAAACATTCATTTTCTTCTGCCACACCCAATATTTTTCGCCTGAGAACGATAGGAATTTCGCTATAAAAAAAATAAAATAAAATAAAGTAAACCATTTTGAATAAAAGTTTGGTCTGGAGATATTGTGCAAATCAATCCAATAGTTTCATCAATAATATTAGAGATATTTATCATGGACAGTTTCATTAGAGGAAACAATTGTTGACTAAGATTAACGTAGTTTGGCACAAGTCCATAAATATATGACATCCAGTGAGAATTAAATCCTCTACCTACAAGTAATAGTCAATCGGACTAGTTACCGAATCATTTGCACACGCCTAGACGCCCTCATTGTTAAAAAATTTATGTATTTCTTACTAGTACTAGACGTTTGAACTCAGATAAAGGACAGAACAGAATGAGGATATTTATGGTATATCAAAATTTCAAGTGGTGAGGGCGGAGGAGTTAAATTTCCCTATACCAAATGGCTTTGTGTAGTCAACTAAGTCGAAATATATATTTGTAAAGCAAGAGCAACTAGATGCGATCAGTCGGTGTACAGACAAGTCTTAATTACTGCAACTTCATGACGTTAAATGTTTTCCCTGATGGGGATTTTATATATATAATATATATAATATATATATATGTATAATATATATATATTATACACACATATATATATATATGTATATGTATATATATATATATATATATATATATATATATATATATATATATATATATATATATATATATATATATATATATTATATATATATATATATAAAAACTCACCGTTGGCACGACTGAGTTTCATGAACGGTGAGGGATAATATGTATATTTATTAACATATAATTAATAATTCTATTGTATAACATCAAGCACTGTTTTATTAACCCCAGCACTTCATGTGCAATTCATATATATATTTATTTATAGGTCAGATGAATTGGGTCGTGATTACGATTCCAATATAATAAATTATAACCGTGGAATATCAGTGTTTGAGCCTTTTATATTGTGGGGGTATATATATATATATATATATATATATATATATATATATATACACAATAAGGTAAGATTTGATTCTTTATATTCCGCGCATGCGCGTTGATTGTTTTTTGATTTTGGCGACTGCACAGTATAGTAGAGCCAGTTGAGCGCCGTCTGGGAGAAAAAGAGCAGCATGACGCAGTTCACTCTGCTAGGAATTTGAAAACGACATGCTGTGTTGCTTACCATTCGCGCCAGTAGCTCCAATACGAATTTTTCAGAATGATTGGGTATCAATCTGAGAACAGTGCTGGGGATTCGGAAATAGTTGGATGAGTCTAATGATACGGCAGATCGTAAAACTCACTATGATCGTTTTGATAAGAGAAGAACCGAATTTGTTGGTTAGGACCTCAGAATCAATACGAAGGCCTACATCAAGTGCCTTGAGGAGGTAGTGCTGTCTTAGGTAAAGAGGGTGGCTGCTGGAAGACCCTTTGTCTGGCAACAGGACTCTGTACCATGCTACACAAACAGGAGAAGCCACTTGTGTCTGTCATAAAATCTTTGCAACCATATCACCTTTTACATCTAGCCACCAAACTCCCCAGATTGCAACCCCATTAATTATGTGTGGGGCGCAGCTGAGCCAGCGAACAACAAAACTCCTTGTAACACCAAAGATGAACTGAAGTAAAGGATTATGACAGCATTGACGTACTTAAACAAGGAGACCATGCTGAAGAGTTGCAGGTGATTCCAAAGCCACCTCGAGAACATGTTTAAATCCAATGGGGATTTTATTGAATAAATCTACTCTCTAGTATTTGTAGATATTTTTTCCGTACTTTTGGTAAATATATCTGTTAAAATGGGATGTCAGTGTTATTCTCATTTTTACGTAATTTAGACGACAATTTACGATCGCACTATATATATGTTGAGGGTGTTGAAAAAAAATGGCTATTTTTGTAGTGATTTTATAACATATTTATGTTATAAATTTTTTTTAAAATAAATAATTATATCTGCTCTACTTTTTATTGAGCACTCTTTTAAGAATAGTAATTGTTGGTTATTGGAATTCATTCCATATACACCAATCATATACTTGGATATATATATATATATATGTATGTATGTATGTATGTATGTATGTATGTATATACACACACAATGGTCGTTGAAATGTTCTTAAAATTGTTAAGGAGTGAAGAAAATATTTTTGGCCTAGCCGACAACTTTTCAGTACCCCACACATTGTCAATATAACATTAAATAACCAACATAAGTACTGTAAACAATTATGATCATTGTTTACTGCAGCAATAACTGCAATGCCTAGACTGATGGCGACCTCAAAACAGGAGAGCCCAGTCTGTCCGCCTATTTAACCCAGGAAGATGGATTCAAGCCATTACCAAAGAAATTTGCGCGAATTGAACGCAGCAGAATCGACCGTAAATTGAACTGAATCACCTTGTGCGCCGATAACCGTTACATTATTCGTAGAGTAAACCAATAGTAAAGTATAAAACAGATTAAAGCTGAAATTGATCTTCACTTAAATATCTGATTTTCTTAAATAATTTCTGACTAATTTGATAAACCTTTGCTTTGCAGTTAACTAGTCCGAAACAAATCTAATTGACCTATTAAGCGAACAGACATACAGAGTTATTTCCCTTTGTCATTTATATTTGATTGGCATAATAAAATGCCTGGATATGCTGATGGCATTTTGACTATTGGCACGGAAAATTAAATCAACAGGCTTTAGTTAAAATTCTGACGGACTTCACACAGATGTCTTTAAAAATGCATGAATGTACATATCTTCAAAGCTACAAGTTAATAATAGAGTACACTGATCTGTTTAGGTTTAAATGAATAACCAATCCCAGAGAATGAAAACTATGAACTGAAAACAGTAGTAAAGGTGACTAAAAACCATTCCACTATTTTACACAAGAATGAGACAGGGTGATTTACAATTTATAGATATTAAAAGGAAGGTGTAGAGAAATATAATCGCCTACTTTCTGAAAGAACACGACTATAAATGCCCTCGGTAGAACATGAAGAAAGATAACAAAAAATATTATATACTCATTGGTCCATCGACTTCACGAAATTATGCGCAGTACTTGATTGGCAGTTAGGTCTCATGATTTCACTACTGAAATTGCTAAATGTAAATGTAAGTTCTATGTTAATAGTTCCTTCTCTTGCATTTATCGCTTTTGGAACTCCCTTCCGGTTTCCTTCTTTCCTGTTTGTTAACTACGATCTTCAAAAATGTAAATGCAATGTAAATCGTCATCTGTCACCTTGAATCCTGTTCTTTTATTATCCTTTGTTTTTTGTTTTTTTTTTCACTCTCAGTAATCACTTGCACCCTAGTGGCTTTATTGCCTTGCTTGAGGTGAAATGGTTAAAACAATCATTAATAATCAAGCTAAGATTTATATATTACAATTCAAAATCTCATTGAAATTCATTTAAATTTTATTAGATGTTTAAGTTAGTATCTAATGTGCGATTGAAAGCTTTTAAAACAAATACAGCGATTGTGTTTCAGACACGTTATGAAAGAAATTTAATTTTAAACTCTTACTGAAAAGACATGTAATTTGCTTTCAAATCAAATGAAGCCTTTACATAAATCATTATTGCATTGTCTAGAAACGCCAATATCCAGCTTGCTTGAAAGAAGTAAGAATGGCAAATGACCAGCTAAGTTTTATATCATTCAGAATTCATAGTCGTATATTTGATTATCAATGAAATTTTATGAACTTTAAGATATAAACTTTTCTTTATAACAATATATAATACTTTAAAGCATTATATACTTCTCTGTGGAGTACTATATAGTATAATTTGTCACAGTGGGAAAATAAGAGTGTACTTACTCATTATTAAACGGTTGTGTTCGGTAAGATAAAAGAAAATAAATTAAGTGACTATTCATAGTTGTTTTATACAGTTCTTGAAGATTTTCTGAATGAAGCCTTGTGGTTTTAGATTTACTTTTCTAGTTCGTTTGTGTAGAGTAACATTCTGTAAACTATTAGATGTACACGCAAAACTCAGCGAGATCAAATGAAGTCTGAGGTTATGGAAGCGAATGTTCATTTGTTCATCTACAGGCAAATCTGTTTGTGCAAATGTGGTGAGGCAGTAATAAGAAAAATGAAAGAAGTCTTTATTTATTTTTATGTGTAAAATTTTATTTTTACTTATTTCAAATATAAATTTGAGTAGAAGGCATGGCAATTCACACATAATAAAGAAAAAAAAATCCGTGAAAATTCATGATCGCATTCATCCTAAAAGGGAAAATGATATATAAAGTTTAAAAAAAAAAAAAAAATGAATTTAAAATTTCAGCGTCCCCTCTCCTTCATGCGCTTTTGTAATTACATCATTGTAAAGATCACTTTAGTCCGAAGAAGTCTGAAGGGACGAAACGCATTACCAAAAAATGTTTTTCTACTTTGTCAAAGATTTTCCTAAAACACAAATATATGTATTTCCCATTTTTGTTTATGATTTAAAACTAGAAAGTTTAAAAAAAAAAAAAAATCAACTCACCCCAAGCACAGTGATAATATCACTAGGACACAAGGGGTTACTGAGAGTGAAAGAGAATAAGACTTTACAAGGAACCAAAAACCCAATCCTGAGCAGGAAACAAGGCATATACCTCTATTCCTGCTCAAAAGACAGGAGGATTGTGAAGCGGGCGACAGGCAACTCTTTCTACTCCTATTAAATATGAAGTTAGTGAATATAATGCGCATATCACAAATACTGATTAAACAGTCATTTTTGTGTAATTTTACTTTATATATATATATTTTTAATTAAACAGTATTAATTATATTTACCAGCGTGTATGTTCGAGAAATTTCATAGAAAATAAAATATGTGCTTCTCCAACAGGAATCGAATCTGTAACCACAAAAGGGACTATTATTTGATCTGACGTGCTGTTAACCAGTCAGTCACAAATAAGCGTCTGGTTAGCAAAGATCGAATTACTGACTATAAACAGCAAATCTTCGACGATTTTCCCCCAATGATCATATCTGTTTACGAAACGTACCTTAGCGTAAACATTAAAAACATTATGAAATGGATTAAATCCGACATATTTTATTTTCTATGAAATCCGACACTTATTCAATATATACAATTTATTTATTTAAATGCTCTGTCCTTTAATTAAACTGTATTAATTACATTTATCGGCATGAATATTCGAGAAAATTTCGTAGAAAATATACGTTCTCCAACAGAAATCGAACCTCTCTCCTATACGTAGCCCTTATTTGATCTGACGTGCTATACCACTTAGGTATAGAGAAGCGTCTGGTTAGAAAAATCCAAATTAATGTTTGTTTGTAAACATAATTCTCTCTTTCTCTCTCTTTACCTATATATATATATATATATATATATATATATATATATATATATATATATATATATATAGGTAACTATAATCGTTTCGAAAAACCCACGAATTTTTGATTTGCCAATAATCAAGTCAATCACTAAGGGAAAAAAAAAGGTTTTAAAAAAAGAAAGAGCTAGAAACATGAAAGTCTGTCGAAAAAAATCGCACAGATACAGGTTCAAAGCCCAAAGAAAAAACCCTGACACGAGTAAACAACTAACTAAAAGAGCTCAATACAACCGTAGAGCAGACCTAGATAAACCTAGTGAGCCAGACAAACCTACCCAGCTTTCACCTAAGCGGATCGTCAGCTTTCCCTTAGGTGAAACCTGGGTAGGTTTGTCTGGTTTATCTATCTCTCTCTCTCTCTCTCTATATATATATATATATATATATATATATATATATATATATACACACACACACACACACATTTTGCTTACTCAGAAGTAAACAGAATTGCTACGGCAACTAATTTTGAAGAACTATAATAATTTTTGTCAGAATATTGGGGATATGGAGTTATCATTATTGACATTCGAACTAATGTCCTAATCTTTGTTGTTATTGTTATAACTTTTCAGTCTTTGTGTCCACCTGTCTTCTTTCGTTGTTTTTAAATCCGGGTAACTTTTAGGAAATTTAAAACTGAACCATTTAATAACGGAAAGAGGACAATCTACTTCTGCGGATTAAATAAAAGGATTCAGTTTGAAATTCTCTGAATATTAGGCGGATCGGCAAACACCTGAAGAAAACCGGTATGTACAACGACCGAAACCTTGGAATACTCACAAAGATGAGAATCTTTGAAATAATGCAAATAATACAATTATTTCTTCCGGCTTTAGTACTTTTTCTCTAATTATTGTTGATAATTATTTTTAAATAATTATCTATTTCATTATTTACACTTGTTAACGTAATCTTATTTTGAAAAAATACCAAATATTTTATTAATAGTAGATTTGATTTACAGGTAACTATGGCTAAATTTAGTTGGTTTATCTTAAATGTGATAATGGAATAAAATTAAATTATTATATTTAGTATTGGTGATTATTTAAATCTGTTGAAGTTTTGGCATTTAAGAACCAATAATGTTTGCTTAAAATAGTCTCCATGAGAAATGCTTGCTTGATTAATTTACTGAAATTATTGACACTGGAATTATCGTACGTTTTGACAATAAGATTGTGACAAGTAACTGGTAGACTGTAAAAAGACAGTCAAATATAGAATTAATAACAAAATGTGGACATAAACTGGGTAAAGACTATTCGAAAGATATTTACCTGTGAAAAATAATGATGAAAATGTCTTAATCAGCAAAAGATGAAACAAATAACGGAAAATAGTAATGTGTACCAAGAAAGATTGGAAAAATTGATAAAATTAGCCTAGACAAAAAAGACAGCCAGAACGATAGATTACCTATTCACTTTAATGCCTTAGAAATAACTTAGTGTTTGCGAAAGAGGTGAGAAAACGGGAAAAAATATCAGAGGTAAATCAATAAATTCGTACCCTAGCAGTCAATAGCCGAATTGTTTTGTCCGAAAATATTTGATCTATGCTATTAAGAGAGTCATTTGGTGAAGTGTATTGACAAGAAAGGAAAATATCTTGAAAATATTATGTAAAGTACCTACGGAATTTTTTTATGTACCTTTAATTTATATATGCAGACACAAGATGGTAGTGAATAGTTTCCTAATCAACCATGAAACCCTCCACCACCAACCAAATTTGATAATATGGTTAATATTTATAAATAGGTCCAGTCGAGAACTTTCATAATTTCCCTTCTCTATCATGTGTGTGCGTGTATATATATATGTCTTCCTCTCTCACATATATATATATATATATATATAGATAGATAGATAGATAGATAGATAGATAGATAGATAGATAGATGAGGACAGACTGAGATAGATGAGGACAGAATGAGATAGATGAGGACAGAATGAGAGATATTTTGAATATTAATCACTTTATTATTTACATGAATACAAGTTATTGTGAAAAAGTCTCGTTAAAATGAAAATTATGCCAGTTTATTTGTAAATTTTAATATCTAATATTAGAGTTTCTCTTAATTTTTAATTAAAAATTAAGAGAAACTCTAATATTAGATTAGACACAAAAAAAATGTAGAATTAGGCAAAAATTATAACCTGGTTCGCGGCAAGAGCATTTAAATTTTCCAGCCCCTCCATATTGGCAGAAATCATAGTTCAGATAACAGAGACCTGTCTGTATTACAAATGGAAGAACTTTTCTTTTTTTTAATTTACAACTATAATCTTGCACATTTAAAGAGGAATTCTTTCGTCGGGGCTTTAGGAAAGTTAAATTCTAGAATGAGATAGATAGATAGATAGATAGATAGATAGATAGATAGATAGATAGATAGATAGATAATGACAGGAGGCTTTCGAAAACTTAAATTCTTCCTTACTTTCATAGTTTTTCTTTCTTTTTTGTATTTGGTAAAAATTTGGTCGGGGTCAAGGTCTGCCGGTTTCTACAATTCTGGTGTATATATATATATATATATATATACATACATACATACATAATACATATATATACATATACATATATATATACATATACATACACATATATATACATATACACATATATATATATACATATACACATATATATATATACATATACACATATACATATATACACATATACATATATACATATACACATATACATATACATATACATATACATATATATATATATATATATATATATATATATATATATTAGCAAATATACAGATCTTTACAATAACTATTTTCTTAGTCATCTTGATATTTATAATAATTTAATAATATATTTAAGTTCTAGTGGGTCAGTAAAATTTTTACGGATATAGACTTAAATTATGTTTTCCTCATTTTATTGATATTTATATGTTAAAATTACAAGAATTTATTATACTCCACACTGTATATTTCTGTCTGTAGCAATTTTTCGACAGCCTCTCTCCAATAATCAGTTTTTCTCATCGCTAAAAATATCTTTAACTGCTTTGACGAAGGATATTTGTTATTACAAAGTGTCCATCCCAGAACGCATTTTAAAGTATAGTTTATAAGGAAAAAATAGCTAAAATAATGTTTAAACGTGGCAATGTTTATTTTTCAGTATATTCTTCCAGTATTATTTTGTCTTGATATGCAAATACATATACACCACATATACACACAATGAATACATTATTTTTCATGGTTGTATACAAATGTTTTTTTAATGAGTACTTGATAACAGTTATTGCAGCTATGATGTGAATGCTATAAGCGACCCTAACTAAGAAACTGTGACAAGGTGGGTTTTTCCATTACCTCTATTTTACTGGAAGCAAATAAGAAACATAGACAATGTTTTTATATTTACATTAAATTCACGATTCAACATAAAATAGATTGTTGCTATCAAATTAAATGGTTATAAATTTCTGTATTTTTCTTCTGCTATCTAAGTTCTTAATCCTTCTATAGCATATAAAATATAATTCTAACGTTTGTATTATTTTACACTATATTATTCTTCTATATGCAGTGTCTTTTAAGGTTGTTGGAGAGCATGGCTCTCCATAACTTCCTGTTCTTTTGTAGCTCTTAGAGTTTATTGTTTTGCTATATCCCCTAATCCCTGTTCTGACAACCATTTTTACAAGTTCGTTAGTTAGGTTATTCGCTGCTTTGCTTTGCCTCCCCACCTCTCTCCCCCCATCAATATGTCCTGAGAGTGTAACATTCTCCAAGCCGTCTTTTCTCACTATTTGCCTTAGAAATTTCAATTGTATTTTTCCGATTCCATTTTCCATAAACCTTCCTCATTATTCACACGTTCATTACATGAGATTCTCAGCATCCTTTTGTAGAACTATGTTTCTGATGCATATTAGGGGGCGTTTAAATTTACAAATAGACTGGCATAATTTCATTAATTTAAAAGAGAATTTATCGCAATCACTTATAGATAATAAACTGGTTAATATTCAAAGTGAGTTTTTCATATCATTATGGAGATGATGAAAGTATTCGACAGGACCTATTTCTAAATATTAACCAAATTACTAAATTTGGTTGATAGTAGATTCTTATTTGAATACCGGACTTTTCAGTACCTTCTTGTAAGTACATATATAAGTAAACAGTACATTGACAATCCCGTAGCTACTTTTCACAGTATTTTCAATGCGCTTGACCGAAAAGATTCTCTTTTAATCATATAGATCAAACATTATACAGTGACATTTTCAGGTAAAAAAATCGGTTATTGACTAAGTCAGTGTACAAATGTATTGATTTAATTACGTATTATATAAATAAATAATGACCCGACACCTATCATAATTTCAGGAGTATCATACATATATATATATATATATATATATATGAACACGTCCACAGCGTGCTTACTGTGTTTTGAAAAAAAAAAAAAAGCATTCCTATCCCTATATACGCATATGTAAAAACCTACATATTCAGTTAAAATAATAATAAATATTCTTGTATCCTGTCAGTCTTTTTTAATGAAACATATATAAAAGAGGGGTCGCTGAGCAAATACACAATTATATATATATATATATATATATATATATATAT
>OZ010616.1:61208061-61235561 GCA_963932145.1 Acanthosepion lycidas | reverse complement strand
AAATAGCGAAATCCCTTCACAAACAACATTTTAAAGGTGCATTAACTTACGAATCCCTCGATGAATGTTATGATCATTGTTTTTAAAATTATAAACTGCATAAGGTCTTTCTTTATGCTAGTTTTTTCAACTGTACACTCAGTCATCTTCAGACATGGAAATTATTTTGTTTTTGGTAAAATTCGTTGCATCCGAGACGAAAAATTAAATGCGAATCGAAGTATGTTTTTTTTAAATGTGTTATATTAAATTTTATATCATTTACTAATCTACTTTTTGTATGAATGATTCATTCTAATATATATATATATATATATATATATATATATATATATATATATATATATATATATGAATCAATGGATTTTTTATCCGACATTATTTCTTACTAGTCCAAACGTTATTTCGTGGATACCAATATTTGCTTAGATGTCCTGTTTTATTTTTTTGGCATTTTTAAACAGTGTTAATTCTGACTACTAGTTTATGTATTCAAGAGACTTAAGGAAAATGCTTGGTGCTACTTCAGCTTGTTATCTACAAGAAAAAAATACCTACACCATACAAATTTTATTTTGGAATGATATCTAAATAGTAACTGATTACATACACACACGAATATATAACAAAGAAAATGTAATTAAAATATTAAAAACGTACATCAGCTAAAAATACTAAATAGAAGGCAGGAAGTGTAGATCACATACCAAAATAGATACTTCACACGTAGATAACAAACCATAGTAAACCAAATGCCCCCTCTTGAATCAAATAACTATTTATTTTTATTCATCCATATTTTAGCGCAGATATTTAAAAAAAAAACAAACTGTGGTCCCAATGAAGGCAAATTCATGAAACTTCATAATTACTTTATTGGCTCCGCCCAAATATTTATTTTGGTCTTTGTACCCAAATGAAGAACGAAGTCTAAAAATTGATAAACGATTTAAATCTAATTTAGAAATAAACAAAAACTGTATAGATTTAATAAAAAAAATTATATATTTTAAAGTTTCAAAACGGGCCGACTAGTTATTTATTATACTATCAAGTTATATTATTTTATATACTATTATACTATTAAATAAATAGTATTCTGTTATTGCAATTGACAGTATCACTTTTGTATTTACACAATTGTTAAATGAAAAATGTTATAAGTTCAAAAGGCTAAAATATATCTATAAATTAGCTATGAAATGAATGGTTATTTAAAAGGCAATTTTATAGGTAAATACTGTTTGCGTATCAAAATTCTTTAATTAAAACATGCCACATCTTTGGTACAGTTTAGTTAGTAACTGCCACTACTATTGAGTAGGTCGTTATATATATATATATATATATATATATATATATAACTTGGTTTAACTTTATCTTAATTATCAACTTTCTATCATCGATATTATAGCTCTTTAAGCACACAAAGAATTCTCAGATTTATTTACTGATTACATTACGATATGAAGGATTACTGACAGAAACTTACAAGCTACTTCGCAAAGGAGAGATGAATTATTAACTATAAAAGTGCCACTTAAAAAAGATTTTGAGAATATATTTCTGAAAGTGAATAATTATTAAAAATTAATGTTCTATACATTATTATTCGATATAGAAATTAATTTCAAATGACCACCAAAATTAAGAAATATTTCTATTATTGGTTTAAAATTGTAATTTATATACTGACGCGGGATCCGAGAAATCTACAATAAAAATTATTTTTATACATATTTTTTTTAATGGAACTCGAAACAAAGATAATTATTTAAAGATATATATACTTGTCATAAAACAAACCGAAGAATGAAAATTATATAAATTAGTAAAAGCTTTAAATATACATTGTTTTGTTACTTTTGTTTTTCATTTGGCTGATCAGTTCCTGACTAAGAATGTTAAAATAAAATTTCAAAATAGCTGACTATAACTCCGATAAGATTTTTTTTAATAAAAAAAAGAGAACGGACTTTAAGAAGTATTAAGGCTATAAAATTTTTATTTAAAACTGTAACTGTGAAATGTTATTTCTAATTTACTTCCAAAGTACAGAATAATCACTGGATGATTATCAAAAAGGAAGAAATAATTAAATGGAGGATAGGCACTTCCTCTTCAATCGTATGGAGGACAATTCTTTTTTCGTTAAATATGACAGACGAAGGATTTTTAAAAAATTACAAAATTTTCTGTGTACCTTTTTTTTTTCCTTTATGATACCGAAAGATTTTTATCACTTTAAACGGAGGACACGCCTTTATCATTAGGAGATTTCTCGAATATTCAGGAGGATAGACCAAATAAATAAATATTATACCTAAAATAATCGAGTTTTCTACTTAAAAATAACGTTTAAAACACACACACATACATATATATATATATATATATATATATATATATATATATATATATATATATATATATAAGAAAATGCAAATGTATTTTTAGATGTATACATTTTTGAAAGGCACCTGATAAATAGGCAATAATTAGCAATGACAGGAACTATTTTGAGAAGTTGTTGCCTAACTGCTGGTACCTTATGTAAAACTGCTACATTTTGCAAATATTTATATTTTTACACCTGAAGTATATACGAATATAACAAAAATAAATTTGTGATTGGGGGCATAGCAAGTGCTATCCATTTACTTAGGTATTTTAGCTACTTAATTTGCATTTGAATATTTTGTCTTGATTAAGTATTTAACGGTAGTGTCTTTTGCGTATAAAAGTATTTCTACGAAGAAAACGAAAAGCTTTATAAATATTCTAAAATACTCAAAGAAGAGACAATGCATTTTGCATTTATCTATTTATCGAAAGAAATCTATATTTGAAGAAATAAGCTTTTTAAAATCAGCAATTTCACATTTATTTTCCAGTTTATTTGCACACAAACATAGGAGTTTTTGTGCAGAGTTTAAAAACAACATGAGTTGTTTTTCTTTTTTTTAAATCTGAAACTTAGTAAAATTTTCAAAGGAGATAATCTTAAATCTGTTGATAGACTACAAAGATTTAAAACTTCAACGAATATTTGATATTGAAAAGATATATTTTTAATTAACTGAGAAATTATTCAGACATCAAGCAATGCGTTTGATTTAGTTAATTCTTTTATAACTTAATTTTTTTAGATATAATTTTTCATCACCAGACTTAAGAAAAAACGATTTAAAATAAATCACACTATTATTTTTTTCTTTTGAAACTTGAAGACAAATGTGTTTAAAAGAAGGCAAAGTTATCCTTTTATTGAACTGATTTTGATTCCTATATGAAAAAATGACAGCAATTTGATAAAAGCACAAATGACATTTAAATAGAACTATGAGGGATTATTATTATTATTATTATTATTATTATTATTATTGTGAAACTCTTAAATTATCAAGTGTATAAATAATATTACTAAAAATATTTAAGAGTTTATTTTCTATCAAATACCACAGACTGTTATAATTGTCACATATACACACAGTACATTTCAAAGTTTGAAGTCACCCCTGACAAGGTACTGCAAATTCAACTTTTTATTTAATTTTTCTTGTGTTCGTACAAGTGTTTTCTTTTCTGGACTCAAAGTTGATAAAACTGTCCAAAGTTTCTGCATATCCAAGCTATTATGGCAATACATTTAGCCATAAACAAGAAATAAGTTATTTTTATATTCATCAATTCACTTGCCCCTTAAGGAACTGGCTTATAAAATAATTATATTGGAAATACTACTTTATGTCTAGAAAAGAAAACACTTATACGAAAGCAAGAAAAAGTAAATAAAAAATCGCAGTACTTTGCCAGTCATCTTTAATGATACATGTATAAAAGAGGGGTTGCTGTGTTCAAACACATACATACATACCTACACACGCACACACACAAATACATACATATATATATATATATATATATAGCAATTAGCAAGAAAAATAATCATGTCTTCATTTAGGTGTATATAATTTTGTTTATAGAAATAAAATAGATGGAGCTATTTTTTATATATTCATGGTATTAGCCTAACGAAATATTTAAAAAAAAGTAAAATTTATATCAGAATTACTAAAGTATGTATGTATGTATGAACATTACAAATAAATTATTAATAAACCAATAAAAATAGCAAAGTTGGATTTATCCACCTAGGTTTTGATTAATCAGTAGCAACATATAAATATATTCGGAATCAACATCATTTGTCACTCTATAAACCTTAACTGAATTCGATAAAACAGCAAGAGAATTACAATCATTTATTCTCTGAATAGCTACTGCAAAAAGTAACTTTGGCTTTTAAGAGGCCATTATAAACTGGCCAACAAAATTTATACACACATGTTTGTATACACACATGTGAGTATACACACACGTTTAGAAATTACAAGGATATTAATTCTTGAAACTATAGAATGAAGTTTGAAATCTGATTCATAAAAATAATTGAAAAAACAAACTAAAAATCTTTGATCGTTATCAAAATAAATATAGAGACATTTTGTTTTTGAAAACTTATATAGTGACTGTATACTTAAATTTTGTTCAAATTTTAGCCCTTAAAAATATTTTAATCAAGTGTTAACTCAATGATCGTTAGCTTTAATTATTAGAAAAGTTAAATTGATTTTATAAATTATTTGTATAAAACAGATTCAATCCTGTTTATTTCTGGAAATGCCACAGTGTATCAAGGTTGGATGATCACAGTTTGACATATGATCCGATGTTTGCTTCCAACCCTTTTGATTTTTGCTATTATGAATATTTTATCCCTACCGAACTCAATTAACTCCATCCCATTCATGCTCATTTTTCTTGTATTTCTAGGGAAGCCTTGATCGTATAATCGTCCCACCGGCACAGTACAAATACTGATATTATGCTTACTGGGAAACGAGCAATAATGACTAACAAAAGCCAAAAACATTGCGGTGTCATTCCAACAAAGTAATTAATTAAATAGTTACCATAAAAAGTTACCATAAACTTTATATAATTGTTAATAACAATTGTATAAAAAGACATGATAAAACAGATGGCAAATGGCTTTAGAACTTACCAAATCATATACTAATATATTAAGAGTTTACAGTAACAAAAAATAACAGTTATATACTTTTGAAAATTGCAAAAATCAAAATCTTTTACATTTTCTTTCGTTTCAAACACTTAAACAATACAGAAAATGTATACTAATTAAATTATAGTAAAATAAGCTGCAACTGCACTACAATACTATATACATACATACATACATATATATATATATATATATATATATATATATATATAGATAGATACGAACAGACTGAGATAGATAGATAGATAGATAGATAGATAGATAGATAGATACGAACAGACTGAGATAGATAGATAGATAGATAGGAACAGACTGAGATAGATAGATAGATAGATAGATATTTTATTTAATATTTTATTTGTATTAAATATGCATGTATTTAACATTTTATTTGCATATTTTATCTAGCAACCAATTCATCTCAAGTTGGTCAGCAATTTCCATATTTGACCGAAACGCTTGTAAAGTAATATTATTTACATTTAAAGGGTAAGACTTTTGAGCATATTCATATATTGAATTTATTTAGTTTTATTAAACAATTACGCGAATTTATTTTAATTAGCCATAATTTATCCTCTCATAAATCTGTTGGTTTTTTTTTATTTTGAAAAAAGAAAATTTAAAATTAACACCGCACTATGATTTGTAATCTGACTTGTACATTTTGTATAATTGCTAATAGTTTATTCACTATAGTGAATAAAACAATTAGCAGTTATGTATTCTTATTCTTACATAGTGTATTTCGTATACTCTTACATTATGTTTTCATGTTACTTTATCTCTATAAATGTTATTTTTAATGGGTACACGACTTACTATCCCTGTTTTTTTTTGTTTTTTTTGTATTTTCTTAAACAGTGAAATTAATAACAACCAATCTAGACTAAGATGACCTATTACAGAAATATTGTGCCTTCAACAAAAATCTAACTAGTATCCCCTATTCTATAGCCAAAACGCTCCTTTACTAATTCAGATACGGAAGCCGTGTTGATAGGGTAAGTGTTGAATTACCTGTATTTAAATGTATTAAATTCCTTAAACATATATGTATAATTAATCTTATATCTAAAACATAGAAAAGGTATCATTGTTTACATAAAATAAAATACTGCAATTAATTAAGTGAATTAAATCTAAACATCACGAATTAAAGTCTTCATAAGCTATTAATCTCAGTAACAGAAATTATTATTATTGTAATAATATGTTGTAATGATCATTAACGTTTAAAAATGTATCTAGGGTTATACCGTTTCTTTTAATTCATACCCAAATAAAAATAATTTATATTTACTAAAATTCCTACCAAATTCTCCCAGAGCGAGGACCTTCCATTGCACTCTGATTACGATCACCCCAAGCGATACAGGTGCGCTATTTTTAAATGTGGGGGTCTATATTCGCGCTCACCTCGGTAAACATTTTTCTTCTCTTTTTTTAAATTGTAAAAAATTCCTAATCCGTACCAAAAATTTAATTAAAAAAAAAAAAAGAACAAAAAGAAAAAGTAAAAAAACATTTGATTTAAAATTTATAATTTCTTGAAATGAATTAATGTTTGCGATAAGTGACTTTACAATAACTGGGGTGAATTGACAGAAAATATCCCTGGAATTAAACAAGGGAATTTAATTTTTTTTTTTTACCTTTCATTATGTTTGCAGAGAATATAAAGTGTTTATTTTAACCAACAGGATATTTAACTGAAACTATTCAGGTATATTTAGGGATACATTTCAATGTTTATTAAAATATGAATGGAAATTCGGTCTTCATTTAATTCTAATTCATTTAACTGGAGGCAAACATCATGTTATAGCCTTCAACGTTTTTTACATAAGGCGATTTATTTTAATAAAGTATTTATATAGTAGGCATATAGGTAACGATGACAGTAGATTATGCTAACTTAATTTTCAAATCTTAACTTTTAACTACATAATCTTAAGTCAGCAAATTTACTTGCGCATGCGTGTGTATAAGTATAATCTTTAGATTTATCAGTTCATAGGTGCGCATATGTTATTTGAATGCAAACATATAGAATATATATGTGCATACACTGCTGTAATTGTGTGTGTATACATACATACATATATATATATATATATATATATATATATATATATATATGTTTAAGAAATATACTTTTAAATATATAATATTTTTTATGGTTCAACAAGCAAAATAACTAGATAAAATTAAACGATCAACTAATAAATTATTTTAAATTTATAAGTAAAAAATCTAGATTTCCATTTTTGGACCTCGGTTGAAAAAAGGGGACTCTATAAGTTGTTTTAATTTCATGATTAAAGGTATATTATGCAAAAAAGTTTTAATTTATATTGGTTTCTATTTTCAGTCTTTTGTAAAGGATTTATATATATATATATATATATATATATATATATATTAAATAAAAACAGACCACTTTAAGGTTCCATGTAATATTACATGGAACCTTAAAGTGGTCTGTTTTTATTTAAATTATTTGCTCTGGATTTACATTGAGCTCTCTGGATCTTATCCTCCTTGGGTTTACCCATACGGGTTACCTAGTTTTTCATAAACTATATATATATATATATATATATATATATATATATATATATATATATATATATATATATATATATATATTCAAGTTTTGATTAAAAACAACTGATAATGTACTGTGGTTAAGTTTTCTATTTACTTTTTCATAGTTATATTTTTTTTTTCTTTTTCTGGACGTAAATTATATAAAAATTGTACAAATGTTTTGTATATCCCAGTGCTTTCGGCTATATTTTTAGCCATTATCAAGGATGAACTTTATTTTTACTTTTTAACTGAATGTATGGATTGTTTTATGTATGTATCTAAAGTTATAGGAATGTTTTATTTTCCAAACACGGTCAGCACATTGCGGCCGTGTTCATAGTTGATATTATTGTATTGACTTTTTCTTTATTAATAATGCTTCAATTATTTTAAGCCTTTTTTACATGTGGATGAGGATATATATATATATATATATATATATATATATATATATATATATATATATATATATATATATATATAAATGTAATCTCATCGATTTTGACGCATGAGGATCCGCCAATCTCATTTAGTTTTTTTATGTTTGTGTCGTGACACTTCAGTCCCGCTAGTGACCTGTATACAATGAACGTACAATTTTATATATATATATATATATATATATATATATATATATATATATGCATGTATGTAGGTATATATATATAACCTTAAGAATTTGCGTTTTAATACTTATTTTAATAGAGCGTGTTATCGTCTTAGAGTGCACGCTTGTACTTATATTTAATATTAAGGTATTAAACAGTAATAAAAAGTCATTTAGCTATAGTTTTATCATTTATTAAGTTTATTACTTTCGTAACTATAATTATGTATGTTTAGCATTATTGCTTGTACTTTATGTAAGCACATTACAATTTTATGCCCATAGTGTGATTTTGTTGTTATTTTTTAAAATTTTAACCAAGTAACTGCATTAGGTAATCAGACACCGTAGAAAACTAAACGCAAAATTGATTCTGGTGACACGGAGCAAGATGGTTATATTTACTCGTAATCTTAAATTGTGCTTCTATAATTGCTGTAGCAGACGGAAATAAGCCTAGGATTATATATATATATATATATATATATATATATATATATATATATATATATATATATATATATATATATGTCAGAGGTACGAGGCCCGGGCCTACATAGATTAATCGAATTGCATGTTATTTTACGGAAAATCCCTTCGGCTCCTTACCCTGTAAAAGTTCCGTCCATATATATATATATATATATATATATATATATATATATATATATATATATATATATATATATTTAAAACTCACTCGAGGATGCATCATTTTCTCCTGCCTGATACTTAATTATTAGTATCTGAAATTTTTATTATATAATGTTCTGTCGATGTAATTAATAGTCACCACTAAGCTGTGTTGACAATGAAGGAGATTATGTTGAAAATTAATATGCAGATAATATATTTATATATATATATATATATATATAGTTAATATAATATAATATAATGTTTGAGTAGACGTTCCGTTTGTTTATTAAATAGTATATTTATTTATGTTCTTATTAGAAAAAATATACGCTCTCCGGCAGGATTCCAACGTGCGTTCCCTTGATCTGACGTGCTTTAGACATCTCGGACACCGCCTCTCGTCCATTTTTCTCAGACCCTCGAAATAAACATATCTGCCCAATTTTTTATCCTAACGTAAACAAAGCAATTTTAAAAGAAAGGAATAAACACACACATATATGTATAAATATGAATTATCTTTTTATTACTTTGTTTTAGTGGCTACCTATATTTGACTAGATGCTCTATTTATTTATTAAACAGTATATTTATTTTCGTCTACTGGCCTAACACACACACACACACACATATATATATATATATATATATATGAGGAGATGATAGACATATCTAGGCCCAAACAAGCCACAGAAATTCGTATTTAGATGATCTTAGAAAAGTGTATCCTGTTGGTAACTTCTTAGCACCCTGTCATTTATACTCAATATTATTTTATATTTGATCATGATTTTTGTTTAAGCTTGTTTCAGTTATATTAAGAAATTTACTGTATGTAGAATCTTTGGAAATCTACCGTTTTTATAATTTTAACAGTATCACTGAAAGGTTTCTATTAGGACAAAAAACGCTAGCTATCAATTTTTCATTACATAATGCTGCTTAAAATATAACAAAAATACTGAATTTAACATTTCACTAGGAAATTATATACATATGAATAAAATATCAAAAATAAAGAGACGTGTTGATTATCGATGAATATATAAACTGAATTCAACACATTATTTTAACATCTTACTCATTTTAGATATATTCACTTACAAATACTGATTGCTGAAAATAATCGAAATGTAAAAGTACTGCTTTACTTATTTGCCTAGGTATGAAAAATAACTTGGTACTTCTAAATTACATGTATTGTTAAAGATTAAATATTTATATATGATCGATATTAGTAATCTTCGATGCATACAATTATATGTAATTGGTATTTTTGTATAGGCATTAAGTTTACATAACGTAACATATGTAAAAAAAAATACATCGTTTGTGCAGTGTACAATTAGACGGTTTGTGTACTTAATTTAGGAGTTCTGTATATTTTAATACGCACGCGAGTCTAATTATGGATTGCCGTGGCGGAGTAGCCAGTCACACGCCCGTGTGAATAACTGGCGAGTTATACACTTGAACCATGCTCAACACACACACACGCACACAGAACTAAATAACCATTAGGATTCATACTTCTTTGTAAACGCGTTTGTGAAAATAGAACAGCTTCAGTAAGAATGTGACGGGCTCGTAATTATTTTATTAAATAGGTGGGGCCATTCACCCAGTAGTGTGCAGAAGGGAGGGGGCAGAGGGTGCGACGACCTTGAGCATCCGTACTGTGAGGGCATCCAATCAAAGAGTGAAATAAAAAATTAGTTTATATTTAACTTGAATAAAGTGTTTATTTTATGTTTCATTTGTTTTTACATATTTAAAATGTCTTATTTTCTCATATTTCTCTGTACTAGGATCTATAGCCCCCTAGGGTCATACAATCAATCACAAAACCACTGCACGTCACTACAATAACCACAATCAAAGAGAAATCAATCCACTGTTACCAACTAGACAAACATAGCCATAATAAAATTATACAAAAGGCAAATAAATATTTAGAAATTAACTCCCAAAATATAAATACTATACGTAATAAAATACTGTTATTTGAAATACTGTACAGATATTAACACAATCAATAATGCAGAGATTTTAGTGTGCAATATAATGAGAACGAAAACTTATACCTTGTTTAAAAATGAATTACAACTGTAGAACATTTGAGCACTTCATAAAAAGCGAATACATATATTTGAATCAGTAATATATATATATATATATATATGAAGAAAAACAAAAATCCTTATATGCAATTATGCTGTTTTAATGTTAATATAATGTCAACGTCGGACGTTTTGGTGTAATAAACCATCTTCAGGACATATTCATAAAATATAATTAACATTATCAATTCAACATGACAAAGACTATATTTTTCTTCATACTGTCGGATCTATATCCATATATTTGCTTACATATATATATATATATATATATATATATATATATATATATATATATATACAAATTTCCAGCTGATTATTAATAGTTGCATAATAATAAATCATTTTATTCGAGGTTTTACTTTTGGCATAAAATACCACTTTCACAATATTATTCGCTTGCTTCTATAATTTTACCAAAATTATGTTTAAAATAAACAGTCCTATACAAATGGGTGCCTTTCTGTAAAAAAAAAAGAAAAGAAAAAAGTGAGGATTTCTTTAAAAAAAAATTAAAGCTCTCTATGAAGTATCGCAAATATCAATTGCTAAAAATGAATATCTTCACACATTTAAATAAAATATTAATTTCTTGGTTTTTTTCTTATATTAAAATTACAATTAACAAAATATGAATAATTCTGAATGAGTTTCTTAAATTACACATCGAAAAAATAATTATCAAAATAAAAATGTTATAAATAAAAAAATAGGCATTAAAATAAGGACTTAAAATGCAGATTATAATAATGCAACAATTTTATAATCACACACACACACACACATATATATATATATATATATATGAATGAGGAGATGATAGACATATCTAGGCCCAAACAAGCCACAGAAATTCGTATTTAGATGATCTTAGAAAAGTGTATCCTGTTGGTAACTTCTTAGCACCCTGTCATTTATACTCAATATTATTTTATATTTGATCATGATTTTTGTTTAAGCTTGTTTCAGTTATATTAAGAAATTTACTGTATGTAGAATCTTTGGAAATCTACCGTTTTTATAATTTTAACAGTATCACTGAAAGGTTTCTATTAGGACAAAAAACGCTAGCTTTCAATTTTTCATTACATAATGCTGCTTAAAATATAACAAAAGAGGCTGTAATTTTGGCAGTTTTAATGAAATCTGATTTTGTAAAATGGATTGTAAATGTATGTAATTGTTCCCTACGGTTCGGTTCGTTTTACTGGTTTCCGGGGAAATTTGAACCTAAATTGGTCAATACCTTCTGATTGCTTTCAACTTTCATAACCCATTATCAAATAGTTTTATTTTTATGTTGGTAAAATAGTGTTTCTGTGTATACATTATAGTTTTTTCAGTAGTTTGAGAATGGCTTACAAAAGCCGAAAGGCCCGAAGGACATTCGGCAATTTATGCTCAAGTTTTCACCGGAAACTAGAAAAATGAACCAAGAAGTAGAAAATTTGCATTAAAATATTTTAAAGAATTTTCTTTAATTTCCAACTGATGATGTTGCCACATCTGCAATGTATCAAGAGATTCTTGACAAAATTCAAGAAAAATCGGCAACATTATCGGCCCTGACCTGGCACCACGGCTTCAGTCCCTTTCCCACAGCCGTAACGTGCATTTGGTTTGCTTCTTTTATAAACATTTTTACGGTAATTTTTCTGATGTGCTTTCCTTGTTGTATTTCGACTCCACAAAGTTAAGCGCAGTACTATATTAACAGTTAGGTCTCACAATTTCATTGTTGAAATTACAAGTTGTGACCATAATTTTCATGCTAATAATTTCTTCTTTCGTGCTTCTCACATGTGGAATTCTACCGGCTTCCTGCTTACGATCTTCAAAAATTTAAATGCAATATCAATGGTTATCTTTTGTTTACTTGAATCACTTATATATATATATATATGAGAGAGAGATAGAGAGGACTTTTTAATGACTAACGGGGTTGTTATCTAAATACCTTCCTGAATAATTTTGATACCTTTTAAATTATCGCGCAAACCTCAATGAAATAAGCTTTTTTTTAATAAATAAAGTTTAAATAGTCTATTAGAAACAATATTACAAATCTTAAATGTTTGATGTCCGTGTACAAATAAACAAATAAACGTTTCATATACTGAACCCGAGTGGAAAATATTACAGATGAGTGGAAAATAATTTACTCTGAAAAATTTCCAAGTTGACCTGAAAATAACCAGTTTTTACCTTGAAAATGTAAGATTCATTTACCAAGATCGCTTGTGTGTATGCTTATGAGAACCCATAATTTCTAAACTGATCTCTACTTTATTAAAACGCTGATTGAAAAGAGAGCAGTTAATTAAATGATTTATAAGTTAAGCAAAGGGCTTTAAAAATCTCAGAGGGCTTTCAATATTTATATAAGAAATAGTGTAGAAAATTACTAAGATGAGGGAAATTTACACAAAACTCTATATTTACTGAAAATATTTACCAAGTAAATTTAAGGGACAGCCTTGATTATTTACAGGTTTAATAAAATAAATTAGATATAATCCTTCTAATAAACAATTTGAATTTAACGAAGACCTCTTAGAAGTTAAATATAAAAACCCCTAGAAGAGTTACTGAAACCATAATTGTATTTATATTTTGTATAGGTAAACAATAATTAATTTTTAAGTGTACAAAGTGATATAAATTAACAAACTTTATTCGAACACTTATGAATATTTCTTGGAAGAAAGGCTTCTTGCTCAAGCCAAGAACATTTTATTAATATTATCACATGTGCGAGTTTAACTTTTTTTTAACCCTGAAAACCATTGTTAAATTTTCGTCCTTGTCATATGCTCAAAGATTATTTAGTAAAGTTTAGTAATCTGTCGATCGAAGTGAAAATCGAACTCACAACGTTACGATTGTCTATTTCACTAGCTTACACATTATAACCCGTCGTAAGGTGACTAAAATAATTTATCGAGCGTAGACTGTCACAAGGCTGTTTGCGTAGGATACCTAGTTAAAATAGGATTTAATGTATAGTAATCAACTAAAGTATGTTACTAACCATTAGATCTTGGTGTAACTATCCGTTTATAAATATTTGTGCATAGCCGTCTGTTTTTTATGGCTTATCAACCCGTTCTGGGTTATTTAATGTCGAAAGGTATTTTGGATTGTAAGAATAATTATTTTTTGCGAGAATATTACATTATCAATTTTTTGTAGATAATTATTTTTTCCATATAAAAGTCCTAGTACTTAACCCGTAGCTCAGGGAGAAGTAACGGATTCGTACTTTCCCAAGAGTAAATGAATGTAATGAATTCGAATTCGATTCCGACCACATAAGAACCTGAAAATGGGCGATTATTGGAAAAAGTTTTCAAAATAAAATTTTAAAAGACGCTCCATGATAATATAGCAAAAGGAGGTAGACATGAACGATGTCTCTTGCGTTCAAGTTCAAAAATTACTGTGGTTTAAAGACATTTTTAAATTTTAATTACAGGGAGAAAATTAAAAATCAGTACTTTGTGCAAACTGTTTACCATAAAGAATGTCTACAGTGTGTCTAAGGAAAAATCAGTGAATGATTTAATCTGGTAATAAGCGCGTTTCTTGCTTCTTAAAATACAACGAATGTAAATTTAAACATTGCATTTCAATAGTCACACTGAAAATTGTCATGAAAATAATATGGTCATTTTAAGAACATATCTGTAACATTAGAAATTAAGAAATTTAACTTTCGATTTATTTATCTGTGTATTTCTGAGATGATGTATTATGTACATTATTTGGACTATTGTCGCCATATTTATTACAATGTTTCGACCGTTGTACACTCCGGCCATCTTCAGGTGGTTGGAATGTCGAACTGAACCCTTTATTTTGCTCGTTCCACGAGCGAAATAAAGGGTTCAATTTTTAAGTTCTAGTTCCACGCACCATGTTTTTAATGAATGTCAGTTATCAGTTATCTCCTGTTAATTTCCCTCTCTAAGTTCTCCACTGCCTTAACCGGGTATTGAACTCACGCTCTTTGGGTCCTGTCACTGGATCTAACCAACGCCTTTATCCTCTGTGCCATGTGTCGATTTATTTGTTGGGATAAATCGAATTATATAAAAACGTGTGTAAATTAAGTAGTACCCATCTATTACTTAGTTTTATTTTCACGAGTTACTATTAGAATTAACGAATGGAAAAATTATGTCAGAAACAAAAAAATAGGCTTTTCCAAAGGTATTAGCTGTCATTTTCAAGTAAAATCCCTATTCAAAAACAAAAAATTTGTCTATTTTACGAAATTTTCTTTACGGAAAGAAAGCAAAAATAATTAATTTTCATTTCATGTAAATTCTAGTGTTGAAAGATTATGTTTACAAATTTCTTATGTAATTAGAAAGTGGTGAAATTCCTATAAGATCATTTTAATATTAATAAATAGTAGAACTGATCTTAAGTACAATTGGAACAGGGGAATATTAACAAATGACAATACATCAAATATAGATATTGAAGATGGCTGCGAGGAGGAGAAGAATAGTTCAAACTACTGACTACATTATTCTTGCATATATACAATACAATTCAAAAGAATTAGCATGGGATGAACTTGACAGAATAGTGAAACTTTTCTATCCCAAAAATAAAAAAAAGCCCTTAGAGTCATTGAAAAAAGAATGGAATGAATTATCAAACTTATACTTTGAGAAACTTTTGCAATGGATGTTAAAAATTTGTGGATACAGGAGGATATTTTGATGAGAGCAAAATTTAATCATAAAATGTTTTTCTTCTTTTTGTCATAATAAAATTTGTAATATATATATATATTTAATAATAATTTCTAATATATATATATATATATATATATATATATATATATATATATATATATATATATATATATATATATATATATATATAAGGAAAATTATATTAAGGAAAATCAATGGCAAAATAGAAACATTTTTTTCGTGTGATGCTTTTCGTCATTTAGAACATTATGGGACTAAAGTGATGTTTACATAGATGTGATTACACATGCGCATGAAGGAGATGAGACGATAAAATTGTTCTTGATATATAAAAATTTCTATATTGTTTTCATCTTATATCTGTATATTTATGTGTGTGTGTTAAAGTTAAAATAGATATCAATGACTATACTATTAGATGTATTTATTTACAATATAATACTCTACTTGCTTAATAAAATTCTACACCAAGTAGCTTATTGCAAACATTAATAATAAATGTACCTGAAAACGTTACGAAATGGTTAATAATTTTATTTCGAAATCATTCATTTGTATAATAAAGTTATGCCCCAAAAAATCCTTATACATAGTGAAATGTACTAGTAATAAATTGTAAAACGGTTTCGATATCTAAAAAAAAAATACTTTCTATATATGGTGCGTGTATGTTTATTCTTTCTCTCATATATATATATATATATATATATATATATATATATATATATATATATATATATATATATATATACATTTATATGTATATATATATATATATATATATATACATACACATACACATGATTGACATGGTTTATAAGATATAACTCTACAAGATATTGTAAAATTATTGTGTGAGAACAATGAAAATTGCGAAAAATTCGAACAGATAGCAAGGAACAATACAAAATAATTAATAATTTGAAAACATTGTTAAAATAAAGTTAAGAAAAAAATTATTCTTAAGAATTTCACAAAAGGAGATTAGATAAAAGTTAGAAATATGTCTGAAGAAACTGGTATTGCGAATGTAAATAGAAAGAAAAAATGCAAAATATTAAGTACATTAGCTAAAGAAAGTAAACAAAGTACCATCTTTTAATGAATCATCACGAAATGTGACATATAAGTTGAATGAAGAAGTACATGAAAACTGATATTTCAACAGTAATTTCTTTTAATGACGAATATGGAGCTACACACAATAGACATGATAGGTCCTTCCTGGAAAGAATTAGTCAACTTTGAAGGTAACATGGAGCCAAGGTGTAATTTGAGGTTATTATTTTAGGCAGTAAAATCAAAATTGGTGATGGTATGAACATAAATGCAAAAGACCCTTTTTAATTTAATGTCATAATAATCGAGAAACTTCAAGAAAGTTAAACTTTTACTTTTAAGACAATGCATTTTCATATTCTACAAAATTGGTTACTGTCTAGTCTACCTTACTGAAAAGCTTTTAAAGACACCAAATTGATGAAATAGTCTCCGGTCTCTCTAGATATTAATCCAATAGAATATTTGTGGACTATCATTAATAGTAATATATATGAGAATAGAAAAGTAATATCGAAATTAAGATCTGTGGAAAGCAATAAAATCGATCCCAGTGTTCAAGTAGAAAATTTAACTAAAAATCAATGACTCAGATTAATTACTATTAGAGATTGACATATCAAATACATATTTATTCAGATATATGGAATATTGTATTAATCAAATATCTTACCTTTATATTCGGAAAATATCTATATTGTTTGCATTATAAAATTTGACACCCACTAAACATGTTGTTTTCAATATTGGTAATATTTCTAATGAATGTGTATAGATCAAATGCTCACATAAAAATATTCAGAAAATGTTATCTTCTATCGTAAAATCTGAGATGTATATTGCAAAAATTCATACATTAGACAGACACGCACATATAATGTTAAGAGTATTTTTATTAATAATATAATTTTAAAAGTGATATCAATTCAGCTCTACCATTATTTAATAAAAGAATATTAGCTATAAAAATTAATATTTTTAATTTATTCAGTAATTGAAAGGTGCCGATTTAGCGTGTATCCTACCACGACATTTGTATCCTACATTATTAAGACATTATATATTTATATTTTACCGATCAGTTTCTGATTTGGTATGTATCATACCAACAACCACATTTGTATCATGCTTTATCGTCGCGACTTTTTTCTCGATATGTTAAAAGACATTCACCCTGCTTTCATTTAAAGGGTTCAAATATCTTGTTTTATGATTTTTAGCCAAATTTCTTATTTAACCATTTTTTTTTATTTTAGATTTTATAATTCACCAATAAATGGTATACCTACTTCCATTTTTGCTTCTCCCCTTATGTTAGATAATGTACGATACAAATGCGGTGGTAGGTCACACTGATCAGTAGGACAAATACTAATGTGGCACCCGATATTTTATATTAGTTTATATGAAATATCGAGAACAATGTACAGTGAATGCCAGGTTTTATAATATGCAGACGATATAAATATTTGTCAATTTGTTCGGGCTAACTTAAAATTAAAATTTTCGAAATTACGGTATAAAGTATATTTTCAAGCTAAAATCTTAAAACAATTCCACATTTTTTTAAAAGCTACTATAATAACACATGAAGAAACGTCTTATTCATTTTTAGTTAATATAAAATTAAAAATTTTGACAGGAACTAAAAACTTAAATTAATCTGCTTTATTCTTGCAAAACTATTTTCAAAATTTTATTAGTTAAACTGGGCCAATTTCTAACAGACATAATGACTAGATCAGTGTTTTTCAACCTTTTTAAACAACGGCAGCACACCTAGGAGCAAATAAAAACAGCACCGCACACTTAGCAACATTTTTAAAGGGCATACATTTAAATGCTATGAAATAAAACCATAGATTTAAAAAATATATATACAGACAAATATGAACTTACTTTATTTCAGTGTTTTTATTTGTGCAGATTATTTAATGTGAAACTTGTGCCTGGTGTTTTTAACGCAAATTTCTTTAATGTTTGTTCGCTAATTCGCTTCAAAGTTAAGAGGATCGCGTGAAACACTAGTATGCCAAGGTAGAACGAGTGAGAATCACTGGGCTAGAGACTGGATTTTTCTTGGAAAAATATGATTTAGAAGGTAACATGAAGTGAAAGAATAATTTAAGGCATGTGGACTATTATTTTAGGTAATAAAATCAAAGTTGGTGATCTTATTAAGATAAATGTAAAAGATTCTTGTAAATTCTTGGACAAGACATTTTTTCAGTGATTAAGAGCATAATCTAGAACCTTCAAGTTAAAGAGATCTTTTTTCAGCCAAACACATAACCCTGTAAACTTCAAAGATAAAATCTACTAAAACTTTATAATTTTCAATGACTATATTAATAAAAATTAAATGGTCATATTTGAAGAAAAGAAAAAAAGAAAAACACTATGGTGTGGAAAAAAATACCGTATTATCACTTATGAATTGGCCTTCATTAGATGCTTGTCGAACCCAGTAACCTTCAGGGAATTTCAAACTGAACTCTTTATTCAGGGCCGGTGCGTACAATACCGGGGTGACTGATTGGGGACCCCGGGCAGTGCTCTGTGACCCACGCTATCTTATCACCATTTGCTTTTTTTTTCTACCTATATTTATATACGTTAAAAATTAAACTATAAACAATTGACTACTTTTCGTATTTTGACGTCATTCTGGTGTGCTTTTATTTTTCGTTCAAAACCGTGAATTTGTTTTTTGTTCATGGTAAGTCTCAAAAAAACACTATAAATAAAATTTACTATTTTTATCTATAATGTTGAATGCGTTAAAAATTATTCAATTTTTAACAAGAAAAATCTCAAGTTCATGTGAAAAATTGTCACAAAATACATTGTTGATTTATGGAAGGATCTGTTATGGATTGTTTTTAATTTGTATTTAGACACATCGTATTTATTTTTAATTTTTTCTAGTTAAATTGCTCACAGTCTGTATTGCATATGATCCATTATTGTATATAATTTGTATTTTATATGAATGTTTGTAGTAGACTATGGGTGGAGGCATGCCCCCCCTTGCACAAATCCTGTCTTTGATTGTTTTTATCCTACCTCCCATGTCGAGGGATATCTCGTCTAGTTTTTATTTAGTACTGCTCAGTTATTGCCCGACCCGTTTCCACTGAAACCAAGTATAAAAAAGTGAGTATTCGAATATATTATCAAAGTAATTGGGTAGTGAACTTTAATGCTGGTTTTTATTTAGTACCAATCTGCATGTTATACTTATCTATCCTGGTCGAATAAATTAGAGGAAAGATGAAAAAAGAAAAGAACAATTTGATATTTGTTTAAATCAGATTTTTCAAAAAGGGTTCGCCGATAGCTTTTCAGACCCCACTTCATCTTTGATCAATGATTGTACCACCAGCACTAAATGTTTACGTCAAACAAAAATAAATGTTTGAAAGGCTGAATTCATTAAAAAAAAGAAAGAAAATGGAATAATAAATCATAGACACATTCTTTTATTATACTTTGTTGTTCATTTATTTTTTGTTTCAATTATTTTCTCTAATTAGAGAACCCCCAATAAGTTACCTGAACCCAATCGTCATAAAGTAGTAAAAATAATTAAAATTAGTAAAATAATTTCGTATTTCTTGATAAATATCTTATACTCTACAGATAATGTTTCAAGCTACAATTAAAGACGATATCTTTTAGATGAAGGTTATCTTTATATTTTTTGAGAGAATTTACAGATCAAGATTTATTATTGAACAGTTATGCAGCAATGACCAACGCATTGCAATTGTTAACCTATTAAAGTAAACTTAATGAATACCATTTTATTCCTTTAGATCACTGCATTATAAAACATCATCGACCAGGGTTTGTTTTTTTAAAGTATTTTTCGAACTAAAAAAATTATTATAAGTAGATGAGATCAAACAAATGTATAACATGTAGTTACAGTCACTTATTTATCTATAGCTTATTATTTATCCTTTGTTTGGTATCATTAAAAATATTTTTTATTTATATCTTAATAAAAAATATTTTACTACTATGTGCGAATAAAAAAGGTTGAATGCTAAAATATTGAGCAAATATTACTCAACATAGAAAATAAGTTGTTCAATTAGTTTTAATTTTAAAAGTTTTTCCTATCGCAAAACATCCTATCTATTCAACTGGTGGCTAGACCGTAGATCATTTATATTGGATTACATCTTAAAGGTTAAAGGCAGTACAAAATAACGCTACCCACGTTTATTTCGAATTACACCAATTTTATGAACGAAAAGGTTACGATATACAACTTTTATAGAAATAAGAAGTAAATGATAGAATTTTGCCAAGTATATTTGTGAATTATTCAAACAGGAAAGTATTTTGATTGGATGCATACATTCAAAGATTTAATGCACAGAGATAAAAAAAAAGAAATCTCACCAATGACAAATACTCACTATGTTGTTTCAAATTAGTAAAATTTAAGTTTACATTCAGAATAAATCAAATTTAAGATAAACTAATTTTTAGCATTTTTCAAAAATGTATAACAAAGTTCGCTTATGTTCATTCAGGTATTTTAAAGTTTGAGAAATGTTTATTTACTCTAGGTGTCATTTTAAAAGCATAATTTGTAGTGCTCGTCACATAGAAAATGTTTGGGGGAGAAGAGAAACAACAAATAGTTTAAGATAAATACGGGATCTAAGATTAAAGGAGGGGAAAACTGAGAAGAGACTATAAGATTGTTTAAGGTATTTGTTTCAACCCCCAAACAGATGAAGGTTTTGCAGGTTAAAGAAACAACATTGATACACGTTAAAAAACACGCACAAAGAAACACGAAAAATTGAATGAATTCAAAATATTATTAAAGTTTTTAAAGATACTGATTTTTTTTAATTAAGTAGAATAAAAAGAAAGAAAGAAACATTGTACACATTCTCACCTTGGTAACTCATAGCTGGATGCAAAATATCAACATTTGGCGATGTGAGACTTAGTCCGTTAACAGAGTATGGAGGGGCTTTAGTCGTAGGCGCTGATACTGGGGGGTATGCCATACTAGCCATTTAAGACCGTTGACGACTTATTAAATATATATATATATATATATTTAATATATATATATATATATATTTTATATATATATATATATATTTTTTAATAATATTCTTTTCAAGATCCAAGTTTTATCACTTTTAAACTGCAACGTTGTTCAGCGGCGAAAGCTTGAGGGTGCTTAAAATGACGATCACGTTCTTCTGTAAATTTTGTTCTAGTCTGACTCGACCACCAGTAAGGAAGACGACGACGGCGACGATGATGATGATGATAATGGTGGTAGTAGTGATGATGATGATGATAAAAACAAAGTGGTAGTTGTGTTGGTTGGTTGGTTGGTTGGTTGGTTGGTTGGATGGTAGCGGCGGCAGTGGTAGCAATGGAGCTGGGCGGGGTAGAGAACTGCTACCTTACCTGTCTTGATTTTTTATAAATTCCTAATGTTACGATGTAATTCTATTAATTTTGTTGTTGTTGTTGTTGTTGCTGCTGCTGCTGCTGTTGATCCGATGATAGTGGTTGTAGTAATGATAGCTGAATTCGTCCTGGATCGAAAAAAAAAAAAAATTACAGAACTAATTGCAATTCAGCAACTTTATCAGCTTGGTCTCAACGTTACTATATTCAACTATAGATTTCCTACACTGTTTTAGTGGGCCGTGGTAGCCGTAGAAATAATAATAATAATTGTAGTAGTAGTAGTAGTAACAGCAATATTTGGTCGTATTAGTTGAAGGTAGAAAGAACATTCAAGAAGTGCTACACCTTACAGTTATTGTTTTGTCGCAAGCAAATAATTTCGATAGAATATAAAGAGAGTTTATTAGAGAGAGAGAGAGGGGGGGCTATGACCAACAGAGTGTGAGGATATATGTCTAAGAGAAAAAAAAGAGCCTGTATTTATCTTATACTAGAGAACAAAATTTTTAAAAAATAGCATCTGGTAATAATTGTACTCACTCAGTAAGTTAGTGTGTGTGTGTATGAAAAAGAGGAAAAGAACTAAGCAATAAAAATTTTAAAAAAAGAGGGTCTAAACAAACGAGAACACGAGAGAGAAAAAAGGAGTAACTGAAGTAAAGAATAAAAGATAGAGAATATATCGAGCGAGTTTCGGGATAAAGAGAGATATACGGGTATTAGAAGTAAAAGAAGAGAGAGAGAGAGAGGAGGGAATGGGTGGTATATATATATATATATATATAGATAGATAGATAGCTATATAGAGGGAGACTGCGGACAAATTACGGGGAAGTGGGGGTTGAATGTGGAAATAAGCTGGGATTGTGATATTTTTATATGTAAGCTAAACAAATAAAAGCATTTCCCGTAGGATTGTTAGTCATAGCCAATAGAGTGTACAGAGACAGACGTTTGTATGTCCAACCGTCGTGTAGTCTTCTACAGGGTGCTTGTTATTCCCGCCCCATTACAAGTAGGTTCTAGCTTAGCTGCCCAGTGATTGGCTGACTGGCTAACTGCTTTTTAAAAACCTATAGAAAAGTATGGTGCCATGTTGTTTTCACAGGACAACCCGGGTGGAAATGAGAAAAGAGTTAATTGAAAAGGATAGAGAGAAAAATGTATAGAAGAACTATATAGACATGGAAAAAAAAAAGACAGATATGAAAGGGACAATTAGAATGAGTAAAGGAAGAAAAAGAAATAATGATAAAAAAAGAAAAGGAAAATACGGAAAAAAAGAAAACTAGAGAGAAAAAATGAGCAGAAAAGAAAAGTACTATGAAAGAAAGGTTGACATGTGACAACCGTATCAAGGATCGAACTTCCTCAAAAATCTTTGGAACTCGTACTGGTCACACACGTGCAGAGAAAAAGAGAGAAGGCAAAATATTAGAGAATATTGACGGTGACAACATTAACATCAAATGAGAGAATTACAAAGTAATAAAAAAAGAAAGCTAATTTTCTTACGTGACAAATGTGGAATATTTTAGTGTAATTAGAGCAAGTACAAAAATATTAGAAATTTACTCATTTTTGAATGTAAATCTAATAGCAAACAAAAGTAAAACTAATTCCAAAAATACATTTATAACTACACACGTATGTCAATGCACCTGGCCGAAAAATGTATAACTCTCTCTATGTCTATAGTACATACACACACATATATATATATATATATATATATATATATATATATATATATATTTCTTAAGAAGTGTATTTTTTATTAATTAATTCGCCATATTATATTGCTTAAACGTGATTTTCAGTGGAAACTCATATTTGAGTAGACGCTTAGTTTATTTATTCAACTTTGCTTGTTTGGCAACGCACTACTTGGCTCGGAGGGTCTAAAGCACATCTGATCTAACGACCGTTTCTCCTACTAAGGGGGACACAAGTTCGAATCCTGCCGGAGAGCGCATATTTTTCTTCATTTAGATTTCTCAAATATTCAGGCTGGTAGACATAAAATAAATAAATAAACCGGATGGATATATATATATATATATATATATATATATATATATATATATATATATATATATATATATATATATATATATATATAAAATAAGACATTGAAAAATAACCTAAAATATATTGTCAGTCTTGTTTAAAGAAACATATATAAAAGATTGACCACACGCACACACACGTATCATATTATTATAATATTAAATAAACCTCTCGCAAAATTTCGTTGTCAAAACAAATCTCTGAATATGTAATATTAACCTTTACCACTCTGCATTACTAATATTCCCTTTCCACTGCATTCTTTTTCAGACACTCAATTTCAGTAACCTTATTGTTAATTTCACTCAATGGTGTTTTCTGTTGTCATAGAAGGATATGACAACACAACTGTGAAATTCACATTCAAATCAGAATAACCTTCAGCGTAGGATAAACTTTTTGTACAGCAATAAAGTCATATACAGCGTGATAAGGGTTAAAACTTTTGTAAATATATTTAATATAGTATTTTATTAAAAAATAAATATAAAAATAATTAAGTAGATAAAACTTGTCTCATCTTTTTTGTTATTGAAAATCATATGAAAATTAATTGTTATATGCAAATAATTTCAACGTAAGCGGTGACGGAAATTAAAACAAAATGGTTAAATTTAACTTTTAATTATTTATAAAATACAATAAAATTACTCTAGGAAAATTTTAATATAATTAACTTATTAATTCTGTTTTGTGTAAGAGTAAGTCATTACTAAACTTTTTTCCGTGTTCATTGACAAGTTTATATTAATAATCATTTAGAAACTGTGTTCTTATTTTTGTAAGCTTAATGTCAAATCGTGTGTTTATACTGGCAATTTTGGTATTTCTTATGTCAATTGGGCTGAGTTTTATTTTATTTATGTTTTGCTTTGATTATTTTGTTGAAAGGCTTAAAATAATTTTGTGAGTAGGTATATATATATATATATATATATATATATATATATATATATAATGCCCCTTTTGTATTTATATAGCCATTTGTTTACACTTCTTGAGGTTTCTCCAATTTATTCTGGCAATTCTTGCATTTCATATTCAATGCTAAAAAGTCTCGTAAAATATTCATTAAGAGCTATAAAAAATATTCTATCCACTAAGTCTATCACAATTACAACCGAAAAGAATTTATCTAAACTCAAAATTAAAATTTGTCACAACTACATAAAACAATCAAAGACTTAGTCAATAAAAAACAAGACAATCAGACAAAACTTGCAGAATACATACATTCATACATACATACATACACACACACACACACACACACACATATATATATATATATATATATATATATATATATATAGACAGACAAACATGCAGGCTTACAAATTTTCTGTACTTATGTATATTGAATACGTCTATAAAAATAAACGTTTAATTCGATAAGTATCAAAGGGAATAATCATGTATATATTCGTATATGTGTACATGTATGTATTCGCTGCTGCTTATTTAGTACGTGAGTTAGTCTGACACAAGGCCAATTATAGAAAGGCAGATTGTGTAGATGCAGTTATGTAGATGTAAATAATCTTTGAAAACCAGCATTCTAAATAATAGGTGTTTTTTTAGGTCGACCCATCTATATCACTCGCATCAATAACCACATATGTATGTATGCATGTATGTCTGCGCAGAAACACCCACGAACAAAATATACGTTACATTAAAACCTGCAAAAAATAACAAGTAACTATATATATATATATATATATATATATATATATATATATATATATATATATATATATATATATGTGTGTGTGTGTAACCCGGATATAAGAGAGTTGTCGGGACCGGAGAAGAAGTATCTTATATCCGGGTTTCTCTTATATCCGGGTTTGGTCTATTTTGTTTAGGTAAGTATGGGAATAATTTGGGACCAGAGAAAATCTATCTTATATCCGGGTTTCTCTTATATCCGGGTCTCTTATATCCGGTTTACACTATATACATATTTATATATTATATCATACACAACATGACGCCTGAAGAGTCGGAGACGACGCTAAGTGTTGTGTTCGTTTTCATACGATCTATCTATCTATCTATTTATCCAGCTATGTCTATATTTCTGAGATGAGGTATTGTAACCATTCACACTATTTACATTGTAGACTGTCGTCCTCTTTTTTATTGCCATATTTAGGACGTTTCGGCCGTTTTACGCTCAGACCTTCTTCAAGTGATCGAGCGTTGTGAATATGGTTTAGATTAGGACCACCGTTCGAACAATGTAAATATAATCTCTCTCTCTCTCTCTCTCTCTCTCTCTCTATATATATATATATATATATATATATATATATGTATATTTGTGTGTGTGCTTATCGTACGTCACGGCTTGTCAAGACCATCTCTATTTAAGAGTCCTCTCTCAGTGATATGGCATCAATATTCGCTCGACATTTATTCATTTAAAGTTTACATGGTGTTGGTTCATGAAATTATAATAAGTAATTTGTACACATACCATGCAACCCCCTTTTATGCAAAGACTGATTCATCGTTTTATACCAAAAAATAATCTCAAAAGTGCATTTCCAATGTTTACTCTTCATAACACATGTGGTCATGGTCCTCCACAGACTCCTATTCTTGATTATCCGTGAACTAACGTTAGTAGTTAATTTTCCATTACCTTCTCCATAGATTCCTTTTATTTATTACCTGCGAATTGCCATGCATTCTTTGAAAAGATAGTTACCGAGTCAGTTTACCCATTCCACCTTCAGTACCTTTTAAAATTAAAAAGGTGCGCGATAATATATATATATATATATATATATATATATATATATATATATATATATATATATATATATATATATATATACATTATACTTGTAAAAATAAACACTACATTGCTTTTTTTTAAGATATCCAATGTAAGAAGCATGACTGATAAATAAGTTCAACTATGTTAGTGGAAATTAGAATATTTCTTTCATTTGGATACCAGTTTCATTGTTCTATCGGAAGTAAAACTTGTTTTATACGATTGGAGAAGTTATCAATCAACATTGGCTATCTTCAAGATAAAAAATATGTATAATTTTTATATTAGTTTCATTATTCTATCTTAATTAAAACTTATTTTATACTATTGCAGAAATTATCAATCA
>OZ010616.1:61113061-61203061 GCA_963932145.1 Acanthosepion lycidas | reverse complement strand
AGAAGAGTTACATGCTAATCACAAAAATCAAATTCATTGTATTTTAAGCACGTGGCAACTCTCCAATTCTCTGCTACATATTCGATTTGTAATTATACAACTTTAACGCTATACTTTGTAATTTTTATATGTTAACATATTCTTTTTGATATCTATGTATTTTCCGTTTGATGCATAACAGTCTCGTCCCGTCTATTTATCTCAACAACTAGTTTTCTCAGGCTGTTCACGTCTATCGATCTATCCGAGTCTGTTTATATCTATGTACACATGAGTGCATCAATATGGATATATACAAAAAAAAATATATATATATGTATATATATATAGATATACGTGTGTACACTAGGAGACGAACAAATCTGTACGGAAAAATTCAGGTATGAACAAACACGGATAGATTAGTTTAGTCTTGCACGTGCTGAAACTTTATGGAACATCCTATACTTATTGATAATAACTTAACACACACTAAACTGTAAGGTGGTACACAGATAGATAGATAGATAGATAGATAGATAGATAGATAGATAGATAGATAGATAATGAACAGACATAGATAAATAATGAACGGGGATAGATAGATAGATAGATAGATAGATAGATAGATAGATAGACAAATAGTAAATAAAACTAAGTTTAAGAACGTAAAGTAAAAAAATATAGAATGCAAACAAATATGTATATATAATGGACCGATATATGAAACTTTACTCTTCCACAATATTTTTTATATACTTCTTGCTTTTTTTTATTTAGCTAACATGTGAAGTACAGTAAAGATTTATCTGTCGGTCCATTAAAAGTGTAATCACATCTTTTACATAAGTTTCATGCATATATATATATATATATATATATATATATATATATATATATATATATGATGCATGAAACTTTATAAGTTTATATGTGTGTCCGTGAGTGTGTGTGTATTCGCGCACGTGTGTGTGTGTGTGTGCCTGTGTGCGTACGCGCGCGTGTCTGCATGGATAAACATGCTATTTATTTTATATTTCATTTTCATATTTCATATTATTACATGTATGTGTACATATGTCGGACTTGTTTCACCGGTGAACTGTGTTTGGCAAGGTAGTCTCGCGAACCAAGATTATTCTGGTGAGTTTGAATGCTTACTGGATGACCTACTCTTATGTTGGTGTTCTGAGCTAAGTGTAACACACACATATTCACATACATATGTGCGTGTGTTTGTACTTACGTATATACACATGCAGATATTTTAGCGTTAAAGCTTGTTTATATATCATGCGCGCACACATGTATATATATATATATAGGTATATATATATCTTTACATATCGCACACACATACACACACATGCACACACACAAACACACATATATACATTCAACACTATCATTGATAAGACACCAAAAGTGTTGAAGCACAATGGCTATTTTTGTAGTGATTTTATAACATATTTATGTTATAATTTTCGAATAAATAATTATATATATATATATATATATATATATATATATATATATATATATATATATATATATATATGAAGTGGGATCAAATATGGAGTAGAATCCGCTCGAATGATAGTATAAAGAACAAATGTGTATGTATTTAAGCTTCATCAGAAAAGGAAATATTTTACTTTCTGATGAACCTTAAATAGATGTTAGATTATAAGCCTTTCCTATTTGTTCTTTATTCTATATATATATATATATATATATATATATATATATATATACATATATATATATATAGACACACATATCTATCTCTCTGTCTCTCTATCTTTGCTTCTCTCTCGCTATATATATATATATATATATATATATATATATATATATATATATATATATATGTGTGTGTGTGTGTGTGTGTGTATGTATGTGTGTGTAATGTGATGTGATTAAGCAGTCGCAAATATATATGATTACACTTTTTAATAGACGAACAAATAATTTCTTCTTTTTCTCCTCAAAACATTTTGTTTTAAGAAACATACGTTTTCAGCATGCTTTTTCACGTACAAACATATATTTGATTTCACATATGAAACAATTTAGCATCAATAGGTAAAGTTGTTTACTTTGTGTTATGATAATAATAGACGCATATATTGATACAGTGTAGTAAGGTTTCATTTTAATTATGGAATATTGTGTTGTTTGAAGCAAGCGACATTTGGGAAAAAAGAGGCTAAATGAATGGTCAATTTGAATGTTTCATATTGGGAAAAAGCATTCTTTTTCGTGTTGTACATAACACTCATCTGGTGTATAAGTATTTGAAAATATCACCTATTTTAAATAGCATGAAAGCAAAAAATATTAGCAGTGGAAAAAAGAAAGAAAGAAAGAAAGAAAGAAAGAAAGAAAGAAAGAAAGAAAGAAAGAAAAAAGGTGTAGAAAAGAGACAAAATAGAGACAAGAGGACGAGACGTGTGACAGAATCTAGAGAGATACAGAGAAATAAATAATCTAATATCTGCGTACC
The DNA here is from genome assembly GCA_963932145.1 of Acanthosepion lycidas. NCBI lineage: Eukaryota > Metazoa > Mollusca > Cephalopoda > Sepiida > Sepiidae > Acanthosepion > Acanthosepion lycidas. Next base: position 61,200,576 of record OZ010616.1, on the reverse strand, counting down.
TCTGTTCACCTGGACAGTCATCTGCTCAGGTGTGTAAAATATTCCTTAATTTTAATTAATTCTTTAACTAGTATAATTTCGTAAAAGCTATGTGTATTATATGGTATTTAAAATATAGATTTAAGTGACTTTTTCATGAAATGAAACATTCAGTCATTGACTATTAAAAAAAAGGCAAACAGAAAACAAAAAAATGGGAAACATACTATTTTTAGAAGTAAGGATTCACGATTTTTCCCTTGTTGGGTATAGAGTAAAAATATATATACATATATTTTACTTCTTTTGGCTGGAGTGCGTAAATTGGTCGAAGTATCTCCGTAGACGATCCAGTTGCGAGTGTAGACAGTCAAAGCTACACGTTCACACTCGTGTAAAAACGATTTACTTTATCGGGGCTTCTCGCTATTTATAAAGCATTGTCCCACACAGACCAATCGAATCATTAAGCATCTCCTACTACGACGTCGTTCTCCACCTTTCACTCATTCCCTTACTCCTTCTACTCCTCCTCTTCTTTTTTTCCTTTTTTTTTTTTTTAGGCTTCTTGTCCCTATTCCATCTCGACCTTCTCTTTCACTGCCGACCTTACCACTTAACTTTATCCATTTTTGCTGGGTCAAGAAAATTAGACCTTTCTTCTGAGCTCCAGTATCTTTTTGTAGAACTTTTCGATTTTTCTTCTATTATTATTATTATTATTAGGTTGGTGCAAAAATAATGACGTAATAATGTCGTTTTCGACGTTAAAAAATAAGTCAAAAAACGACATTATTACGTCATTATTTTTGCACCAACCTAATATCATTAATTTGATTATTATTATTATTTTGATTATTATTATTATTGTTATTATTATTTTGATTATTATTATTATTATTATTATTATTTTGATTATTATTATTATTTTGATTATTATTATTATTATTATTATTTAGATTATTATTATTATTTTGATTATTATTATTATTATTATTATTTTGATTATTAATATTATTATTATTTTGATTATTTTGATTATTATTATTATTATTATTTTGATTATTATTATTTTGATTATTATTATTATTATTATTATTTTGATTATTATTATTATTTTGATTATTATTATTATTATTATTTTGATTATTATTATTATTTTGATTATTATTATTATTTTGATTATTATTATTATTATTATTATTATTATTTTGATTATTATTATTAATATTATTTTGATTATTATTATTATTATTATTTTGATTATTATTATTATTATTATTATTTTGATTATTATTATTATTATTATTATTATTATTATTATTATTATTATGTATTTATTTATTTATTAATTTATTTATTTTATCCATTATCACTTATTTTAATTTTTTTTAATTTCCTGTTTTTTCCTATTTTCGACCCTATTAGAAATATATTTATTATTGCGTCTTTCATCCATTATATTAACCTGTTTTATTTATTTCCAGTTTTCTTTTATTATACTTCAGTTTCTCTCTTTCGCCAGCATTTTCTCATTCATATATATATATATATATATATATATATATATATACATACCCATACACACACACACACGCACACACACACACACACACACATATATATATATATATATATATATATATATATATATAGATAGATAGATAGATAGATAGATAGAGAGAGAGAGAGAGAGAGAGAGAGAGAGATAATATACGTTGAGTGCTGGTGCTGATAAAATAGTGCTCGATGTAAAATAACGGAGCTATAAATTACATATTAATAACAAATATAATTGTTCACCATCGATAGTACAAATTTTCATGCACAACGCAATCTTCAGCTGCTGATTAAAAACTGACCGTTACATAATTTGAATTATATATATATATATATATATATATATATATATATATATATATATATATATATATATATATAGATATATATATATAGATATGTATGTATATATACATATACATATACATATACACATATATATATATATAGATAGATAGATAGATAGATAGATAGATAGATAGATAGATAGATATACGTGTGTGTGTGTGTGTGTGTGTGTGTGTGTGTATTAGCGCCGTACAGTTAGGGCCCCGTTTGGCCTTCTATGGTACCAAGCTAATTTTATGAAATATCTACATAAACAGATAATTAAAATAATGATGTGATGTGAACTATACAGAATTATATTTAAGATTGGCTTTGTAGGACATAGTACTAGTTGGGAATAGTAAGACTGTATTGTAATAATCTTCAATATAAGAAGGAGCTACCTAATTTGACAAAATGTATTTGATTTCTGACATTTTATCTGCATACAAACATCCATCTCTCTCAGACGCAAAGAAGGTAACAATCGTATTTTTCGGTATATAAGTCTCACCGATGTATAAGACGCACTGTTATTTTGAAGACAAGTTTTGATAAATATACATCTGTTTTGTCAGAATAGATGTAAACAGTTATCCTGCTTTTTATCTTTAGATAACGTTAGCAATGTCCACTTTTAAGTTTTTAAACGAAGATTTCTTCTGGTTGTACTGTAGCAGCTGATATAACAGATTGCATTTGAAAAATATAAAATCTGGCATATTTTGTTTATTGTTTTTTGAAGATAGATAGAAGATCAACAATATTTTCATTCGTTCTATGTGTTTTATTTTAGAAAAGGTAAAAACGTAACGAACAAATTTTATCGAGTAATCACTGAGAACGATAGAATGTGTCAAAAGTCATTTGTGAAGATTCGTTCATGTGATTTTTCTCTCGAGAATGTTCTATAAATGACTACACGGGCTGCAATCTGATCAAGTCATTTGTGCAATTTGGGATATAGTTAAAAACAAAATATTGAAATCTTGTGCAAATCATTTAACTCACACAATTTGGTTATGTGAGTCACTTTGATATGTATCTTTCGCATAAATTAAAAGAAAAAATACATGAGCGTATCTTCAGGAATGTTCCTATTTAAAATAACGGAAATAATTCGATTTTGAAACAAATTTTATTGGATAAACATAAAAAGAGAATTTTTTACCATGACGTGGGACGCAAAAATCGTGGGGAAAAAATAAAATTATTGTAGGCATAAAATGGAAGTACAATTAACCACCAACATCAGTAGAAAAAGTTATTTTTCATCCAAAGTTAATGCGTACATGGCGAGAATGCAATAGAATCATATAAGTTCTTTTTGTCGAAACAAATGATTGATCAGAACAAATAGTGCTCCAAAGTACAAAACAGAGGAATGCAATCGACAAAAAGCATTAGAGTTACTTGAGAAAAGGTTAATATTTCATCAGGATAATGTCTAACCGCATGTTTCTTCCGTGACTAGAAAATAATTATCACAAATGTAGTAATCCGATGTATTCAGTATAAATTAAAATTTCGGATTACCATTTCTTGTGATCATTACAGAATTCTCTTAATGATTAAATTCAGTTCCCTGAAAGATTGCAAAAGGAATCTGATGTAGCTTTTAGTCGGTATAATAAGAATGTGGTGATTCTACGGAGGGGAGAAGAAGGGGCCAATGCCCCTCCCCAGAATTTTGGCTGGCCCCTCGGTTGCCCACCCTCCACTTTTCTAAGTTTTGTAGAGGATAAAAATCAGAGCAGACAAATTTTTACTGCTCTGCTAGTATTGACATTAGTATTAACCCTTTGATTTTGTTTTGAAGTTAACCTCTCTTGTGGTCCAACAGCTTGAGAGTGGAAAAGAAGGCAAGAATAGATTAGAAATCAACTACACTATGAATGAAAAATTATTCCGTTTAATTTAGTGAAGTAACATTCTTAAGTCGTGTATACGATAGTGGTGTAGTATGGAAATAAAGACTCTAGTTGAATTTAACGCCCCCACACTTCGCAGAAAAATCTCGGCCCCCAAGTGCCCCACCCACACGCACACGCACTTTCAGAATTTCAGAATCATCACTGGTTGTGTTGTATGAAATTGACCAGAAAATGACATAAGACAGTGGAACAAAACAGTTAATATTTTGTTTTAAAATGTCCGAATAAAAATATGACTTTTGAATCAATGTTTTTGGTTACCAATATCTATTTTTTTTATCGGTTTCACCCCATGCAAGGCAGTAAAGCCACTAAGACACAAGGGTTTACAGGGTGTGGAAGAATTAGGAACAGAAACATTAATAATGAGTGGGAAGAGGAAAGAGTAATCAGAACAGTAGATAGTGGTTGATATTGCATTTAAATTATTGCAGATTAAAGTTGGTTGGAAAGCATGGAACTGGAAGGGAGTTCCAAAAGAAAGGCAGTAAAGCCACTAAGACACAAGGGTTTACATGGTGTGGAAGAATTTGGAACAGAAACATTAATAATGAGCGGGAAGAGAAAAGCTTAATCAGGACAGTAGATAGCGATTGACATTGCATTTAAATTTTTGCACATTAAAGTTGGTTGGAAAGCATTGAACTGGAAGGGAGTTCCACAAGAAAGGCAGTAAAGCCACAAGGCACAAGGGGTTAGAGGGTGTGGAAGAATTTGGAACAAAAACATTAATAATGAACAGGAAAACGAAAGAGTAATCAGGAGGATAGTAGATAGCAATTGACATTGCATTTAAATTTTTGCACATTAAAGTTGGTTGGAAAGCATTGAACTGGAAGGGAGTTCCACAAGAAAGGCAGTAAAGCCACAAGGCACAAGGGGTTAGAGGGTGTGGAAGAATTTGGAACAAAAACATTAATAATGAACAGGAAAACGAAAGAGTAATCAGGAGGATAGTAGATAGCAATTGACATTGCATTTAAATTTTTGCACATTAAAGTTGGTTGGAAAGCATTGAACTGGAAGGGAGTTCCACAAGAAAGGCAGTAAAGCCACTAAGACACAAGGGTTTACATGGTGTGGAAGAATTAGGAACAGAAACATTAATAATGAACAGGAAAACGAAAGAGTAATCAGGAGGATAGTAGATAGCAATTGACATTGCATTTAAATTTTTGCACATTAAAGCTGGTTGGAAAGCATTGAACTGGAAGGGAGTTCCACAAGAAAGGCAGTAAAGCCACTAAGACACAAGGGTTTACATGGTGTGGAAGAATTAGGAACAGAAACATTAATAATGAACAGGAAAACGAAAGAGTAATCAGGAGGATAGTAGATAGCAATTGACATTGCATTTAAATTTTTGCACATTAAAGTTGGTTGGAAAGCATTGAACTGGAAGGGAGTTCCACAAGAAAGGCAGTAAAGCCACTAAGACACAAGGGTTTACATGGTGTGGAAGAATTAGGAACAGAAACATTAATAATGAACAGGAAAACGAAAGAGTAATCAGGAGGATAGTAGATAGCAATTGACATTGCATTTAAATTTTTGCACATTAAAGCTGGTTGGAAAGCATTGAACTGGAAGGGAGTTCCACAAGAAAGGCAGTAAAGCCACAAGGCACAAGGGGTTAGAGGGTGTGGAAGAATTTGGAACAAAAACATTAATAATGAGTGGGAAGAGGAAAGAGTAATCAGGAGGATAGTAGATTGACATTGCATTTAAAATTTTGCAGATTAAAGTTGGCTGGAAAGCATATAGCCAGAAGGGAGTTCCACAAGGCCTGAAGGGAGTTATTTTTTCTCACTTTCTACCACACACACACAAATACATATATATATATATATATATATATATATAAGACGAAAATGCATATGTGTTTCGATGTCTAATTTAGACACCTCATCAGGTGGTTAACATTAACACCAATATTAACCACCTGATGAGATATCTAATTAGACATCGAAACAAATATGCATTTTTGTCGTGGTAACTTGCATGTTCCAATGTAACAATTTATAATATCTATTGCTCTACATCTGAGCATAAAGTATGTCGAAACTGTCCAAATGTTCTGTGCATCCTGGCACTTTCGGCTTTCAGCTGTTATCAAGGATGATTTTATTTTTACTTTTACTTGAATGTATAGCTTTTATATATATATATATATATATATATATATATATATATATATATATATATATATATATATATATATATATATTAGGTTGGTGCAAAAATAATGACGTGATAATGTCGTTTTTTGACATTAAAAATTACGTCAAAAAACGACATTATTACGTCATTATTTTTGCATTAACCTAATATATATATATATATATATATATATATATATATATATATATATATATATATATATATGTGTGTGTGTGTTGTTATATGGAACATTTCATTTTTCAAATACGGTCAGTACATCAACAATGGCATCAACTATGAGCACGGCCACAACACATACATCAAAAATCCATACCCTCATTTAAAGGCAGAAAAATAAAATCATCCTTGATAATGGCTAAAAGAATAGTCGAAACGCACGGACATACAGTACATTCGGACAATTTCTACATACTTTATGTCCAGAAAAGAAAACATATATAAGAACACAAGAAAAATTAAATAAAAAAACTTAACCGCAGTACCTTGTCTTTTTTTTTTTTTTAACGAAACACACACACACACACATACACACACTCCTGAAAAATTTCATTTCAGTTGAACTCTTTGGGGAGGAAGTGTGGGTTTGTAAACAGTGACGATTACGGCTAATAATGCAAGACTCTTCGCTAAATCGAATCGAATTCTCTCAGTCACTGTGTGTTTATCTAAAAATGAATAGGCTTCAATTCACCTTCATCCCTTCCGGCTTAGTGGTAGAATCCCCGACTGGCGCCAATTCAGTCGGGTTTCGATCCTAGCTAGAAGCAACCGGACGTCTAGCTGTGATACAGCGAAATATATATATATATATATATATATATATATATATATATATATATATATATATATATATATATATATATATTATCAAGAAGACCAATGTTACATCTCAGACCATAGCTCAATTATGACTCAAGCACTCAGCAAACTCCGCCCGTAATATACTTGTGGATAATACAATCATAATAACTTCATCTATATGTAAGAAATAGCTAATGGAAGCATTAATGATATAAAAAACAAAAAGCCAACACTGAATACTATCAAACTATGACCACAGCGGTGCTTATAGAGTTTTGAAAATAAAAAAAAAATATATTCCCACCACTGTAGACACACATATATAAAAAAATTTACATATTTAATTAAAAAATGTCTTTAACAATGGCTAATAGAATAACTGAAAGTGCTCGGATATATAGAAAATTTGAACTGTTTTTACACGCTTCATGTTCATAAAAGAAGAGACTTGTACAAATACAAGAAAAATTGAATAAAAACCTTAATCGCAGTACCTTATCAGCCATCTTCAATGAAACTTGTATAAAAGAGGGATTGCTGCTTGTTTTTTTCCCGACGATTTAAGTAGTCGAGGGACTGATGATGATCATGATCATGATCATGATCATGATCATGATAAAAAAATCCATCCCGACAGAGTTAGAAATTATTGATAATTGGAAAAATGTTCATGAAAGTCTAATATATGCGCGTGTGTGTATGCATGTTTGTATGCGTATATATATATATATATATATATATATATATATATATGTGTGTGTGTGTGTGTGTTTGTATATATATATATATATATATATATATATATATATATATATATATATATATATATTAATGTGTTTAACAGTTCAAATATAAATAAATATATCTGCAAAGACATTATTAATAAAATATTAATATGGACAATATTAATAAAAGTAATGATCTTTTCCTCTTTCATTCCTTTTATTAATAATAATAATAATAATGATAATAATAATAATACACACACACGCGCCCACAGACACACACATATATATATATATATATATATATATATATATATATATATATATATATATATATATATCAGGTGTGTTTCTGCAGGAATGATTCTTTCAGATATGTTTCTTTGAACAATATCGACAAGTTCTGTCTATCCAAAGTTTTATTAAGTTTTTCATATTTCTGAATTAGTTGATTTATGTAATCGGTAAATTTACCAAAGTTCATATTCATTTGTTTTTTTTTTTTGTTTTTTTTTTTCTCATTTTCTCTCGAGTACTTTTCAATGTTGCTGCATTCATTTTCATTGTTTTGTTGTGTATGTTCGCATAAAGATTTTGGTTAATTCTGGCGTTCTTACCTTTGCTGGAACCAATTTAAACTCACTGAAGGTAACGTCATTCAACCAGACAAACTGGAATATACGAAGTAGGATAATTAATTGACCATCCTATTCTCTCTCTCTCTCCCCCCTCTCTCCCCCCTCTCTCCCCCTCTCTCCCCCTATCTCTCTCTCTCTGTCTCTCTCTTCGGCCTTGTGTCATAAGCAAATTTTGTTATTAATTTTTGCTAAATAAACATTAGTAATTGTCGTATTTAATCCATTTCATTATGTGTTGTCAATTTCTCATTAAGTTACGTTTCGTAAGCAGATATGATTGATCGTTTGGGAAAGATCGTCGAAGATTGTGTGTTTATAAACAGTAATTTGGACTTTGCTAACCAGACGCTTCTCTGTAGCTAAATGGTATAGCGCGTCAGATCAAATGACGGTTTCCGTATAGGAATACAGGTTCGATTTCTGTCAGAGAACGTATATTTTCTACGAAATTTCTCGAACATTCAGGTCGGTAAATGTAATTAATACCGCTTAATTGTATAAAAAATAACGTATAAACGGAAAATATATTAAATATAAGGGCCAAGTTGATAAAAAAATGATAAATTTTCTTCTTTTTTTTTTTACTTTTACACGTATTCATGCATGTTTATGTGAGTACCTAATTAAGTATAACTGACAGTATCGTTCATGTATATTTAGAAATAAATAAATCTATATGTAAATATAGATGTGTTGATTGATAGTTAAAGTGGCAATATAGTAGATACATTCACAATAACTGGATGCAGTTCTGTATGTACAAAATGCTTATGTAAATTATCGATTTAATGTATTCAGTAATTAAATTAAGTATTGAAACTTTATTTGTAGCATATATAAATTTACAACTTTAATGACTTTAAATGTTGAACGCATTCATTTACTTGCAAATACGCTTGCAAAGGTATACATCCATCTCAAGTCTCTCTCTATCTATAGAGTAAATAGTAGCTCTTGTGTCTAGAAAAATACTGTTATCTAAAAGATTTATCAATGCAATATTTAGCAAAAAAAATTATTCTTATAATTAAAATATATATATGGGTTAATAAACTGTAAAAAATCACTCAATCAAATTTAATATCGAGCAACATGTAGATAAAACATGAAACTGTATATAAAAGTAAGCATTATTCATAAAATATTAAACAATAATGATTAATATAAGAGGCAAAAAGATCAATAATTTCATTTTCTATTGCCATTTTTTCTTTTTTGTTCTGATTGCATATTAACATGAACCATATAATATATTCTATATCAATATACTAGATATATCTCTATTTAATCGTTCATATATCGTATAAATAGCATTATGATCATTTCTTTTGAGGTTGCAATGTAGTGATTGCGCATTAACATACACTTGTACTTTGTGTATTGCTATTTCTGGTACTTTCAAAACCAGAGAGCAACTTGCTAATTAACAACGAGAAAGCACTACTATCTATCTATCTATCTATCTATCTATCTATCTATCTATCTATCTATCTATCTATCACACTGTTCATTATAAGTATATTTATATGTATCTTTTCGTATCTCCTCTCTCTCTCTCTCTCTCTCTCTCTCTCTCTCTATATATATATATATATATATATATATATATATATATATATATATTAAAGGATATTAAACACTTAAAATTCCATAGGTAACAATTCTTATTTCATGAGAGCTCTAAAAATCAGCAGCTGTTTTTAGAGCTCTCATGAAATAAAAATTATTACCCATGGGATTTTAAGTGTTGTTTATTCTTTGATTAATAATAATTTTGCTCTGTTTTTGACATAGAGGGCTCCCTGGATCTATATCCTCCTGGAGATTCCATACGAATTACCATATTATATCATTACTATATATACATACTTATATATATATATATATATATATATATATATATATATATATATAAAATCGACTCTCCCGTCGAGATTCGACGTATGAGGGTCAAGCAGATCAGTTTCCAGGAAACCGACAGCCCGACACCGGCACATGAGATTTGATTATAGTGGTGAAGGCCTCGTGCAGGACCATCCACACTTTTTGGAGGGACGAATACAGAGACCTGGTGCACCGAATGCCACAAGGTTCCCAAACGATCCTCCGCAGATTTTGAATTCAGAGTTGTCCTTCTCCTAGACCAGTTGCCATCCAAATCTATAGAACCCAGTCTGTCCTGCTATTTTACCCATAGCTGGCGGGAGAAGAAGAGGATTCATACCTTTCCCGTAAGTGAATGTAATGGATTCGACTGGAATATATATATATATATATATATATATATATATATATATATATATATATATATATATATATCCTCTCTCTCTCTCTCTGTATATATATATATATATATATATATATATATATATATATATATAAATATATTAAAGGATATTAAACACTTAAAATAAATTTATAAACACTTAAATATATATATTAAACACTTAAATAAATATATATATATATATATATATATATATATATAGCTCAAAATGATTTGAGCACTTATTTTACTGTGTTAGATGTGACTTATGGCCAAGAAGCAAGATATAAATGTCTGTTAAGTCACATTTCTATGTTTAGAAGCTTAGCCATTTTAAGGAGGTATCTGGTCTTGACCTTATATTCTCTGCTGCAACTGCACGGAATACGATACTAACCCTAACTCCATGTCCACTTTTGCATATTGTCTTAATGTGTATATGTCTAGATATACTTAACCATATCTCTGATGTATGGCAAGACTTTTGGACTTTTTGCGGTTGCTGTTAATGTTAGGTCCGTAGGGTAGTTTTATTTTTCAAGCTGCACTGCCTTTTTTGTACATACCTCGATTGTTAAAAATAAGACTTATGAAACATCGAAAAGCTATAACACCAAAGGTCCTAGGTGTTAGCTGCCGTTGCTGCAGCTAAATCTCATGCCGTGAAGATGTTGAGCCCACGCGAACCACCTTAGTCTCTCCAGCTCTCACGGTTTTGGTATACTGGCGGAACAGCCACCAGCACCAGATTAATCTGCTGAAGGTCATGGCGGACGACGTCCACCCAAGGACTGCATGGTCTGCCGCGAGCTCTGTCCCACAAAAAAGTTTGCGTGTGAAAACGACATGAAATAATTTCAGTGTGTAAATTGTTACTCATGACCCCAGGAAAAAAAGCCTAACCCTCTTAACACGTGGAAACACTTAAAAATGTGTTATAGTTGACCATGCGTGGAGAAAAAAAGGTAATGTACAAATTACTGTGAAGTGAAATCAAAATAATAGCCAGAACAAATAAAAAACGGAAAAATATAACTATATATACATTTCGGACGGTCATCAATAGCGTTTGAATATTAATTAGGAAAATATACACAATTAACTTGGACTTCCGTAGACATGGCACAAAAGATGTGAGCGAGTTCAAAATTAAGTGATCATTACTGAGGTCAGGAGAAGACACTCTGTAAAAGAGGCGAACAAAAAACCGGATGTGACGTTTATGATAAGAATGCAGTTGCCACAACACAGAACAAGATTCGGCAACATTCAAGAAAACAACACTTGAAGAAGACCAGATTGTATGCGGCTGAAACATCGTGTAAATGAAAAGGCTAATTAATCGGAACAAATCGACGTATAATAATTTTAAACATCGATTATATATAAAAAAAAGTAATTATGCAAATGTACGCACAGCATCACCACACACAAGTGTGCATAGTTAGTCAAAATACAAAGCATATACATATATACATATGTAAGTATAAACTAGAGAATATTCATGTTTCTTTTATTTCCCCACGAGAATGAGCGAGTGTGGGTCTAAGCCTATGGATGTTAGGAATAGTGAACATATATGTGACTAAAATTATTGCAAATCTGATACATAAAAACAGAATGTGATTTCTTATTGACATGGAAGTTCTTTCAGACTGTAATTTAGCTTTGAAGATCTCCAGAAAATATTAAAATACAAGGATTTTAAAGTGGAAATTAAACAAATGTGGTATTTGAAGATATCAATAATTCCTGTTGTGGTTGGGGTCCTGAGTTTGACTGGAAAACGTTTTAATAGACTCATTGAAGAGACCACTGACAGCTCATATCTTAAGAAAATACAAAAATTATTTTTACAATCACAGTACACACCTTACGAATGATTTTATCTATGTAAAATATGTACATGCTTGTAGGTTGTTTTTTTTTTACATCAATGTACAGAGGAAAAGGTCATGATGTCATTTCTGACCTTAGATCTCTGGTTGAGGGCCGAGAGGGAATGGGTTAACAACAAAAATCAAAGATAATAATAATAATAATAATAATAATAATAATAATAATAATAATAATAATGTATAGCCCACACTTTGCAATGGACTTAATATATGTAAAATATTTGTGATTTTAGATTTTTTTTTCTAAACTACTCAGCAGAAAATTTCATGATGGCATCACTTACCCTAGGTTTCTTTCTTTTTTTTTTTTTTAAGCGATTCACTCCAGGCAAGGCGGGAAGCCACTAGGACGCAAGGGGTTACAGAAGATTTGGAGCAAGATCAGATCGGAGTGATAGAGGAAAGGATGAGGAGAAGGATAGTGGATAGATCAAGGCAACTGGAGATGTCGATTGACATTACATTTGAATAGTTGGAGATTATAGCTCTCAGGGAAACAGGAATAGGGAAGGGAGTTCCACAGGCGAGAGGTGCGAGATATGAAACTATTGGAGTAGAAGAGACGGCTACATTTAATAGTTTCAACAGTGAAAGGGTGAGAGTGGGGTGCCAGCCTCGTAGGGCGCTTGAACTCCTGAAGTCTGGGAACCAGCCAATGCAGCTCCTCGGAGCAATTATCATGAAAGTATTTGTAAAACAGACAGAGAGAGGCGACGGTGCGTCTGTGAGAAAACGACTGTAGACGAGATGCCAGAACAGAGCCAATTATATTGCATATCCGCCTCTGGATCTTATCAAGGACCCCGAGGCAAACAGAAGGGGCTCCAGACCATATATGGCAGCAATACTCCATGCAAGGGCGAATTGTTGATTTGTAGATCTGGAGGATCGATTCCGGGGAGAAAAATTTCCTGGCGCGACACAGGGAGCCAACTTTCCTTGCGGTGGACGAAGCAATTGACTCAATGTATTTGTTCCATCTCAGGTCAGCAGTCAACGTGAGACCGAGGTGCCGCAGAGAGGCGCTCTCGAGAAGTTGAGCGTCAGACATTCTAATGGGGGGGGCAGGGAAGGATCTATGTGGTGATTAATAGAGAGCAGTTTTGTTTTAGAGGCATTAAAGTTGACCAGCCAATTCTTGCCCCAGTTCACAACCGATTCGTCTTCAAGACGCACGGCCACGTTAGTTTTGTCAGCGACACTAGATTTGTTTTTGAGGCAGGAGTAAATTGTAGTGTCTTCCGTGTAGATGCCAACTTGGGAATCTATGGCATCAGGAAGGTCATTTATGTAGATAAGGAATAGAGTGAGGCCTAGGATGGAGCCTTGGGGAACACCTGCGTTCATGGGATAGGAACTGGAGGAGAATCTGTTGAGAACGACCTTCAATTCACGGTTTGACAGGAATGATTGTATTAGGTCAAACAATCGACCTGTAATACCATAACCCCGGAGCTTGCGAAGAAGGCCGGCATGCCAAACCCCATCAAACGCTTTGGAGATGTCTAGGGCCACGGCACGAGCTTCTCCGTTATTTTGAAGGGCTTGCTAGACAGTTTCAGTGATAGCCGTAAGCACATCAGCTGTAGATTGGGCAAAGCGGAAGCCATATTGCTTGTCTGAGAGCAGATCATGGGATGTAAGGTGGTTAACCACTTCGGCGTTGATTAGGGCTTCGAAGACTTTGCCGAAGAGGGGTAGGAGACTGATAGGACGGTAATTATAAGGGTCCGGGATCCGGAAAGAAATGTGTATACACCAGAAATCCAAGGAAGTAATAATAATAATAATAATAATAATAATAATAATAATAATAATAATAATAGTGTACCAGGTAACATCAGCATACAAGTTGCCTAAAAAATCGCCCTACTAGGAACATTCCATATACTAAGAAAGTACTATCAATTAAATGACAATTCTCCTAGGTGCCTAAGGACCATAATTGGGACCTGGTTCTACAGGATACAAAGCAAGAAGCATAACATACACAAATAATAATAATAATAATAACAACAAATTATTATTTACATCATTGCCAGTATTTATTTAATGCGCATTTACATGTCTTCCCATAACTTGCAAACTGTTGACATATATTCTGACAAAAGAGACATATTCCTTCTTCGAAAAAAATAACATACTAACTCTTGCAGAAAAAGTGTGCAAACTTGGCACTTATAGATATAAAGACTTATTAATTATTAATAGGATGATCTTGGAAAACTGATTCAATAAAAAGAAAGATCTCAGTACTGCTTGGATAGATTACCGTAAACCATTTGTTAAACGTTTTTAAATATATACAAGGTATCACCCACCGTCACAGGTTCATCAAGCCAAATATGTCGATATAGAATACAACACTTCAACTCAATCATATAAATGGAATCTATAAGTCTCGTGAAATAAAAATCAACAGAGGAATATTTTAAGGTGACTCTTTGTTTTCCTTACTATTTTGTATATCATTAATAACATTAACTAGCGAACTTAACAGGATGGAATATGGCTATAAGATATCTCAAAAGAAAATAGGCCATCTATTTTACATGGATGACTTAAGAATATATGCTAGGAATGACAGTGAGCTGCAAGGTCTCCTGGAAACAGTAAAATGTTTCGGTGATGATATTGGAATGGAATCATATAAAGAATGGTAAAATGAAGTCTGGTGAAATAAATATCAACAGAGGAATATTTTAAGGTGACTCTTTGTTTTCCTTACTATTTTGTATATCATTAATGATAGATACATAGGAAATAACATTTAATTTGTTAATTTCTGAAAATAATTTCTTACCTAATAATATTTCTGTTGGTCATTTTTGTCCAGCCTCCAAAAGAACTTTGTGTTTTAAAACATGCTAGATTTAATGATAATAGCAAGATTAACTGTTTCCACACAGAAAACATTCAACATTCATTGACCAAACGGTTAGTGTTACTATTGTTCTACATTTATAAAATATTTCTCTAAAAGAGTTGTTTCAGGAAAATAGACTTCTCATGTTTAATAACTATTATCGATCCTTCTAGTATAGTTGGGTGTTTCCTTTCTAACATTTGTTTACGTTAATGCGGAAAGTCAACACCTTTATTATATTACTAGCTTATTATATTACTAGCTTATTATATTACTAGATTATTATATTACTAGCTTATTATATTACTAGATTATTATATTACTAGCTTATTATATTACTAGCTTAAGCATGTAAGCTATCTCCTGCGGAGGACTCTTCATTGGGTATTCGATCCAACATTGCATCTTATTAAACATGAACAATATTTTTCAAACAATTAACAGTTTTTTTTTTAATCAAAACAATGATATAATTTGTCTATTTGGAGCTTATTGCAAAGCTGCATGATAAACAACATTTTTGGTTTTCCCATTTTGGATCAGTACACATATTAGGTTGGCGCAAAAATAATATCGTTTTTTGACGTATTTTTTAACGTCAAAAAACGATATTATTTTTTCACCAACCTAATAGCTTGTTTCCATTCCCAACATTTGAAGAACCAATATAGAGCTGGCTTTGAGAAAAGCAGGCTTTCATCAGATGAAGTTCAGTTATTTTCAATGATTGTCCTTGGAAGTTATATATGTTCACATTACATAGCTCACTCTCACTGGAAACTGAAATCTTTTGAATTCAAAAGGAAGATCTGGAGGAATTAAGGGGCTTCTTGGGATTAAAACTATTTCCTCCTTTCCTGGATCAGTAAGGATCTCTGCTTCCAAGAGATGAGGAAGCATCTTTATGAGAATTAACCTTGTTCCATTACAAAGCTTTGGAGGATCCAGATTTCTCAATAGCATAACTGACACATTTTCTTGTGTGATAGCATTCCATAATGATTCAATGAGTTCAAGAACTCTATTTGATAAGACACTGCCTGCTGTTGTTCAACCATGGTGTGAATGAAAAAGTACTTCATGCTTTCTTTTAGAATTTCTTGGAGAAGTTTCCAGTTTATGCTATTTACAGTTTGATGTTCATGGTTACTGCTATCATAAAGAACTCTTATAAAAACACCCAATATTTGGTTAAGAAATATCAAATTTTCATTGGGTTTGTTAATATTTCCATGTTTATTGCCATCATCCTCATAAGATTATCTCCATCTAGAAAGGATGAAAGCAACTGTGAAAAACATCCTTGTAGCTAATCAATATTTGATTAACAATCAAGTCTCCTTGATTTTGTTAATATTTCCATGTTTATTGCCATCATCCTCATAACATTATCTACATGTAGAAAGGATGAAAGCAACTGTGAAAAACATCCTTGTAGCTAATCAATATTTGATTAACAATCAAGTCTCCTTGATTTTGTTAATATTTCCATGTTTATTGCCATCATCCTCATAACATTATCTACATGTAGAAAGGATGAAAGCAACTGTGAAAAACATCCTTGTAGCTAATCAATATTTGATTAACAATCAAGTCTCCTTGATTTTGTTAATATTTCCATGTTTATTACCATCATCCTCATAACATCATCTACATCTAGAAAGGATGAAAGCAACTATGAAAAACATCCTTGTAGCTAATCAATATTTGATTAACAATCAGGAAGACTTGATTTTGTTAATGTTTATTGTTATCTTTGTGAGATTATTTACATCAAGAAACGATGAAAATAACTTTGAAAGGCATTCTTTGAACCAATAGCTGTTTAATGACCGTATTCTAATTTGACTTTCACAATATTTCCATGTATATAAAAATACAAATTGAAAATGAAATAAATGCTAATTCAATTATTAAACAAATGTTTTGTGATGTTTTTCTTGTACGAAAAGTACAGTGCAGAACTCTTTGGTGGCTCATATGCGCGTATAAATATACGTGCATAATGTAGTATTCTTCTTCCTCTTCTACGTGTCGTGTCCCTTCAGGAGGTTGGTGATTATGGCTCTACACAACGTCCTAGCATTTATATTTCCTAGTAACGTTTGTCTTTTTGCTATACTTCCCAATCCATTTTCTTTCATTCATTTTCACAAACTCGTTAGGTAGCTTATTCGCTGTTTTCTTCTGTCCCTCTTGACTGCATTATATCTTGTGAGTGTCAAGTTCTGCAAGCTCTCTTTCGTCATCATGTATTGTAGAGATTTCAACTATTTTCAGCTGATTCTAAACAGGTGTCCATTTTGTTTCCATTTTTATTGAAACACCCTACTTACTCACAGGTTTAGTCCGAGTTATTCCCAGAATTCTTCCATCGAACTAAATTTATATTGTCTCAGATCTCTTAATCACCCGTGAAGAATTTCTCTAGCATTCGCTACTATGTAGGAGGACTGATATTAACACTTCAATACTCTTTTCTTTGTTTCTAACGAACATTTTCTTGTTACTTAATACTTCGGTTGACCTTTGGAAGGTACGGTTTCGTTTCCGTTTGATGGTGATAATGACAGTGTAATTGTACTGTTGTAAGTCAATAAATGGAAAATCAAAGTAAAATTTTACTTTCATTTCATTATAATGTCTACTGTTAAAGTGAATGCTATTGGTGCCTCAAATGAATGTGTGAACTGATGTTTCAGTTTACCTGTCTTTAGAAAGTGATTTTTCCACGACGACGAATTTTTCTACATATCATAAGTGACTTTTTGAAGCAAATACCTTTGAAATACCTGGTTCGTTTTTGAAATATTGCGCGTCTTTGTCACTTAAGAAAGATGTAAAATAGACGGAAAGGTAATAATACGGAAAGGTAATAATACACTGTTCTTACTTTTCGTACATATAATAAACTTATTTTGTCAGTATATTGTTCTAATTGCTTATCGCTGACAATACATTTCCTCATAATTTTCAAACTAAAAGGTCATTTTTAGGCCAAAAATTATATCGTGACACTTTCCACTGAGCATTTTGGAAAAAAAAGTCACACATATTTTACATAGATAAAGCCCTTCGTAACGTTTGGGGTGTACGTGTGAGAACATTTCTTTATATTTCTTTAAGATATGGACTGACAGAAATATCTTCAATGCGTCTACTGGAATTTTTTCCAATCAATCCGAGGGCTCCAAGTACAACTGTAATTGTTGATATCCTAATGTACTACATTTTGGAGATTTCAAGGTCCCCGTATTTTGATAGTTTTTGAAAATCTTCAAAGATACATTACACTCTTCAGGGATTTCTATGTTAATAAGGAGGCATATTTTTTCTTTGTGATCTCTAGATACGATGTCTGGACGATTAGCTTTGATTGTTTTGTCTGTGCGTATTGTAAAGTCCCATAAAATTGTTGCAGGTTCTATCTCTTGTAATCGAGTCTGTGTGATGTTCATAACAATTTCTTGCAGTTTCTTTTTCGTAAAAGATGTATGTTTTCCAGTCCAGATATTGGCCCATTCTGTCATATTAGGTTTTATATTCAGTGGTTGCCAATACCGTGTAGCCTGATCCAAGATGGCTAATTGTTTCTGGATATTATCACAGAATCTGCGTCTTGGCTAACATAGTTTTTCATTATATGTGATTGGCAATTTCAAGCTAGCAAGCATTGGTCCTGTGCGGCAAGAATAAAACCTTTGGTTTCAGCTTTTAATCCTGCACTACATAGCTACTGATGGGTACGGGGTTTGTCTACATTAGCTTGTTTTGTATGGACAGAATATTGCCCGTGAAGTGCTTTATCTTATCCATCGTTTCTGTATCCGGTCGGTTGCATTTGCCTTTGCTTTCTCTTTTTAAAAGTATTTTGATGCTGCAGTCAGTGTATCATACTTTACTTTTCTTCACCCATTTGAAACGCCATTTTAAACTTGTTGGCTTCCTTTATTACTGAATAAAGTTTCTTACTACTTTCATGTTCTTTGACACAGATCATCACCCAATCTTCTGTAGTCTCCAGGTAGCTTTAAAGGTCAAGTTGCAGTTTATGAAAGACATTTCTAGTTGAACTAATCCCCTGCCTCCTTCGGTTCTGGGCACATTCTGACGATCAACATCAGCTTTGGGTTGATACATGTCGTAGCAAATGAGAAGATTTCTCATTTTGATATCCATTCGCTTAATGTCAGCTATGGTCAGTTAACGTTGTTGAAACTGTATTGCGCTACGGGGACAACCAATATGTTTATGGTTGATATTCTGTTTTTATTATTATTATTATTATTTTAGCTCAGTATTCAGTACCAGACACACACGCCTATAGTACCCCTTTCTTACTTTTTTCTTCATTTGGTTATGCTGTATTCCATCACCTTCGCTAATTCCTAAAAAAGAAATGGTCAATTTGTTTCTAGGTTTCTTCATGTTCCAGTTCCCTAATCTTTGTGACAAAATCTAAATCTATTGAGTGTGTTTCTGTAATTCTCCCTTTTTTGAATGTTAGTTTTGCACATTTTTCTAACTCAAAATCCATACCTATTTCGTCACTGAAACATTTTACAGTATTGAGGAAACTCTTCAACTCATTGTCTTCTTTGGCAAAAAGATCATCCATGTAGAGTAGGTGATTGAATACCTTCTTGTTTAGTTTGTATCCATAGCTATTATTGTTTAGTTCATGTGTAAGGGGAAATAAGGGCAGACAGAATATTCAGGAAGTTAGACGTAGCAGTGGTTTGTCTGTTAACAATGTTTGCTGTGCAGCATTGTATATTAGTACAATGTGTTTATTGAACTTTGTCAAATATATCTTTGGAAGTTGGTGCATGTCTGACATTTGTGTGAGAATTACTCTGCTGAGTACTTGGATTATGCGGTTTTTCGCTTCAGTGATTCCACTTCTGTTGTTTTCAAGGAATTCTACCGTAATGTAGTTCATCTTCAGTGACAGTCTGGATAAATGCAGGTTATGTTACAGATAAATTCTTCAGTTTTATTTCCTGGGAGATTATTATTTCGTGTCTCATTTATTTTAGTTATTTCATCATCTATCATATATACTCCCATCTCTTTATTGTTTGAGTGATGGGTTATTTTATTTTGACTTATATCTAGTTTTATCTTATCTAATTCTGCATTTCAGAGTCTTTTGTTTCGCGCGATGTTCCTGCGGACATTGGCAAGCATGTTGGGGGTTGAGATAGTGTCTTATTCCATTTCCTACCATAGTTCTCCATATTTAGTATGTCTGATCCGTGATGTTCTTTTGTGGATTTTAGAGTGCGATGAAAAAGGATGTCATGAATTGTTGATATCTTCGCAAGACCATTTCGTTCGCTTACTTTTTATTAGTTGATTTGGCATTGAGTCACTTGGTCCAAGATTGTAAATTTTATGGGACTTTACAATACACACAGACAGAACCATCAAAGCTAATCACCCTGACATTGAGATTAGAATCTGCACTGGAAAATCTGCAATACTTACGGAAAGGAAACTACAAGAAATTGATATGAACCACACCCAGGCCCGATAACGGAGATCAGGCCTATAAAAATTTTATGGGACTTTACAATACACACAGACAGAACCATCAAAGCTAATCACCCTGACATTGTGATTAGAATCTGCACTGGAAAATCTGCAATACTTACGGAAAGGAAACTGCAAGAAATTGATATGAACCTCACCCAGGTCCGATAACGGCGATCGGGCCTATAACAATTTTATGGGACTTTACAATACACACAGACAGAACCATCAAAGCTAATCACCCTGACATTGTGATTAGAATCTGCACTGGAAAATCTGCAATACTTACGGAAAGGAAACTGCAAGAAATTGATATGAACCACACCCAGGCCCGATAAGGGAGATCCGGCCTATAACAATTTTATGGGACTTTACAATACACACAGACAGAACCATCAAAGCTAATCACCCTGACATTGTGATTAGAATCTGCACTGGAAAATCTACAATACTTACGGAAAGGAAACTACAAGAAATTGATATGAACCACAACCAGGCCCGATAACGGAGAAATGACATCATGACTTTTTTCCACTGGGCAATTTTTGAGAAAAAAAGACCACATATATTTTACATCAATAAAATTCCTTCATGAGGTGCGATCTGTACTTATGAGTATAATATTTTATGCATTTTTTAAGGCATGAACTACCAGGAATACCTTCAGTGAGTCTATCCGCCCCTTTTCCAAACAATCCATGTTGTTGATATTCTTAGGTGCCACATTTTTGATATTTGGATTTGAAGATGCTTTTATTTTGATAGTTTTTAAAGATCCTCAAAGATACATTACAATCTGTAAGGATTGCCATGTTGATACAAAAGTACATTATGTTTTTAATCACGGTATTTGAGCGATTAGGTTTGATTGTTCTGTTTATGTGTATTGTAAAGTCCCATAAAATTGTTATAGGCTCGATCTCCGTTATCGGGCCTGGGTGTGGTTCATATCAATTTCTTGCAGTTTCCTTTCCGTAAGTATTGCAGATTTTCCAGTGCAGATTCTAATCACAATGTCAAGGTGATTAGCTTTGATGGTTCTGTCTGTGTGTATTGTAAAGTCCCATAAAATTGTTATAGGCCCGATCTCCGTTATCGGGCCTGGGTGTGGTTCATATCAATTTCTTGCAGTTTCCTTTCCGTAAGTATTGCAGATTTTCCAGTGCAGATTCTAATCACAATGTCAAGGTGATTAGCTTTGATGGTTCTGTCTGTGTGTATTGTAAAGTCCCATAAAATTGTTATAGGCCCGATCTCCCTTATCGGGCCTGGGTGTGGTTCATATCAATTTCTTGTAGTTTCCTTTCCGTAAGTATTGCAGATTTTCCAGTGCAGATTCTAATCACAATGTCAAGGTGATTAGCTTTGATGGTTCTGTCTGTGTGTATTGTAAAGTCCCATAAAATTGTTATAGGCCTGATCTCCGTTATCGGGCCTGGGTGTGGTTCATATCAATTTCTTGTAGTTTCCTTTCCGTAAGTATTGCAGATTTTCCAGTGCAGATTCTAATCACAATGTCAGGGTGATTAGCTTTGATGGTTCTGTCTGTGTGTATTGTAAAGTCCCATAAAATTGTTATAGGCCCGATCTCCGTTATCGGGCCTGGGTGTGGTTCATATCAATTTCTTGTAGTTTCCTTTCCGTAAGTATTGCAGATTTTCCAGTGCAGATTCTAATCACAATGTCAAGGTGATTAGCTTTGATGGTTCTGTCTGTGTGTATTGTAAAGTCCCATAAAATTGTTATAGGCCTGATCTCCGTTATCGGGCCTGGGTGTGGTTCATATCAATTTCTTGTAGTTTCCTTTCCGTAAGTATTGCAGATTTTCCAGTGCAGATTCTAATCACAATGTCAGGGTGATTAGCTTTGATGGTTCTGTCTGTGTGTATTGTAAAGTCCCATAAAATTGTTATAGGCCCGATCTCCGTTATCGGGCCTGGGTGTGGTTCATATCAATTTCTTGCAGTTTCCTTTCCGTAAGTATTGCAGATTTTCCAGTGCAGATTCTAATCACAATGTCAGGGTGATTAGCTTTGATGGTTCTGTCTGTGTGTATTGTAAAGTCCCATAAAATTGTTATAGGCCTGATCTCCGTTATCGGGCCTGGGTGTGGTTCATATCAATTTCTTGTAGTTTCCTTTCCGTAAGTATTGCAGATTTTCCAGTGCAGATTCTAATCACAATGTCAGGGTGATTAGCTTTGATGGTTCTGTCTGTGTGTATTGTAAAGTCCCATAAAATTGTTATAGGCCTGATCTCCGTTATCGGGCCTGGGTGTGGTTCATATCAATTTCTTGTAGTTTCCTTTCCGTAAGTATTGCAGAGTTTCCAGTGCAGATTCTAATCACAATGTCAGGGTGATTAGCTTTGATGGTTCTGTCTGTGTGTATTGTAAAGTCCAATAAAATTGTTATAGGCCTGATCTCCGTTATCGGGCCTGGGTGTGGTTCATATCAATTTCTTGCAGTTTCCTTTCCGTAAGTATTGCAGATTTTCCAGTGCAGATTCTAATCACAATGTCAAGGTGATTAGCTTTGATGTTTCTGTCTGTGTGTATTGTAAAGTCCCATAAAATTGTTATAGGCCCGATCTCCCTTATCGGGCCTGGGTGTGGTTCATATCAATTTCTTGTAGTTTCCTTTCCGTAAGTATTGCAGATTTTCCAGTGCAGATTCTAATCACAATGTCAGGGTGATTAGCTTTGATGGTTCTGTCTGTGTGTATTGTAAAGTCCCATAAAATTGTTATAGGCCCGATCTCCGTTATCGGGCCTGGGTGTGGTTCATATCAATTTCTTGTAGTTTCCTTCCCGTAAGTATTGCAGATTTTCCAGTGCAGATTCTAATCACAATGTCAGGGTGATTAGCTTTGATGGTTCTGTCTGTGTGTATTGTAAAGTCCCATAGAATTGTTATAGGCCCGATCTCCGTTATCGGGCCTGGGTGTGGTTCATATCAATTTCTTGTAGTTTCCTTTCCGTAAGTATTGCAGATTTTCCAGTGCAGATTCTAATCACAATGTCAGGGTGATTAGCTTTGATGGTTCTGTCTGTGTGTATTGTAAAGTCCCATAAAATTGTTATAGGCCTGATCTCCGTTATCGGGCCTGGGTGTGGTTCATATCAATTTCTTGCAGTTTCCTTTCCGTAAGTATTGCAGAGTTTCCAGTGCAGATTCTAATCACAATGTCAGGGTGATTAGCTTTGATGGTTCTGTCTGTGTGTATTGTAAAGTCCAATAAAATTGTTATAGGCCTGATCTCCGTTATCGGGCCTGGGTGTGGTTCATATCAATTTCTTGCAGTTTCCTTTCCGTAAGTATTGCAGATTTTCCAGTGCAGATTCTAATCACAATGTCAGGGTGATTAGCTTTGATGGTTCTGTCTGTGTGTATTGTAAAGTCCCATAAAATTGTTATAGGCCCGATCTCCGTTATCGGGCCTGGGTGTGGTTCATATCAATTTCTTGTAGTTTCCTTTCCGTAAGTATTGCAGATTTTCCAGTGCAGATTCTAATCACAATGTCAGGGTGATTAGCTTTGATGGTTCTGTCTGTGTGTATTGTAAAGTCCCATAAAATTGTTATAGGCCTGATCTCCGTTATCGGGCCTGGGTGTGGTTCATATCAATTTCTTGTAGTTTCCTTTCCGTAAGTATTGCAGAGTTTCCAGTGCAGATTCTAATCACAATGTCAGGGTGATTAGCTTTGATGGTTCTGTCTGTGTGTATTGTAAAGTCCAATAAAATTGTTATAGGCCTGATCTCCGTTATCGGGCCTGGGTGTGGTTCATATCAATTTCTTGCAGTTTCCTTTCCGTAAGTATTGCAGATTTTCCAGTGCAGATTCTAATCACAATGTCAGGGTGATTAGTTTTGATGGTTCTGTCTGTGTGTATTGTAAAGTCCCATAAAATTGTTATAGGCCCGATCTCCGTTATCGGGCCTGGGTGTGGTTCATATCAATTTCTTGTAGTTTCCTTTCCGTAAGTATTGCAGATTTTCCAGTGCAGATTATAATCACAATGTCAGGGTGATTAGCTTTGATGGTTCTGTCTGTGTGTATTGTAAAGTCCCATAAAATTGTTATAGGCCCGATCTCCGTTATCGGGCCTGGGTGTGGTTCATATCAATTTCTTGTAGTTTCCTTTCCGTAAGTATTGCAGATTTTCCAGTGCAGATTCTAATCACAATGTCAGGGTGATTAGCTTTGATGGTTCTGTCTGTGTGTATTGTAAAGTCCCATAAAATTGTTATAGGCCTGATCTCCGTTATCGGGCCTGGGTGTGGTTCATATCAATTTCTTGCAGTTTCCTTTCCGTAAGTATTGCAGATTTTCCAGTGCAGATTCTAATCACAATGTCAGGGTGATTAGCTTTGATGGTTCTGTCTGTGTGTATTGTAAAGTCCCATAAAATTGTTATAGGCCTGATCTCCGTTATCGGGCCTGGGTGTGGTTCATATCAATTTCTTGCAGTTTCCTTTCCGTAAGTATTGCAGATTTTCCAGTGCAGATTCTAATCACAATGTCAAGGTGATTAGCTTTGATGGTTCTGTCTGTGTGTATTGTAAAGTCCCATAAAATTGTTATAGGCCCGATCTCCGTTATCGGGCCTGGGTGTGGTTCATATCAATTTCTTGTAGTTTCCTTTCCGTAAGTATTGCAGATTTTCCAGTGCAGATTCTAATCACAATGTCAGGGTGATTAGCTTTGATGGTTCTGTCTGTGTGTATTGTAAAGTCCCATAAAATTGTTATAGGCCCGATCTCCGTTATCGGGCCTGTGTGTGGTTCATATCAATTTCTTGTAGTTTCCTTTCCGTAAGTATTGTAGATTTTCCAGTGCAGATTCTAATCACAATGTCAGGGTGATTAGCTTTGATGGTTCTGTCTGTGTGTATTGTAAAGTCCCATAAAATTGTTATAGGCCCGATCTCCGTTATCGTGCCTGGGTGTGGTTCATATCAATTTCTTGCAGTTTCCTTTCCGTAAGTGTTGCAGATTTTCCAGTGCAGATTCTAATCACAATGTCAGGGTGATTAGCTTTGATGTTTCTGTCTGTGTTTATTGTAAAGTACCATAAAATTGTTATAGGCCCGATCTCTGTAACCGGGTCTGGGTGATGTTCATATTAATTTCTTGCAGTTTCCTTCGCGAAAAAATGATGCATGTTTTCTAATGCAGATATTGTTCGATTCCATCATGCCGAGTTTTATATGCCGTTGAGGTGTAACTGTGTAACTTGATACGAGATTATAATTATTACTTTATTTGTGTTATTGTCTGAGAGTGCAGCACACCTACAAAGCCCAATATACCCATCACGACAGCCTAATAAGGGTATACCCTGCACATGCATCACAGCCAAATGTGCGCGATACTATTATTATTATTATTATTATTATTATTATTATTATTTTCTTTGATTTCTGGTGTTTACACATTTCTTTCAGGGTCCCGTCCAGGGACCTAAGGTTAGAAATGGCATCATGACACTTTCCACTGACGAAAAAAAAATTACATAGATAAAGCCCTTCGTAAAATGTGGGCTGTACTTCTGAGAACAATTTTTTGTATTTCTTTGAGGCATGGACTTCTAGGAATCCCTTCAATTAGTCTACTGGAATCTTTTCCAACCAATCCTAGGGCTCCAACTACAACAGGGATTCTTGATGTTCCCATATGCCACATTTTCGAGATTTCTATTTTAAGGTCCTTGTATTTTGACAGCTTTTTGAATATCTTCAAAGATACATTGCAGTCTGCAGGGACTGCCATATCAATAAGGAGGCACGTTTTTTGTTTGTGGTGTTTATTATTATTATCATTATTATTATTATTATTTGCAACCTACTATCACGTAAGACAATGGACTAACCGCAAAGAGTTGGTTTAGTCTGTGGATGATTTGCAGCATTTGCTGTGACTATTTAATCTCGTTCTTAGAACAGCAGGCTCTGCTGCAATTATGGTGTAAGCTGTTCCTGGTTCTATGGGTTCTGGTATTTTCCTGTACTGTCTTGTTCTTTCCTATCTTCCCATCGGTCCTCTCTCCTCCCCCTTCTCAACTCGTCTAAATGCCAGTAATTCTGCAACTCTTGTGATCATCTCTGTGTGTTTCCTAGATCACGCATCGCATTTGCAAATATATTTGTAACGAAGGAACTGACGTCCTGCATCTCTAGAACATTGTGTTTTGCTAAACAATTTTTCTTCCATGCTTAAAATATTGCTATCACATATAGTCTGGTGCCTCTATTTACCCTGATAAAATCCAAAGAAAAATCAGCAATATTATTGGTCCTGATCTGGCACCTCAGCTTCAGTCACTTTCCCACCACTATAAGATTGCCTCTCTTATTCAGATGAGCTCTTCACTACATTAACTAGACTTTTTGAATTTAAATGCAGTACTAGACTGATGTCAAAATCTCATTAGTTTACAGTTGAGTTGGCTAGATGTAACTGTAAATTCTATGCTAACAGTTTCTTTTCTCACTTCTAGAAACCCTTTTCAGCTCCATGCTTTCCAGCCAACTTTAATCTATAAAAATTTAAATGCAATGTCAATTGCTATCTACTGTCCTTTCTGATTACTCTTTCCTTTGTTCCTAATTCTTCCACACCCTGTAACCCCTTGTCTTAGTGGCTTTACTGCCTTGTATGGGGTGATACTGATTAAAAAAAAAAAAAAAAAAAAAAGAGAGGGAGGAGTCTTTATTGTTGGTTCAAGATAAATTAGAATAGGAACCCAAGGCTATAGACTAACTTTTTTTTCACCATTATCCAGGAAATGTCCTAAAAAACAACTTTAATCTCCCCACAATCAGACCCATTTTTTAAAAAAACTTTCTTATTTGTTGTTATTATTATTAGTTGTTAGTAAAATACTTAATGTCTTATAAAATGAAAGGTTAACAGTTTCTTTTCTCGCTTGTGGAACTCCCTTCTGGCCCAAAGATTTCCAGTAAACTTTAATCTGTAAAAATTTAAATGCAATGTCAATCGTTATCTATTGTCGTCCTGGTTCTTTTTTTTCCTTTTCCTGTTCATTATTAATGTTTCTGTTCCTAATTCTTTCACATCTTATAATCACTTGTGTCGTAGTGGTTTTACTGCCCTGAATGGGGTGATATAGATTAAAAAATATACAGCCATCTTGCATGCAGATGGTATTATCCTACGACTTCTACTAGCCAGAAGATGGCATACACCAGAATTAATAGCAGAAGCATCTTTAGCCTCACATGCACTAGAGCGCAAATATAGTACAGATGCTGTTTGAAGATGATTGCCATACTGGGTGCATACACTGAGGAAGCTCATACATTGATTCATTAGCAGATTACAGCCTAATTATTATTCCTATAAAAAACTTCATCTATTAGGGATTACATCCTTGAGGTGATAGAAAACTTCTAACATCAGTTTCAAATCATCTACCGTATAACTAAATAGATGAATCCGAAGAGCAGCAGCAGTAATAGCTAACCTAAACAACAAAATTATGCTTTCAATCAAAACCAATATGGTGTATAGAGGTTCAAGTTTTGTGGCATGGACCCTAAACTTCCACCAAGAAAGCAAATTCAACTCTTCTCATCTTAGCAGTCTCAGAAGTATTCTGGATATCATTTGATAAGTAAGTAATGCAACCATTACTGATAAACTATATATATATATATATATATATATATATATATATATATATATATATATATATATATATTGAGAGAGAGAGAGAGAGAATGATTATATATAGAGAGAGAGAATGATTCGGCTTCGTAAAGAAACGTAAACAAGTTGTTGGGATGTTGTGTTATATATATATATATATATATATATATATATATATATATATATATATATATATATATATTAGGTTGGTGCAAAAATAATGACGTAATAATGTCGTTTTTTGACGTTAAAAAATACGTTGGGTTTTGTGTTATATATATATATATATATATATATATATATATATATATATATATAACATAATATTCGGCTTCGTAAAGAAACGTAAACAAGTTGGTGGGGTTTTGCGTTATATATATATATATATATATATATATATATATATATATATATATATATATATATATAACATTACATAATTAACATTGCTTGGTTTAGTGAAAGAGAACATAGAAGGAAATTTGATGGCGTGCGAGGCCTAGATAGGACAGAAACTTTTTTCACAGTGCCTGCCGGAGGTAACGTAACTGAAAGGATCTCTTATATATATATATATATATATATATATATATTAGGTTGGTGCAAAAATAATGACGTAATAATGTCGCACGCCATCAAATTTCCTTCTATGTTCTCTTTCACTAAACCAAGCAATGTTAATTATGTAATGTATACGTGTTCAGTATTTGTCTACTATAACGAGACATTTTATATAAGCTACTTCATTCTTTAACTAATAGAAATAGTTATTCATAATTGAAAAAGGAAATAAAAAAAAAACGATAAGAAAAATAACATGTGTACGTATGTAGAGAAAGATTTTTCGAATGTCCCCGTTAATATTGTTTCATTTATAAATGCTATGATGTTTTTTCATTATTTGAATTTTCACCATTTTTCGATATAGACTCAATGAGGGTAATAACTTTAGCCCCCATAGTTTTTATTGCTAAATTCTAAAAGTAAAAAATAATGTCGTTTTCTTACATAGTGACATATGTGAGAAAACGACATTATTTTTGCACCAACCTAATATATATATATATAATATATATCTATCTAGCTATCTCAATCTTTTTATGAGCTGAGGAATACGAAAATTGAACCTTTTCTTTCGTCTATTTATTCCCGTTTGTATATTATTGTATGCATGAAGATCGTCGGTAGGTATTCATATGCATACATTGGCGTTTGTGAAAGAGTGTAAAACCAATGCTGCCTGATATACCTGATATTTTGAGTCAGCGCCTCTGTGTGTGTGTGCGCACGCGCGTGAGTGCGCGAACGCTTAATGAACGTTGTTTTAAGAAGTCATGGACACTGTAATGTGTCTTCGCCCAGGTGATACGTACGTTGCAGGTGTCAATGTGTGCCCTATTCTTTTATGGCTACGATAATCACGCCTGGGACCAAATAGATCATACCGCTAATTATGGTATTATGTTGGCTGAAACCTGTAGAAAAGTATTGTAGAGGGCAAAAAAAGAAAAGAAAAGAAAAGAAAGATAAAAAGAAAGAACAGGAAAAGCATACAAGGGAAATGAAGGAAAGTGAGAAGAATAAATTTGAACATCAAACAAAAGATATATAACATAAGAAATTAAAATAAAGAATTATAGAAATTGGATGAAAAAGATATGCCGAAAATGCCGAAAGATCAAAAACGAAATTGATAAGAGAATCACAGTCGAGAAAACTCGAAGGAAGACTAAACCTATTTATCTATTTCAGTCTGTTCATATCTATCTATCTATCTATCTATCTATCTATCTATCTAGCTATCTATCTATCTATCTATCTCTCTCTCTCTCTCTCTCTATATATATATATATATATATATATATATATATACATAAATATATACATATATATATATACATAAATATATACATATATATATATATATACATAAATATATACATATATATATATACATAAATATATATATATACATAAATATATATATATATATATATATATATATATATATATATACATATATATATATTTCAGTCTGTTTATATGTAACTATCTTTATCTATCAATTTCATTATGTTCGTATCTTTCTATCTATCCATCTATCTCTCTATTTCAGTCTGTTTATATGTAACTATCTATCTTTATCAATTTCATTCTGTTCATATCTATCTATCTATCTATCTATCTATCTATCTATCTATCTATCTATCTATCTATCTATCTATCTATCTGAACAGCTAGACAGATAAATAACTACGGAGAAATCAAGATTTTATTATTTTCGCATTTGTGAAATGATTAAAATTTCTTTTTTTAAAGAGTAATCATCATTTTTATGAAATTCCTTTGAGTAAAAATCCAGATTTTCACAATAGACAACAAAAATGTAGTAGATTGAAATTTTTATACGGTAAATAGAGGCATGGTCTCAACAATATACTAAATGTTAACAAAATTCAAACTACACAAAAATTATGTATGTATCTCAATTGAATGAAAATTTACAGAACGCAAGAAAAATGAAGGGCGCTTATTTGAACGTTTTCACCGTTGACTTTTTTCTTCGAGTTTTTTGTTTTCTTTAATTCTGTTTTTTATTCTTTCCTCATCATTTTATATATCAGTCGCTCATTTTCTTTCTCTTACCATTCCGCATCTTTATGTATCTATTAGGTTGGTGCAAAAATAATGTCGGTTTATGACGTTAAAAATACGTCAGAAACCGACATTATTTTTGCACCAACCTAATACATTCATTCTTTTTTCGTCGCTTTTTCTTTTTTACTTTCTTTTCTTTCTTTCTTAGTTACTTTTTTGTTACTTTCTTTTTTTTTTTTGTTTCTTTGTTACTTTCGTTCTTCTTTCCGTTTTTTTTTTCTTTTTTTGTTACTTTCTTTTCTCTCTTTCTTTGTTACTTTTTCTTTCTTTTTTGTTATTTTTCTTTTTCTTTCTTTCTCTCTTTTCTTTTATCTTTATGATTTACATTTTTCATTCTTTCTTTTTTTCTTTATTATTTGTTACTTTCTTTGTTTCTTTCTTTCAAGAAGTCTTTTACTCTGCCCATGTATAATCGCTTTTTATTTTTCTTTACTCATTTTTGCTTCATTTTCTCATTCCTCTTGTAAGATTTCTATCTTTCTTTCCTTCTTTCCTTCTTTCTTTCTTTCTTTCTTTCTTCATATGACCATTTTCCTCGCGCTTTTAAACTTACTTTACCTCGCTGTCTTTTGATGTTTTGCTTTTTTAGTACACACAGATGAAATTGTTATAATTGATAAGTTTTATCCATGTATGATATTGGTAAATATATACAGTATTACCAAGCAAGACTAGAAAGATACTAAGACGCAAGCGTTTACTGAGTGTGAGAGAATATGAGAAAAAGAAAACATTATTAAGGAGAGAGAACAATAAAAGAATAGGGATTAAGAAGACAGAAGATAACAATTGATGTTGCATTTAAATTTTTGAAAAGTTAGTAACTATTAAGGTGATTATAAATGTTACAATTCAAACGTTTGAGGAGATCCCTGGCAATTTCTTTAAAAATTGCCCCCCAAAGTAGTTGTTTTTTTTTTACTTTAAATAAACGAAAATTATTATACATAGTTAAAAAAATGTGAGATGATCATTTTATTAGAAATTTTATTATGACAAAAAGTAAAAAAACAAATTTTATGATTAAATTTTTCTCTTGCCAAAATATCCTCCTTTAGCCTTGATCACTGCAGCACAAATTTTTGGCATTTGTTGCAAAAGTTTCTCAAAGTGTAAATTTGATAATTGATTCCATTCTTTTTTCAATGACTATAAGAGCGCTTTTTGATTTTATCCCCTGCTAATTTTCGTAGTGACATTTCTGGAATTCCAATACAGACTTATAGTTTAGTATACATAATTTCATAAATTTTACTTATTGATAATCCCCTTAATTTTGTAAATAGAAATATTTCCAATGAGCCTAGTTCAAACAATTAATGGTTTTGACAGCAGATTTTCAAGGCACCATTTTCCTTTCTATTTTTTTAAGATGAGCTTATCAGATATTAATATTTATTAAAAGAAGGATAAAAGGATTTTCCACAATCATTAATAGTCAATATTTTTTTAAAGCTAGCATTTATATATTGATTTCTATGGCAAACACACCCTCCCTATTTAACCGATGAGTGCAACACAATCTTCCTAAGTACAATTTCCCACTTCGTAATTAACTTGCTTTTCTACAACTAACTTTAGTAAATATAAAGCTTTGTACGCCTGGCAATTTTAGGAAAATCTATGACAAAGTTGGAAAGGTTTTCATTTGACACGTTTCGTCATTTAGAACTTCATCAGACTAAAGAGATGTTTCCATTGGTGCGGCTACACATGCGCACGAAGGAGATGGACGCTGAGAATTTTAAATTTAAATTCATTTTTTAAAAATATGTTTTGTGTATTTGTACACTATCTAGCCGATTTAATTAATTTCTTTTTTTTTTTATCACTGTCAAAAAATCACATATTGTAAGAACTTGGACGTACATTTACTGTGAATGATCTAGCGGTTAAAGCACTTAACAAACCTTTAATGAAGATATTGGAATGGAGTTTGGTATAGGGAAATGTTTAGTGGTGGCAATAAAGAATAAAGTTGGTACCCTCAGTAGGTATTGAGTTGCCTCATTAAAATAGAACAAAATCAAGAATGCTAAAATAAAATGTAACAAAAGACTTTCTGAAGGTTAAAGAAAATATCAGGATCCTGTATAAATGTGGAAAACACTGTTTTCTGAAATCAACTATATTAATTGTCCGTTATCGGATTGGACTCAAGATAATCTATAAAACATAAGTAGAAAAACGAGGAAAATGATGACCATTTGTAGAAATATGCAACCTCAAGTAGACGTAAACAGGCTTTATATGAAGAGAAGAGAAAAGGTGCAAAGAGTCTGATCTGAGTTGAGGTAATGTTGTTACATATTGAAACATGTAGCTTGTGTCGCTATATTGAAAATATTATCGAGGAACCGTTATTTGAGTAAAAATATGGAAAGAGTAATTATTGGAAACACTGACTCTAAAAAAACAAAAAATTAATTTACTTTGAAAAGGAAAAACAAATTCATGGATTAGAAAGTTTATTCAGTTTTCGAAAGCGATAAGGAACGTGGACATAGATCAGAAAAGGTTATTTGAAGAAGGAAACAGAGAGAATATTAATGGCAGTTCAGGAAAAAGGATTGAGGCAAACTGGGCAAAGGCAAACACTTCAGCGTTAGGTTGACTGTTTAATGATAGAAATGATACTATCAGTCATATTGTATCAGAATGCAAGAGTATGGCTCAGAATGAGTATAAGAAATGGAGTTACTATCATTATTCCTTGGAAACTATAAAAAGTGCGGCTTTTCAATCTGGTGGTAAGTATTATGAACACGTGGTCGCAGAGGAGAAGAAGGTTCTGAAGAATAACAAAGGGAAAATTCTGCGAGATATTCCGATACAGACAGTGACAAATTTAGAACACAATAAACCATATTTAGTGCCCAAAACATTGGAATTAAGTTTGAAATTCAAGGAAGGATTGAGATTGTATAGATCATGGCATTGTTTGGATCTACGATATTGCTGAGAAAAGTGCTGGAAATTTGCTGTCACTCCAGATATCAGGTGCGAACATGCAAATATATAATAATAATAATAATAATAATAATAATAATAATAATAATAATAATATGGAATATAAAAGCTCATAATACTATCGTACCCATAATAGTAGGTGTACTAGGAATCATGGTTTAAAACCTAGAATCAAGATTGTGTGAGTTAGAAATCCGAAAAAGGTTCATGACATTGTTTGGATCTGCGGTGATACTGAGAAAGTTGCTGGAGATTTTACGAAACATGCTCTTACTCACTCTTAAGTTATACCCACCAGGCATCCAGTGCGAGCATGCAAATATACAATATCCTCTTATATGGCACTGAAATGTAGACAATTTCCTCATAGATGAAGAAGAGAGTTCAACCAACAGAGATGGGACTCTACAGAGGATGCTGAGGATACCATGCTAGCAAAGAGGAATTTTTAAAAAATGGAAAGAAAAAGAATATTTTTACCAAGTATCAGAAAACAGTCTAAACTTCTTGGGTATATAATGAGGAAAGAGGGCTTGGAGAATTTGATATTCATATGACATACTGAACGCAAGAGGAGCAGAGGGAACTGAGTAACCAACCTAACGAGCTTGTGTAAATGGATGGTAGAACAAATACTGAGAGAGGTACTGAAAAAAATCAGATGTTACTTAGAATAAAATAGTAACTTGTGGAGGGCCATGATCACCCACGTCCTGAAAGGACAGGGCACATAAAATAAAAAGAACGAGATAGGAAAACAATTTAACAAATGCTAAACGAAGAGATTAAACAAAGCAGTAAATCCTGACTCTTTAAGAAGATCAGCTACCTGCTGTTATTTGTAAATTTTTAATTAGAAATTTAAAAAGGTTTGATTTTGACGAAAAAAGATGTCTTCCAAATATCCAATCCTTAATTTTAACAATTTTTGCTTTATTTTTCAACTGTTGATTTTAGATTCTTTTCTTGAAATCATTGTTTATTCTGATTACTGGTTGGTAATCACCAGTTCAACACTATCAGCAATCCGACACTAATTTTCTCTAGAGCAATTTCAGATTTCCCAAGCTGCTATACGGACCTGCCTACACAGTTTGCTAGCCCTAGATGTTGCATTAAAAGTATTTTTTAGCACTCTTAAGCATTTTAAGACGTTTCAACATGTCTTATTGCATTGTTTATATCTTTTTACCAAAGAAGGTTTACATTTTTTTTTAAATATACATATGCACTAAATTCACCATCATACAAGGGGATTGGAACGTTGAAGTAGGATTGGATGGGTACACAAACTGGGCAGAAGCAGTCGGAAAAATGACATGAAAAATTTCAACGCAGCGACAATCTCGTGTATACGAGACGCGGAAGCGAAAATCGCGTCGCAGCTCGTGACGTCACACACGAGAGTGAAAACGAGAAGTATTAAGTATGGGAAGCAGTTGGCATAAACCAATGGCTTCTGTTATAAATTATAGGCATTTAAGAATATTTGTGGAGATTTCGTAGTTTATTTTGTTCAGATTAGGTTTCACCTGTTTTGTGTAAATTTTTAGTTTTTGTTTATTGTTTTCATGTTTAAGTATAATTGTGTTTTCAACGAGGATTATTATCTGCTTAGTATTAAGACTTCTAAGAAAGCATTTTATTTGTTCATCATATAGTTTGGAAAGCTATTATTAATACACTATATAGTTGATGAACAAATAAAATGCTTTCTTAGCAAATAGATCATAATACTGCTTCAACTAATCCCAAACATATTAATCTCTTATATCGTAGTCAAATGCATACTAATTATAAACAAGATGAAAATATACTAAAAAAAATAATAAATACTAATATATCTACAACAGATCCTAGCAAAAAAATTAGGTTAATCATATACTACACTAAATCTAGTATATCCAACTCAATTATTCGCAATGATTCTTCTTCCTCGGCTAGCGATTTGCAAAAAACCAACATAGTTTACAAATTCAAGTGCCCTTTGGGAGATTATATCTCCAATGGATTAAATAATATTCATGTTGGTCACACCACAAACTCGCTTTCACGACGCTTAACTCTACATTTGAATGGTAACTAACATTTTTAGGCATTTAAAACAACATGCCTGGCCGCATACACAATTCCGGAAAATCCTCGTTGAAAACATAAATATACTTAAACGTGAAAACAATAAATAAAAACTAAGAATTCTTGAAGCTATATACATAGAACAGTTGAAACCTAACCTGAACAAAATAAACTACGAAATCTTCAGAAATATTCTTAAATGCCTATAATTGATAACAGAAGCCATTGGTTTATACCAAGGGCTTCCCATACTTAATACTTCTCGTTTTCACTCTCGAGTGGTCATGTGTGACGTCACGAGCTGCGATTTTTGCTTCCGCGTCTCGTATACACAAAAACAGACTATCATTATTGTTTCGTCCGTGTATTGTTTGATATATTGAAATGTAATTGTCATCTTTGATAATGGCTAATGATAATGTAAGCCGAACGCTTAGTTAGAATTAAAAAATATGTATCAATATTGTGATTTTCTTTCGTCTTTCAATGATAATGTTATTAAGCTTATCAGACAATATGAAACGAACTTACTTAAAATAAATAGACCAAACTTGTCTATATTATTTAATGAAACATGCATATATATATATATATATATATATATATATATATACTTGAGTTCAAAAGTTTAAAGTCACCACCAGAATTAGCATGGGATAAACTTAACAGAAGTCTGCAAAAAGAGGTCTTAGAGTCATTGAAAAAAGAATGGAATCAATTATCAAATTTATATTTTGGAAAATTTTGCATCGAATGCCAAAATATTTTGCTGCAGTAATCATGGCTAAAGGAGGATATTTTGATGAGAGCAAGATTTAATCATTGTTTTCTTTTTGTCGTAATAAAATCTCTAAGAAAAAAATGTTTCACCATTTTTTATCATGTATAAGAATTTTCTCTTATTTAAAGTATAAAACAAGTACTTTGGGGGCCAATTTAAAAAATTACCATGGATAGCTACAAACCTTTGAACTGTAGTATATATATATATATGTATATGTGTGTGTGTGTATGTGTGTGTGTAAAAATTTCACATAGAGTATATCTTTTAAAAGGACAATATGAATAAAGACAAAATGAAAACTTATCTTAGCCAAGGAGTTTCGTCATCTGAGGGACTTTATCAAGGCAAATGCATCTATATTTGAAATTTTATCAAGAATAGGCATTTGTAGGCATATACACTCGCCTGCAAGAGCTAAACGCTCATGGCTTTTTAAAGATTACCGTTCTTTATTATCTATGAAGTGCCATGATAAATGGACTGTTTCCAGGTGTCTTTCCAGTGGCTTGGAATAGTCATTCTCCTACAAAACTATGCAATCTTGTCTACCCTACTATTTAACCCATAGATAGGAAGTACAGGAGAAATAGATTTATGCCTCTCCCAAGAACATTTGTGCGAAAGTGAAACCCACAGATATGCTGGAATTTGAACCTTGCTCGC
This sequence comes from Acanthosepion lycidas, assembly GCA_963932145.1. Classification (NCBI taxonomy): domain Eukaryota; kingdom Metazoa; phylum Mollusca; class Cephalopoda; order Sepiida; family Sepiidae; genus Acanthosepion; species Acanthosepion lycidas. Next base: position 61,163,044 of record OZ010616.1, on the reverse strand, counting down.
TGATTCTATTTCCAGCGCTAATAACCATTACACTTCCCATGTTATAGCTACTTAGTAAATAACTAACGCAAATACTACTTGTTATTCAGTTTCCCTTCCTTTCCACCCAATATATCTTTAGTCTTTTGTCCAATGACATTTCTGTTCTTTACCTTCTTACATATTCTTTTTCTTATAGTTCTAAGTTTTTCTCTTCAAAACCTCTTCCTCTTCTTCATCCCTCCTCCTCGCTATGTATAAATATAAATTTGGGGGATTTGTCAAACCCTATTCTAGTCAAAAATCAAAGTGAAATATCCATATCACTTAGCTTACGCCCTTCTCAAGAAGACAAAATCTAAATGCCACTAATCAAATATTACATTCGACTCTTTCCAAAATTTCAAATCACAACACTGGATACTATCGGCTTATCTGCTATGCGGTTCTGTGATTAATCCAAGAATATTTGGCAATTGACCTCTGCGTTCTTACTCCGAACGAACAAATGTTTGCGTAAATCTTAGAAAACATCTAAGTATAAGGATCTTGACCCCCACAGTTTGTCCTCAAACACGGATATTATCAATACTCACAAGAATTAAGGTACATATTTATTGTTATACAACGGCGTATACATTTTTAAGTTTTTGAGTTTTCCGATGACCAAGTTCACTTAGTGAGTGAATTACTTATACTTATATTGTATGTCGCCTACCTTTGATGAAGTAAAAGTTAAACTTGCTTCTGTTTAAACCGCTTTCTAAGATCAATGGTGAAAAATGGCTTTGTATGAATGAAACCTGTTGGTCTCAGTAAGAACAATCCTTCTTTGAACCTTATGAACTGGCGCTTTAGGGTCATAAAACAACTGTAACAAGTAACAAAAAAAAAACATCACTTGAGGACTTTCAGCAATAGCAAGAATTAAAATGGATAGCAGATGCAACTCGGGGATAAAATAATGATATACACAAAATGTTTATGTTTTACACTACTTCAAATAAAAGAAAGGAATCCCCCATCAATACTTGAAAGAGCGATAACAGCTAATGGACATGACCAACCTATTTTCATTAGAAATTGTTTTCAGAGTAATATATTATAAATTTCAACCAACAACAGTACTGGCTGCTCAGTCAATGAATGCTAAATGTTTCCTTATAGGGAAACGGCTAATATTACCATTAGAATTATTGAATATAATATAAAATAAAATTTGAATGATTCTTAGGACAAATGATATGTTCATCCGAAAGTTGAGAAGAGATAAGCAAACACCCATCAATACTTGAAAGAGCGATAACAGCTACTGGACTTGAGAAACCTATTTTCCTGGGAAATTGTTTTAAGAGAAAGATTTTGTAAATTTCAAGTGGCAACAGTACTGGCTGCTCAAGTCATTGAATGCATATTTATAGAAATAAATTTACACTAGTTGTGGTGAAGTTGGTTTACTATAACCGCTTTGTACTATTGTTGTTAAGACAACGATTTCTTGATCTATCGTTAGATGGAATCTGTGATTATTTGTCTATATCTGTGAGATATTTGTCTATATCTGTGAGGTATTATGATTACGTTCATTATTTACATCATTCAAAATGTTTTCCTTTACTTCCCTTTAACTCAACTCTTCGGAAGAGACACCCGGAAGAGGCATGGCATGTAGAACAAGAACAATCTACCTCGGTGGACGAAATAAAGGGTTTGCTCGAAATTGCAATTACCAGAAGGAGGCCGGAGTATATAACAGCTAAAGAGTTGTGAATATGGCAATGGAGATGAGGATAATATTCCAAATAATGTAAATAATCAGTGATTATTGTTAAACAATTCCCGTCGCAGGTTTCTTTTGCGACGAGAGTTGTAGAATGAACTGGTCAAAACTTTGAGTTAAAACAACGTCTATAATGGAGCGTTTCCTACGATGTCGCATATAATATTCTTTCACTTTTCTTGCAATTAAATAACTTCATAAGTAAAAAATACGTATTTTAGGAGAGAAAACACTAAGCGAGGAATGTATGTACTACCTAGTTAGTTGTTCCCTTCTTTTATTAGTTTCCTAAGTCCTAAAGCACTCAAATGTTAATCTAACGTCTCCAAATATCAAAAGCACATGAGCACACAATTAGTCAAGTGTCCACACACCAAAATTTTAATTAGTTTTCAGAGTCGTCCAGCGCTTCAGTTAATATTTAGTACAAACTGGGCAACTTCTTCAAATCACTTGTTATGTATTTGACGATTTCGCAAAAGATAATTTTAATAATAAGACTAAATACTGTTGCATAGTTTTTTTCCCAAGAAGCGATCCCAAAATTGTTTATATCCATTCATGAACACAAAGGTGCTATGAAAATTGTTTATATCCATTCATGAGTACAAAGGTGCTATAAAAATTGTTTATATCCATTCATGAACACAAAGGTGCTATAAAAATTGTTTATATCCATTCATGAGTACAAAGGTGCTATAAAAATTGTTTATATCCATTCATGAACACAAAGGTGCTATAAAAATTGTTTATATCTATTCATGAACACAAAGGTGCTATAAAAATTGTTTATATCCATTCATGAACACAAAGGGGTTTTTTGGGGTTTTTTTTTAAAGCGTTTCACCCCAAGCAAGGCGGGAAGCCACTAGGACGCAAGGGTTTACAGAAAAGTATGGAGCAAGATCAGATGGGAGTGACAGAAGAAAGGATGAGGAGAAGGGTAGTGGATAGATCAAGGCAACAGGAGATACAGAGGCCAGAGAGAGAGAGAGTACCGGGAACCCCTTCCTAAACAAGAAACAAGGCGTAAGCCTCTACTCATGTCCAAGAGAAGGGGGAGAAGTGTTGACCGGGCGGTAGGAAAGCCTACCTACTCTTATTAAAGTTGCTATAAAAATTGTTTATATCCTTTCATGAACACAAAGATGCTATAAAAATTGTTTATATACATTCATGAACACAAAGGTGTTATAAAAATTGTTTATATCCATTCATGAACACAAAGGTGCTATAAAAATTCTTTATATCCATTCATGAACACAAAGGTGCTATAAAAATTGTTTGTATCCATTCATGAACACAAAGGTGCTATAAAAATTGTTCATATCCATTCATGAGTACAAATCTGCTATAAAAATTTTTTATATCCATTCATGAACACAAAGGTGCCATAAAATTATTTATATCCATTCATGAACACAAAGGTGCTACAAAAATTGTTTATATCCATTCATGAACACAAAGGTGCTATAAAATTATTTATATCCATTCATGAACACAAAGGTGCTATAAAAAAGGTTTGTATCCATTTATGAACACAGAGGTGCTATAAAAATTGTTTATATCCATTCATGAACACAAAGGTGCTATAAAAATTGTTTATATCCATTCATGAGTACAAAGGTGCTATAAAAATTGTTTATATCCATTCATGAACACAAAATGTTTCTCAAGCTCTTTGGTAAAATCAACTTACATGATACAATTTAAGCAGAATATACAGATACTAGATTTATCCGAGGCAGAAGGCCTTAAGTAATTCTTTGATCCTATATAATGTACACTGATCATATTATGATCTTAGTGCCAATGTATATGTAAACATTCCCGTCTATTTTACCGGTAATATGCATATGTATAAACAGCGATAGCATTATAATAATAGTAAGTACTTACAAAATATGCCGCCATTTTTTATAGCATTGATAAACTCGTATAAAAAAATTATTTCAGAAATATTTGTGACTTTTAGTTATAAACGTATCTTAGAAAAAATTGTATTTCTTTATTTAGGTGAGACAAAGATAATTAAAAACTCGAAATGGAATTAATTACTTTATGATTAAATGTAATTGTTATATACAGCAAAAACTGATTGGAATGTTTTTTATTGACGGTATGTTTATGAGTGTAACAACTGACTTATGACACCAAATAATAAAAGAGGTCTTACATGAAAAATAAGGATTTATCACTAAAATGACCTGTTTTAAAAAAGTAGGATGTTATTCTCTATAAAAGTTTTTAACGTTTTGTCGCTTTGGTGTCGTTTTTTTTTTTTTTTTTTTTTTTTTGTTGTTGTTGTGGGGGGGGGATATCGAGTTAAAATGAAAAGAAAGAAAAATGAAATTCGTTTTTGTCATTTCACGTTTTTTATTTCCGAAAATAATAAAAGAATGAAAATCTATAAGAAAAAGCAAAACATATATGTACCGTTTATGAAGAATGCATAGTTTAGAGTACTGTTCGTAAATGGCTCGCTAGATTCAAAAGTGGAAACTTTGATCAATAAGGCCAAGAAAATTCCGGCTGGCTTGTGGTTATTAATGATCACTAAATTGAAACATTAATTAATAGGTCATTAAACACAAGGCATTGCAGTGATACTCCGCACAGCGTGGTAAGGCATTTGAAAACAATTGAATACATGAATCGCTGGAATGTTTAGTGTCTCATGATTTAATGGATGTACCACATTTCTATCAGCGATGACCTATCCAAACGTAATAAAATTGACCTTTAAAAAAGAACGATCACGGGCAATTAAAAGTGGATAGTTTACAATAATGTGAAGCGAAAATAGTCCTGGAGAAAGCGAAATGAACCACCGTTAACCACTACAAAAGTCAGTCTTCATTCGAAGAAGGTGATTCGGTGTAAATGATAGAATTGAAAGCGTATTATGTATTCTCACACAAAACGTTAAATTCAAATAAGTACAGTTTACACTTGGACCGATTAAAACATCAACCGATGAAAAGCATCCGAAATTGGCCAACTGGAATGGTGTTGTCTCATGTTAGGATAATGCCAAACGTCACTTCTTTTTGACTATCCCGTAGGAAATGGTGCGGTTTGGTTGGAATGTCATGCCACACTCGCTGAAATCTCTTGAGCTCACACTTTCGGATTGTTAATTATTTCGATCCCTACGAAATTCTCTTAATGCGAAGAAATTCAGTTATATCGAAGCTTCTATAAAAAAAAAAACATTTAGATTAGTTCATCATCAAGAAAGATTTAAAGTTCAGGAAGAATAGAATCATGAACGTTACTCAAAGATGATGAAAAATAATGGAACAAATGACTCATATGCTATTTGAATATAGTACTCTATCTAAATATTGTCTTTGAATTTTCACTTAGAAACGTTATGAACTTTATTTCGATCCAATATATTTATATGACAAAATAATATATATATTTTTTAATTGATATCACCCAATGCAAGACAGTAAAGCAACTAAGACACAATGGGTTACAGGGTGTGGAAGAGTTAGGAACAAACACATTAATGATGAGCAGATGAGAATAGTGTAATCAGGAAGACAGATAGCGATTGACATTGCATTTAAATTTTTGCAGTTGCTCGATTCATTTATGAGTTAAGTCAGGGGTTCTCAGTTTATGCTAGGGACCCAAAAAGCATAAGTATATGATTGCTATAAAACGGCTATAGCTGTAGAATTGCTATAGAGACGCCAACGAAAAACACTAAGTTAACTAACAAAAATCATGTCATTTTTTTTTATATCACTTAAGAAAATAACCGTTTGCAGTTGTTCGATTCATTCATGAGTTAAGTCAGGGGCTTCTCAGTTTATGCTAGGGACTCAAAAAGCATAAGTATATGATTGCTATAAAACAGCTGGAGTTGTAGAATTGCTATAGAGAACGAAAAACACTAAGTTAACTAACAAAAATCATATCATTTTTTTTTAATATAACTTAAGAAAATAACCGTTTGTACAACGGACATCATCCAAATATTGATATGACAAAAATAGATGCGACTGACATGAGAAAATTGACTGATTAGAAAAAAAGTCAAAGTGTAATTTTATCTTTTTTGAGAATAGATACGATGAAGATATTCGAAATCCATTTAATCAATAATGAATAGATTTACGATATTTTAAATCGGTATCACTTCATGCAAGGCAATAAAGCCACTAAGACACAAAGGGTTACAGGGTATGGAAGAATTAGGAAGAGAAACATTAATAATGAGCAGGAAGAGAAAAGAGTAATCAGGAGAACGGTAGATAGCGATTGACATTGCATTTAAATTATTGCAGATTAAAGTTGGCTGGGAAGCATGGAACCGGAAAGGATTTCCACAAGAAAGGCAGTAAAGCCACTAAGACACAAGGGGTTACAGGGTTTGGAAGAATTAGGAACAAAAACATTAATAAAAGAAACTAGGAGTATAGTAGATGGCGATTGATTTTGCATTTAAATTTTTGCAAGAATTGTTTGTGCATATTATTCATATCTATTCATATTAAATAGATATCTAGATATTTTTCAACATCAGAATCCCTCACATACACACATACACAATAATTAACCGCTTACATATCCACAAATTCCGGAAATTGTTTAATGTTAAGAGAGATAAATGATAGTTTGACAGATAAAGATGATCTGAAAAAAGAACAAAGTGTGGCAGGTGAGGAGACAGAAGCAGGCAGGTGATTGTCATTGAGACCAGGTGATAAGCTGTGCCTGAGTTAACAGGTGTTTAATGTTTGTCGGCTCAGTGACAGCCCTGGCCTGTCCCTCAAATAGGTAGTTAAAGGGGCAAGGCAGCTGGCCCCTGTAGTTCAAATGCTCAAAGAACACAGGGCAGCTGCTTTATTTTGCAACAGACGCTATTTTTTTTATTTATACCTGCGACAGCAACAGTTGACAATCACTTGATGCTTCCATCTATCCTTCCTTCCTTCCTTCCTTCCTTTAATCATATCCTCCCCTTTCTTTAGTTTACTTTTCTAATTGCTCTCATCTTTAAGCTTCCACTTTATCCCCCTTTTGATTTTTACTTTTTTCTTTTCTTCCTTACTTCTTTGCTAGATTTTCCCTTGTTAGCTTGTTATTCATTCATTCATTCTTTCTTTCTTTCTTTCTTTCTTTCTTTCTTTCTGTCTGTCTTTCTTTCTTTCTGTCTTTCTTTCTTTCTTTCTTTCTTTCTTTCTGTCTGTCTGTCGTTCTTTCTTTCTTTCTTTCTTTCTTTCTTTCTTTCTTTCTTTCTAATCCTTTTGTTATTTTTCTTTTCTTTTATTACACTCCCTAAATCATTTCTTCCATGTTTCTCACATCCTTTTCCTTTCTATTGCAATCTTCTTTCTTTCTTTCTTTCTTTCTTTCTTTCTTTCTTTCTTTCTTTCTTTCTTATTCATTTATTTTTAGTATTTTTCTTTCTTGATTATGTACTGTTTTCTTGTTTGTTTCCACATCATTATTTTCCATTCATTTTGAATTGTATTCGCTTTATTTTCGACGCATATTCCTTCTTATGTTTCTGTAATTACATCACTTTTCTATATAATTGCGATTTATTTATTACGCTTCGTCTTTGTTCCGTATTTATAAGAAAATGCTTAATTGATATTTCGACGTAAAACTTAACTCATTCAAATATGTTCTTCTTTTCATATTTCCGAAGTAATTCAACATTTATTTTACATCCAGAATTTTATTACCCTCATTTGCTCTAGTTGTGATAATTATTATATTATATATTAACCGTTCGTAGATAAATGGTTTATGCATACTTTCACTAATCTATCTATCTATCTATCTATCTATCTATCTATCTATCTATCTATCTATCTATCTCAGTCTATTCCTATCTATCTGTCTATTTACGTATGTGTGCATGTGTGTGCGTGTGTGTGCGTGTGTGCTTGTGGCGTCCGTCTGTGTATATCTCAGTCTATTCGTATGTATCTATATGTGTATATATAAGTATATCTATATATATATATGTATATATATTTATATATATGTATATTTTAAGACATTTTCATGTTTATACATTCTTTTTATAGATACAAATATTAGCAAGGTCGAATTTTACTGTATTTGAACTTCAATCTTCTAACCGAACGCTCCTCTGTGGCCAAATTGGTAAAAAGCACGTCAACATATATATATATATATATATATATATATATATATATATATATATATATATATGTTTGTGTGTGTTTTCCAGTTTATTCATTCATATATATATATATATATATATATATATATATATATATATATATATATATATATATATATATATATATACATCTTGGGCATACATACATACATTCATATGATAGCTGTCAACTCGTTAAACTCGTGTATGACCAATCAATGTCTTGGTTTTGGCGAGAATGACACTAGCTCTTGAAGCATGCAAGCAACTTGCAATGCTTACTGTAGATGTAAGCTCAGTTATTTATACTGCTGGTTTTCTAGTACACCTTGAATATTAAGCTATTTACAGCGTAGTACTGATAATTTGTGAAAGGTCTACCAATATGAATTTTCTTATGGCTAACGAGGCCTGCATTGGAGAGACATACTTTGTCACATTCATCCACAGTATCATCAGCTGTCATCAACACAAATGACATGTCCAGTCCAACGAAGCCTGTCCACATGCATGTACATTTTGATGCTAGTTGCATTAGACTTTTTGAGGACAACAGTATTTGGCGTGTGGGACACCCAGTGGATACCAAGAATCGATCTTAAACAATGTTGGTGGAATCTCTCCAGAGCGTTATAGTGTCTACGGTACACAACTCAAGACTCACTGGGATACAGTGCACGTCACCACACAGACGCTGTAGACTGTCATCTCTTTGCACTTGTTAAGTACTTGTTAGCACAGACTCTCTCTTTTATAGCTGCATTAGTCACCTTCTTCACACGAGCATATATTGCATCAAAAACATACATACATACATACATACATATATACATATAATTAAGCAAATTAATACTAACATAAGCGTACTGAAACTTATATATATATATATATATATATATATATATATATATATAGTTATTTATTTTAAAATTATGGCAAAATATGTTATAACATCACTACAAAAGTATCCATTTTGTTTCAACACATCTGGTGTTTATCATATACTTGTAATTTGATTGGCTATTACATCTTACGTAAAAAATATTTCGGCATTTGGGTGAGTGGTCGATTTTTTAACTCTTTAAAACCCCTTTATTTTATCTGCAACTCCATCATTGGACAAGACACCAGAAGTGTTGAAACAAAATGTCTGTTTTTCTAGTGATGTTATAACATACTTATAATTTTTAAATAAATATTATTTGCTCTACTTTGTATTGAGCACTTTTAAAAAAATAGTGTTTTTGGTTACTGGAAGTTTATTCCGTCTATACCAACCTTTTATTCGTATATAGATATATATAGAGAGACAGATATATATATATATATATATATATATATATATATATATATATATATTGAAGACATTTTTATGTTTAACGTTCTTTTTATAGATACAAGTATTTAAGTAAATGCTCTGTTTATAATAAACAGTATTAAATAACATTTACCGGTCTGAATGTCCGAGAAATTTTCATAGAAAATATTCGTCCTTTGACAGGATTCGAACCTGCATCCTATACGGAACCGTCATTTAGCTTGATGTGCCTAACCGCTAAATTATTTATTATTTATTTAAGCTAAATGACGGTTCCGTATAGGATGCAGGTTCGAATCCTGTCAAAGGACGAATATTTTCTATGAAAATTTCTCGGACATTCAGGCCGGTAAATGTTATTTAATACTTTTTATTATAAACAGAGCATTTACTTAAATACTTGTATCTATAAAAAGAACGTTAAACATAAAAATGTGTTTAATAAATAAATTGTCGGACTTTGTTCATTTCTTAATATATATATATATATATATATATATATATATATATATATATATATATATAATGCCCAGCTTGCCTGCTAGGGCGGTTACTTAATTGTTGTTGGAGACACCAGCTCAGATGCATTTTGTACTTGCTTCGCCCGGATATATACTAAAATTCGAACGACAGACAGATTAGCATGGCTTCTGTGCAAGGATGATTCGAAAATTTGTACCATATATATATATATATATGTGTGTGTATGCGTTGCGGACTGAACATTTTTGGCCTTTTCAAAATATAAGTAATCATATTTTGCGAAGCGTATAGGGATGATAAACTTTCAATGCAACATCGTATTTTCATAGAAAGATAGATTGATAAATATGGACATAAACATAGATAGATAGGTAAAGAACAGATAGATAGATAGATAGATAGATAGATAGATAAATAGATAAATAGATAAAGAACATATATATGGATAGATACTAAGAGAATGAGATAGATACAATAGACTAAAATAGATAAGCACACAGACAGACATTCTGACACATAGATGCGTGTGTATGTACATATGTATTAGTACTCATATATATATATATATATATATATATATATATAAATTAATCAATTATTTTGCTCCAAGATGTATACATCTAGTCATTTTTACCCATGACCTCCAATCCAGTCTGTCTTCCACCCCATCTTCTGTCTGTCAGTCTTTAATACCAAAACCCCACTTGAGACTATGCGAAACGTAGGACATTACTATCCTTAATCTCTCTACACATGTGCGTATTCAAACCTCCTTCTTGTATCTGATTGCCACTGTTACAAGAAGCCACCTGATCACTCGCTTTTTGTTGTCTGCCCATCAACAGAAAGCCAACTGACCAGCTTCTCCGTCCTACAATAAGACCGGACGGACATTTCGTGCTGCCACTGGTCTCACGTTCCTATGCTGCTGGCCTTGTAAATGTATCGAGTGATTGAGATGTTCGCTGCACACTGTGACGACTTGTCTGCTCTGTCCGAAAAGACAGCTCTACCTAACCTACCTATACATATATCGATCTACCTAACTACTTACCTACGAAGATATATACCTTGTCACCTAGTTACTGCACGCACATAAGAAAACTACCAGTCTGCTCTTTCCGAGGAAATATTCAACGCGACAAATCAAATGGACTTGCAAACACCTGTGTTACTGTCTAGTGTTTATGTAAGCAATTTTCAAAGTCAAAATCAAGTCTGTTTCAATCTAGCAATTTATTTTCTCTCTATCTGTCTATCCGAATCTCTCTCTCTCTGTCTCTCTCTATCTATCTATACATACACACACACACACATACATACGTACATGTATGTATGTTATTAAATAAAAATGTTATTAAATAAAAATTATTTAATTGGATTGATTTCTATATTCTCACGAATTGGACCACATTATTTAATTCACCAGTTTAGTCAGTATTCTATTTATCATTGCGGCTTCTTAGTCTTATATATTCCATGCATTTTGTAATCTACTGTTTCTTTACTGATGTTGGTTATTAAGCTTAGCTTAGATCGGCACAAAGCCAGATTTTTATCGAAATAATCCTCCAAATGGGTAAGGCTAACGACCTCTCGCACGAGTAGAAAATGCAGAACACGTACTAGGCTTATTATAATCTTTTTCATTATCATTTTTTTCCGAATGTTCAGTCAATACAAAGCCCAAGAGCCTCTCAAGATAGAGGAGTATGAGCGGTAAGAGGTAAGAAGTACAATTTATGAAGATACTTAGGAAAGATAAGGGTTGACCCCAGACTTGAAAAGGTTAAGAATGTAATAATCAGGGAAGCATCCTCTCGGGAGTCTGTTACACAACGTAGCGGTTCTGGAAAAAAGTGTCATATTTCACTTTCGAGCCTTGTACTGAATTGAATTTTAGTAATATAAAAAAAGGGTCATATTTCACTTAGGAGATATTGTTTATTTAGCATTTAGTACATAGCCTTAATTTAAAAGTCGTCATCACAAGATCATAATCGCTGCCGGTTTCTGCGCTTGTCTTTATGTCTACCTTGTTAATGTCGGATATATAGCGTTTCGGAGATTAAAATAAAATCAGTCTGGTTATGGATCTTCCCATTAGGTGAGTGCCAGGTTACGTTTAGGGACAGCTTATGGGTGTGCAAAGTGTTGGCCATAGTGAAATGATGACTTCTGGCAAATTCGAGCGGTCTGAGACCTCTGTCGTTCGTCTCCCAAATTCCGACTGCTTCTGCCCAGTTTGTGTACCCATGCAATCCTACTTCAATGTTCCAATCCCCTTGTATGATGGTGAATTTGGTGTATATGTATATTTAAAAAAAAAGAAAATGAAAACCTTCTTTGGTAAAATCTTTTCCTTTTTCTCGTATACTGTATCACTGTTTCTTTCATGTTTATCTCATATGTAAATGGTGTACAAATAGAAAAACAACATTGCATAACTCTCAGTTTCATGCTTTATGCGACCATGTCATGTTGATTCCAGTAAACACATTGTATATACCCTCCAGATAAATTCTCCTCTATAGTGAGCACACTTCTCCTAAAAATAAGGGCAAATTTTAACACATTTTTTCGAGCACACATGTTTGTTAGGGCGGTTAGCAAATTTCTGTTGCTTGACGTCTCAGTATATTTAATTTATATATATATATATATATATATATATATATATATATATATATATATATATATATATATATATCCGACCTAACACCAATAAAAAGAATATAAATTACTTTTTAACAAATTATTCTTTACTTAATATGAAAATAACTAAATTAGAAAATCTGCAGTCATTTGCTGAAACCTCCTGACGAGTGAACCGAATGATTTCCCCAAAAAGTTCGGTCTACGAGACTCTGGAGCCGGCGTGCAGAATATAACATCAATCAGCTAAGTAACATTTTACATTTGTATTAATCACACACACACACACACACATATATATATGGGGGGGTGCGTGTATAAATATTCTCAGATGGAGTGTATTTGTAGACGAGACAAAATGAATAAAAAGGTACAAGAGGAAAAACTATACTTAGTCGACGCGTTTCGGCCTCTGATTGCCTTGATGAAGTCTCTCAGAGGACGAAACGTGTCCATAAGAATATTTTTCTTCTTGTCCCTTCTTATTCATATATATATATATATATATATATATATATATATATATATATATATATATATATAGCGGAAACATATATAAACAAAAAATAAATAAATTAAAAAAAAAAACACAAAAAAAAACACACGGAATATAACTATATTTTTAAAAACTTTAGAAAACCCCAGAATATTCTTGAATGTTAACTGACTTTTCAGGCATCTCTGAACACGGAAATAACTTCGCTACATTATCTTTTGACACTCGGAGCCGCGAATGGTAAAGAAAAAGAAAGAAAAGGAATAACGAGAAAGTGTAAAGAGACATGTCAATTTTGAAATAACCATGATATCCTACACGTGCACATACGCACACATCCATGTGTACACACACACAAACACACACACAGATACACACACACATACACACAAATACGAAAAAAAAAAACAACCTAACAAATATAAAAGCGCATGAATTATTTTTAAATATAAAAAATTATAGAAAACAATAAAATATTTTATGCGTTTAAATAACAGTCTTTTTGGAATATCTGTTAGGAAAAAGGTTAGCAATAGAGCGATAACGTTGGTGACACCAAAGCCTATTTCAAGACCAAGTTGAAGAAATATCACTTAACAGACAAAGTTATCTGAGTACTTCCCATGAAAGTCTTGAACAAATAAGAGTGCAACCTAAGAAAGGTAGGAGTAAAGGAACTATTTAATTAAACGGTTCATTTTGCTCATACATATTTTGTATAAATGCAGACAAATATTTTATTTTATAGATTATTAATACGATCAAGGTAAATAATTACTCAGGGCAATGCAGGTTCGAATCCAATCGGAGAGCGCATATTTTTCTTTAATAGCACTTCTTGAATATTCAGGCCGGTAGACGAAAATAAATAAATAAATATAAATAAATAAATAATCGGAGTGTCTATTGAAATATGGGTATCCACTAAAAATATCGTTTCAATTGATTATATATATATATATATATATATATATATATATATATATATATATATATATGTGTGTGTGTGTGTGTGTGTGTGCGTGTGTGTGTGTGTGTGTGAAAATATATAGAAAATAGGAAAGAACTCGTTAGATAAATAATCCAAAGTTCTTTAGTATTTTTGTTATTATTTTTAAAAAATAGTGCTCCATACAAAAGTAGAGCATAAATATAATTATTTATTTAAAAATATGATTCTAACACGCTACATAATTAATTCAATTTAATTCAAATAATTATATTGCAGTTTTCGGCTCTTGTTTTGAAACATGAGAACTCTTATGTAGCGTGTTGGAATCATATTTTTTAATAAATAATTATATATATATGTGTGTGTGTGTGTGTGTAACTGTGCGTTTGCGTGTGCGTGTGCGTGTGTGTGTGTGTGCATGTAGATTTAATGCATGTATAAAGTTTGTCGCTTAACTTAGCTTATTGATATTACCTTCAGGATCTCGACTCCAGTGTTTCGTAGACGGGCCCTCCAGAAATCATTCCGTTCACTTGTTAAGGAGTATCAACATTTGACTATTTATATTTTCCGATTTTTCTTTTATATACATGCACTTTTCATTGGTGAAAGGTTGATCTTTTTTAAGCATTTGAGTGGATTTTTATATCCATCATTATTTATTATTCCTATAAACGTTATTTTTTATTTGCTAACCTTGTTTTACTTTTTTCTTAAACAGTGAAATTAAACACTACGGACCTAGATTAAGATGCCCTACTAAAGAATGATTGGCCTCCGATAGGAATTGAACCTATATCCCTTTTTTACATAAGGTAAACTGTTTTTATAACCGAAACGAGCTTTTGATAGAGCAATAGAGGAATTAGGTTTTTTTAATTAATTCACTCAAAGCAAGGCGATAATACCACTAAGACGCAGGGGGTTATTGGGAATGAAAGAGAATATTTTAGAAGCCGGAAAATTGAATCTTAAACGGGAAATAAAGTATAGACCTTGATTCCTGTTCAAAAGACCGGGAAGGAATGTGAAACAGACGATAAACGAAGCTATTTATTCCTATATTATAAGGAGGAACATTTCTCGAATCTAGATCGGCTAACTTTACTTTCGTAGCCGAAATGTAAACTATGGCCATTTTTTAGAGTTTTTTTTTATCCGACATTATTACTTATTACTGTAAACTTTAGAGTGGAGTATACGTATTTTAGTTACTATCCGTGTTTTATATTTTATTAAATAAATTAATATAGGGACAGTATGGTTAGTAACGCAGACACGTGTACACAGAAAAATAACATTTATAGTAATAATATATATATATATATATATATATATATATATATATATATATATATATATATATATATATTTGTGTGTGTGTGTGTGTTTGTACATATGTATATATATATATATATATATATATGTATATAATTTTTCTTTTAGGATATTAAAACAAACACATGTTAAAAATCGCTATACGATTACAATCATGTTTGAACGAATGTGTCTCCTCGAACGATGTCAAACCACTTGCGAATGAAAGATTAATTTAATTTCAAAAGCAGTTCCTCCGTATTGAGCCCTCTTTTAAATTATATATTACATACAATGGAATTATCCTTCATTTGTTCTCATTTTACAGATAGATAGATAGATAGATAGATAGATAGATAGATAGATGTGTGTGTAAGTGTGCGCGCGCGCACGCGCGCGTGTGTGTGTGTGTGTGTGTGTGCGTGTGTGTGTGTCGAGGGCGTGTGCTGGCGAGTTTAAATATTATAACGATCAAATGCCAAGAATGACAGTTACTGTCTTGTAACTGCTGATATTATATAAGTAGATAAACCATGATTTTGATATATTGAATGTTGCTGTAAAAAGATGTCATCAACTTTGAAAAAAGCCAGTTGTTATTGTCAAGAATCTAGGTCAAAGCATTTACAAATCGGTACAGCTTGTGGAGTGATCACGTTCTGGTTGATATGTACGCCTATTAGACATGATCTGAATGAGAAACATCAATATAGGGAGACAGACTGCGAGAAGTGAACTAAGGCTCTCTCTCGAAGACCAATCTTAAAAGATAATGGAAATCAAATTTCATATATATATATATATATATATATATATATATATATATATATATATATATATATATATATATGTGTGTGTGTGTGTGTGTGTAAATAAATAAGGAATGCGTCACAACGATTAGTACATCGATCCATGTTGCGTAGGAGACAGTGTCGTTGCAGTCAAATCAGATTATTCTTGTTAATCAGTGC
This sequence comes from Acanthosepion lycidas, assembly GCA_963932145.1. Classification (NCBI taxonomy): domain Eukaryota; kingdom Metazoa; phylum Mollusca; class Cephalopoda; order Sepiida; family Sepiidae; genus Acanthosepion; species Acanthosepion lycidas. The sequence continues at coordinate 61,146,939 of OZ010616.1, read as the reverse complement.
CCCTTGCCGAAAGTGTATTCAATTGGTAACTGAGTGTCGGAAATAGTACTTGCATAGTCGAAGAAAATGTTTGTCCTATGAGTATCTCTTTTCACGTATAATATGAATGGTTGTGCATTTTTATTTCAGAGGATGAAATAGGCGTTAGAAATATACAGTGAAGTAGAAGGAACTGGAAACCCACTCCTAAAGAGGAAACAAGGAATAAACGTCTACTCCTGTTCAAAAAACCGGAGAGGAGTGTGAAACTATCTACTCCTATTGATAAAAGAAAAAGTAATTCAATTTTAAATAAAAGTTCAGAGTTTTAGGAGGAGCATAGAGTTGAAGTAGACTTTAGAAGGAACTGGAAACCCAATCCTAAAAAGGAAACAAGGGATAAACCTTCTACTCCTGTTCAAAAGACCGGAGAGGATTGTGAACCTATCTACTCCTATTGATAAAAGAAAAAGTAATTCAATAGTAAATAAAAGTTCAGAGTTTTAGGAGGAGATATTAGAAGTATAGTGTTGAAGTAGACTTTAGAAGGAACCGGAAAACCAATTTTAAACAAAAAACACTGGATAAACTGTTACTCCTGTTCAAAAGAACGCAGAGGTGTGTGAACTGAACGATAGGTAAAACTATAATCTACAACCATTCGTCGATATAGCTATTGGATAGTGCACAATGCGTCCGTTGGATAGTGCTAATTTCTGTTACGAAACTTTTTTCACGAAGTCTTTACAATTAGCTATATTAGTAATAGTAGTATTAATAATAGTATTAATAATAATAATAATAATAATAATAATAATAATAATAATAATAATAATAATAACAAATTTTTATTTACATCATTGCTAGTATTTATTTAATGCGCATTGATTTGATTGCATTTTGTATTTTGTCCTAAATTCCCGCCGGTATCGCTGCATTCTATTTCTTAATATATACAAATCCAGCTATATTTACATATTGCTTGCTTGTTCGTTTTGCATCTAGGTAAACTCTATGCGTGATGCTCTGTGATGCGTGATGAAGCGTCTTCTTAGTTACTGAACAACTAGAAACCTACTAACACAAAAGGAAAAAAAATGTCTGGCTCAGCTTCCACACATTTTTACAAATGAAAATGAACGCTTAAACTTAGGACACGGATATGGATTCCAAGAACGGCAAAGTAAACGGTTTCACTCAATACAAAGATTGCTAAGTGAGTATGAATATCATGTTTTCCCAGTACGTTAAGTAAAAAGACTACCTTAAAAGCAACAGTCAAAATATGGGATTATAACGATAGATGGCAATTGTAGAAATAAAATTATTTTAACACAACCAAGTTACACATCTGTCTGAATAACAATAGCATAAGTTTAAAATAAAACCTATTCAACCATCCATGTACAAATATTTCGGCATAATCTTTACATATGATTCTATTTCTTCTATGTCCTTTCAGGATGTGAGTGATTATGGCTCTCTACAATTTCCTATTTTTTAGATCTTAGCAATGTTTATCTTTTTATTAACCTTCCCTTCCCTGTTCTGCCAATTATCTAAACAAGATTGTTAGGTAGGATGGTTATGGCTCTCCACAACTTCCTATCCTTTGTAACTCTAAGCAATGTTTATCTTTTTACCGTCCCTCTCACACCTTGTTCTGCCATCTATTTACACGAGCTTGTTACGTACGCTGTACATAGCTCTCCACAACTTCCTATCATTTGTCGCTCTTACCAATGTTTGTCTTTTTACTATCCTTCCCAGACCTGTGTTGCCATCCATTTACACAAACTTGTTAGGTAGGCTGTGCATGGTTCTCCACAACTTCCTATTATTTGTTGTTCTAAGCAATGTATGTCGTTTCAATATCCTTTCCAGTCCATGTTCTGCCATGATACACCTACCTAACAAAGGCTTGTTAGGTAGGTGTATCATGGCTCTCCACAACTTCCTAAACTTTATAGCTCATAGCAATGTTTGTCTTTTCACTATCCTTCTCAGTCCCTTTTCTGTTATCCATTTCCATTTAATCTTGTTAGATTTGATCATAGCCCTTCACAACTTCCTATCATTAACAATGTCTTTGTGATATACTTCCCACTCTCTATTCTGCCATGATTTACACAAGCTTGTTAAGTATGCTGTTCATGACTCTCCACAACGTCTGGTCCTTTGTTGCTCTTAGCAATATTTGTCTTTTTATTATCCTCCCTCCCTTCCCTGTTCTGCCGTCCATTCAAACAAGCTTGTTTGGTAGGTTGATCATGGCTCTCCACAGCTTCCAATCTTTTTTAGGTCTAAGCAATATTTGTCTTTTTACGTCTTCCCTGTTCTGCCAATGATGTACACTTGTAAGGAAGGTTGATCATGGCTCTCCACAAATTCCTATACTTTGGAATCACAGGAAAACCTTTTCCGCTTTTTCATATATCTTTCCCCCATAAAAGACAAAATAAAATCTGGATTCAAGGAGACAAAAGATGATGACTGACGTTGATTTAATAAGCAAAATCTTATTCATTGATTCAAATACTGAAGATGATAGAAAGTAAGCAAGCTTTTTGAAATAATATTTTTTTCTTAAGAAATACAACAATGAGATTCATACGCAAAATAATATTTGCGATATTATGGAAAAGATATTACAAATGTTTGTTTTTTTCAATGAACGAAATGAGTGGATGAATTAAGAGTAACAACAATTATATTACTTGAAAATAATACACGTTACATGACTTCAGAAATAGCGAATAAATACAAATACCTCTGATAGTCGATCCTTATCGTGGTGGTGGGCTTGCGTAATTCAATGACTGAGAGCGATGCAGTTCTGAGTTTTAAACTCCTGGAAGGGCCACCTTTGGTGACACGGCCGAAGATAAGGACCTAGACTAAACACGACTAACTCCAAAAAATCCAACGGTGGAACAAGCAGATGACGTTTGCAAAAGATCTCAATGGTTGATCCAGCGAATGAAGAGGGCTACTCGTGACGGACATGCTCTAGAAGGCGCCTTGAAATTATAAGAATCAGCGGCAGTCTGTTGCAGTTTCATAACTGGATTCTGCATTTCTCATTCCATATGTGCCACAGGGGAAGGTTATGAAATCAAGTGTAAGGGTAACTTCTTAGCAAGTAGAGACCCACCTTAAACAAACTCACCAAATCGGCACTTTCTTCTGATTTGATTATGTTTCACATCCAACCACATGTTTTGGGGAGTAGATTTCGATTAAATTGGAATCTTCTTGTTCTGAAGCTGCACATTAGAAGCGTTAATTTAGTAAACAACGCCATCATCATAAGCGATAAGCAAAAAAGAAATTAAATTCTTAGATACGTGATAAAGCCGACGACGATGGCAAATATCAAAATCATACATTTTAGCCATCTTGGCACCATTTTTCGTAGGAATCACTGAAAAACCCTTTGGGATATCCATCTAAAAAGAGAGCAGGTTGAAATTGTTTTGTGTCAGACCCACTGTCTTCCCACCTGAGAAATGCTGAGAGGAAAAAGATCATTCAGGACTTCAGTAATGGTAACAAGATTCATACTCTGGCTTCAAGTCCATTCAAGAACTATCAAGAGAATGGCGAATAAGTTTTGAAAAGAGGGGGCAGTACAGAGAAAAAACTAGATCAATCGGTCACAACATGAAGAGAGATCATCATTTCAGCTTAGAGCTAAAAAGATCAATTAGAAAAGATCCAACTCAATTCATAAGACGTTTGGCACGTGAGTGAGGATTTTCAGCTATGACGTCCAAAGAGCAGTGAAAAAAGACTTCAAAATGAAACCGTACGTGAAACGTGTGAAGCACCTTGATAGAAGGTTAGAAGGTTAGAGAGGGTGAAGGTCATTTTGAAGGAGTTGGAAAATGATCCTGGAATAATAAATATATATATGAACATTATTTCAATCCATCATGAGCTTCCGATACTTAGCTATGATTAATTAATGGCGAACATGTCATTTTCGTTTATGATCAATTTCATTACGATTCTTCTGTTAAGCTTGGAGAGTAATTATACATTCTTATTGCTCAAAGTAAAGCTCAATAGTGTTATAAAAACCTCTGAGAATTCCAGTAAGATATCTGTAATCATTTTTAAGATACAACTGTTCAAAGTTTAATCTAACAACTGAACAATTTTTGTGTTACATCCGATATATATATATATATATATATATATGTATGTGTGTGTGTGTGTGTGTGTGTATGTGTGTGTGTCTGATTGAATAAATTACAAACATTATGTCTGCTTATTTTTATCATAATCCTTTCATTTTCACAAATATTTTTTCCGTTTATTACAATTAAATAAGGCAAGAAATGCACTGTAACAGTGAGAATCACTTGTATTTCTTAAGTACTTTCCATCTTTTTCTGGGAAATAAAAGTGATTCTCACTGTTGCAGTGCATTTCTTGCCTTATTTAATTGTAATAAACGGAAAAAAATATTTGTGAATATGAAAGGATTATGATCAAAATAAACAGAAATAATATTTGTAATTTATTCAGACAAGCCTAAATAATTAACTAAATAGATAAACATTTTAAATAAGTAACTAAATATTTAAACATTTTAAATAAGTAACTAAATATATAAACATTTTAACTAAATATATAATCATTTTTACTAAATATATGAACATTTTCCATGATTTAACCTGATCTGTGTATATAACAGATATGTAATCGCGAGCATCAAATATAGAGGTTGAAACTTAAACAGAAACATAACTATCAAAATATATAGAAGAGTAAATCAATTAATTAGTAGTTTGCAAGCTAGTCTTGCAAATAATTATTACTGATGTAAGTTTGACCCTGAGCAGGCGTCCTGTTCTTGTAAGTCTTTCTTAGAGTAAAGTTAAGTCTATTATAAATGTTTAGTGTTTAATATGAATTACTGAAATTGTGTTGAAAGATGACATCCGTGTCGAACTGAGGAAAATACAAGACAAGAGGAAATAACCAGAAAGAAAGTAGCAGAAAATAAAGTAGTGTTTATTGAATATCAAATGTAAATCCCAAAGGAGTATTCCCTTGGGTTGTAACAAATGTTCCAAGAAATAAAATGCATTAAACACAAAATGGTTTTATTCTCCAACCGCTATTAAATTGTGCTGAATAAAAAATTTAAAAAAAGAATATTTTTCTTGCTTTTTTTATTATTTATCCTTTTCCGTTGTTTTGTTGTTAAAAGGCATAAAACGTTACGGTAAATAAAAAGGAGTATAATTGCTACTATAAAATCAGCAAGACAGTGATAAAAAAGGAAATAAATTATATAAATCAATTAATATCATTGTTATTGTTTGTTTTCTGTTGTTTTTTTTTTGTTGTTTTTTTTTTTTTTCTTTTAATGACAGATTTAATATCCAGGTTTTCAATGAAAATCAACTGGGAGCGCATCTTCTGAAAAATCCCAAATTCTCCTTAGTATTCTAGCGGTATACACTATAATTTTTTCCTTCTAGATTGAATTAGGCAATGTGTTTAAATATCAATTGTATGTTTTTATTCCCTGAAACAGCTTCTGGTTTGTGTATATATATTGATTTGCATGGTTAGCTCACAATCGGTTTCACTGTTCTAAGTGGATTATCTTCCTTATCTTATTGCTCTACTCTGCTGAACCAATTCATTTATATTATTACCAGCCTTATTTTTCTTTAAAATGCCGTGTTCCTTCAGGACATATGTGATCATGGCTCTCCCTAGATTCCTTTCCTATTTTTATCTTTTAATCTCCTTGTATTCTTAGGAAAGATAGTAAAGTGGCTTCTTGTTGCTTTCTCTGCAGTTTGCAATTTAGAGTTTTCCTTCTCTGAGGCTGGTTGCCACCCAAGGCTAAAGAGCACAGTATATTTTCCTATTTAACTCGTACCTAGACTTACGGCAATATCATGTTGAAACATTGGTTCTCCTACGATCACGGAAGTTAAGAAACGTCGAGTTTGTCAGTAGCTGGTGCAATGGATAATGACTTAGATTTGGAAATCGAAGAGCCGAGTTCCAATTCCAGCCGGGTTCGTTATATTCATTTACGAGTAAATACCCTTGGAAAAGGTATTAATCCATCACTACTTCTTCAAGCTATGGGTTAAATAGTAGTAGTTGTATCAGTAAATTGTTATTACCTTCAAACAAATCTTATAATCTAAAAATAATTTCTGACTTGATAAGCTGTACGAAACAAATCATTCACTCACTCACTCATATAGCTAGGATTGGGAATAGTGATGGTTATGCCTTTCATAAGAATATTTGTGTAAATGCAACAAATTAGCCTAATATTTGTACAAGCTAAAAGATTTTCTGACTTTAAAGGGTTGATAAGCCGTAAGAAACAACTCTCACTCATACCTAGGGATTGAGATAAGTGACAAAAATATTTGTGTGAACGCAACAAATTAACCGAAGATTTGAACTCGACTCGCCAATTCTTCTTACTGTATTGATATCCGTTACATTACCCGCACATCCGTAAGTCTTATATACACAAACTATTCGGTTGTGTTTTCTCTTTCGGGCCATTAATATAATTTCTTTTATGGACTTTTCTAGACTTTAACTAGTAAAGAGTCAATTTCACTCTTCAAATATCTTATTTGCAATGTTGTTAATGTCATTTCATCCGTATTTCTTGAAACATCCATGAAGTATTTTTTTTAATTTGACTTCTCTTATGTAGATTTTCTGATCATATTTTCGTCTTTTTATCAATTCTATTCTTAATTTTGATTTTTAGAATTATATTTTTCCATGATTTTGCCTAGTTTAATTCTCAAGTTGACAGCAAAGGAAAACAAATTCCCACTTCAAGCTTCATAAATTATTTATTTCCTCTTTCCCCCATATGATTTATCAAAGTAGCAACAAATTTCTACAAATCTACAATACCTTTCTCAGACCCTAGAAATAAAGCTGTCTAAACATTCTCAATATGTCCTCGAATTTATAATACAGCTGTTCTCGCTTATACTGTTTTTGGTAACTATTGTAGTCCAACATGCTTTTACACTTTTCGTTTTTCCCTAGTTCGTCCCCATAATTTTTACAATATTTTTTAACCTGTCGTCCACTGGTAAGTCTATATCTATTTTTTTTATTTTTTTTTTATTTTCCTGCTTATAAGTACCAAATCCTGTAATATTGGGTATGACGATAAACTACATCTGGCAGTTAATCCTTTGATCTGGAGATTGGAGCTTTCGAATATTGTGGGATCACTTCTTAATTGCTGTTTTCCCAGATCCAGCCTGAACCGACGTGGTGACACCTGTTATAATCCAAGCTATGGAAAAATAGTGAACCCACAATAAAAAAGCAGAAAAAAACTATGAAAGTATAAAATACATTTTTATAGCAAAAATACCAGCAGTAAAATTTTTATATAAAAGATTACCAGCAATACATATCTGTAGTAAAATTACCAACAATACATGTTTATTGCAAAATTACTAACAATACACGTATATGGAAAACTTACCAATAATATATTTATGGTAAAATTGCCAACAATACATGTTTATGGTAAAATTGCTAACAATACATGTTTATGGTAAAATTGCTAACAATACATGTCTATGTTAAAGTTGCCAACAATATATATTTATAGTAACATTACCAACAATACATTTTATAGCAAAATGATCATCAATACATTTATCTGTAGTTGAAGCATGCGATTGCATTCAAAATATATTTAGTTGAAGCCATAAAATTGTGTTCAAAATATTTATATTTCGGCGTTGAATAACCCATAGAGGTGTTGACATGCCTTTCAAAAAAATTAATCAATCAACTAAATCCGTTTTTTTTTTTGTTTGTTTGGATAGGGTGATAGGTTTTTGGATCGTAACGTTCAAAAGTATTTTATTTCTTTTATTTTCTTATGTCCTTTAAATACATAGTACAAATTCTGTTTGATAACTGCTTGCAAGATGGAACCCAAATTATTTTAAAAGTTCTTAATGTGTTAATATCTCCACGCTGCCATTCCTACTTTTAAAAAAATTGAGTTAGCTTCCTGCAGAAAACGTTAGTGTAATTTTTAGGTTCAACTTATCTCATACTTTGTTTTTCTGAGTTTCGTGACTGATGACAAAATTCATTTTGATGTATTCGTTCTGCGTTGAAATGGTAAGTAAATTCGTTTCTCTTTTAGGTGTCTTCTACGCAACCATGATAAGGATTTCTCATTTGTAATCATTTTAAATGTTTTTACACCACTAGCAATTTACTCATTCTTCTGATTTTACCGCTTGTAACAAACTTTCAAGCGGGTTATGAGCACTATTCTCTATGCTGATTAGTACTGAATTAGGTTGGTACAAAAATAATGACGGTTTTTGACGTTAAAAAATACGCCAAAAACCGTCATTATTTTTGCACCAACCTAATATTTACTATATTATTATCTAATATAATCAGCTAGTATTATACACGATCACTCTGTTGTAGTTCTCAATATTTTCGAGCTTCTTCTTATTTTAACTCTTGTTATGTTTCCAATGGATATCTCTGTTATTGTTATCTGATTGTTAAGAGTATTTCTCAGTTTTCGAATGAGTCCTCTTTTTTCTTAGCACAGAGCCTTGTACAGGAACAATAATTCTCTAAACGATTCATCGATTTGAATTATTTTGTCCAGTATAGGAAGTGTCCTGATTATCTTACTATTGATATTGCTGATATAGTCAACTCTTTCATCAATTTTTGCCGTTAGCATTTGTTTCCAAATTTTTATCCTAGTGAGACATTTATTATTGTTTTGTTTTTTAATTTCCTTTTGCATTATTGATTTTCTTTTTATTATTTCTAAGTATTTACAGCAGTTCTTCATGGTTAATGACTATTAAGCGAATGCGCGGTGATGTAATGGATAGCTTCTCGAAATGAGAAATCAGAGAACCGAGTTAGAATTCTGGTCGGTTTTCTTACACGCAAATACACTTAGAAAAGATTAAAATCCATCTCTTCTTCCCTCCAGCTATGGATAAATAGTCGTACAGACTGAATTTCATAGTCTTGGTTGCCAAGAACCAGTATAGGAGAAGAAAAACTCTGAATTCAAATTAGCCTAAAGAGATTACCCTAGACACACAGCTGCTGCTATGGCTGCAGTACACATGTTACCGCTACAACCCTAATGGTTAACGGGACTCGTGACCGCAGTCATGAAAGTGGTTATCTTGCATATATATGAGATTATTATTATTATTATTAATAATAATAATAATAATAATAATAATAATAATAATAATAATAAGAAGAAGAAGAAGAAGAAGAAGAAGAAGAAGAAGAAGAAGAAGAAATGAAAATTTAGATACAACTATTATTCTAGTTGTAAGGGAAGCTCTAGAGAAATAGATGATAAAAAAAGGAATACTGATAGACAGATTAAAAATGCCAGTAAATCCATCTTTATCTGAAATATAAATAGTTGTGTTAATGAGTACTGAACACATAGAAAATCTCTTTCAACATCTTCCTAAGAAAAATCTTCATTTACCTTGCGTATAACTTAAAAGACTTGGTAAATGATTCTATCAAAAAGAAAATAATAATAATAATAATAATAATAATAATAATAATAATAATCAATTAGATGTACTCATATTTGTTCTTTTTTTAAATACACATATCCAAAAATCCCATTTAAACGTTTAAAAGAAAAGACGTTGTTATTGTTTCATACTTAAAGAATAAGGACCATTCTCTGTATCAGTCTGCCTCTTGTTTTTTCTCATGTTTTCTTTCTTTTCCTCTCACTTAAATCACCTTTGTTTTTATTTTTTAACAATCATTACAATATTTCTTCATTGCCTCGGGGTTAGACAGCAAAAGAAGCCGAAATGTTATCCCGCATTGTTTTATCATTAAGTACACACGACATATGTTTGTTAAAATGACACGCAAGTGTGCTCGCCTCAACAGACACAGACACACGAACGCTCAGCTGTACACGCACACGGGGACGTTTTTACACACTCGCGGACCCACCACCTTAACACGGACCGTAAAATGCGCAATCAGGATCTTGCCATCATTATATACATTGAAATATCACCGCATCGCATATGAACACGTATACATGAATATAAATATGTATGTACACATGTGGACAGCAGATGTACACTGACCAGCATACTGGCCTACTTTCGTACATATTCTCTAAAGTTTATGTAATTTATATGCATACAAGCGCACAATGATACGCATACATAGATATATACGCATATACATACATGCAAACATAAGAATGACTCTTAATATAGAGAAGGGTCATATTCTAAGATGGCAGTTCTAGTTAAGATTTATGGCGTGCTTTGCGCATGTTCTATACTTAAAAGCATGTAATGAGAAAAGATTAACGCTTCATTCAAACTCATGTATTTTGGAAAGAATCTTATTCCCAATAGATCTCATATACGGCAGCCAACCGACCAACCAATCTATCTATCTATCTATCTATCTATCTATCTATCTATCTATCTATCTATCTATCTATCTATCTATCTATCTATCTATCTCAGTTTGTTCATATCTATCTATCTATCTATCTATCTATCTATCTATCTATCTATCTATCTCAGTTTGTTCATATCTATCTATCTATCTATCTATCTATCTATCTATCTCAGTTTGTTCATATCTATCTATCTATCTATCTATCTATCTATATATATATATATATATATATATATATATATATATATTATTACTATCTTATATATATCTATATTTTATGTGTATTATATATATATATATATATATTTTATATAAATATGAAATTATATATATATATATATGTATATATGCCATTTAATTTATTATTCATTTTAAATACGCTACATGAAAACGCTAGTCATTGACAACATCTAAATGTCAAACCTTTCCTATATTAAAATCACTATATCGTGACATTTAAACGCTTAAAAATGTTATGAGCAACAACATTTAATCTGAAACTGTTAGATTATACAATTTTATAATTTTAGCGTTATAAATGGCATTTATGTAAAAATTTTAAGATAAATGCCCTTATTAAATGTTAACAACTACCATATAGTTTTCCAAATATTAGGGCTTATCGGTTGATGTAACTATAGTAGTCCTTAATCAAAAATTGGAAAGTCAAGTTCGAATTCCAATCTAGTTTATTACATTTACTCATATACTCTTGGGAAATACTAAAATCGTCACTTCTGGCTACCCAGATATGGGTTAAATAGCAGGACAGACTATTCTCTCTAACTGTGGTTGACAACCTCTCTAGGAAAATAGTTCAAATTCAATACAGGTAGTTATGCCTTAAGCAATATTTCTATTAAGCTTCGACTAAGAAAAAATACAACTAATTAAAATTAAAGTGATAAAAAGAAAACAATTTATTGAATAAGAATTGATCATCTATTAACGGGTTATACATCAATTCCAATTGCATATTAGACACATTTAATTTATCGTAATATTCAAAGTTACTGACTGTTTTATTGGGAAGTACATTTTTTATCTTTTTTTAATTTTTACTAATGTTCACCCAGTACAAGACTCAAGGGCCACTCAGAGCAGAGGGTTACTGTATGGAGCTGTATTTGTGTAAGAAAGGGCAAAGATGACAGGAAAGATAGTTAATTCTAGACTTGAAGAAGTCAAGATTTAATTAGTGAATAAAATTTCAGAGTTCAAGTGAAGACGTTAGGAGTATAGAGGTGAAGTAGTCTTTAGAAGAAAAGGGATAAACCTCAACTCTTGTTCATAAGACTGGGGAGGAGTGTGAACCTGATGATAAGTATACCTACCTACACCTATTACGAGAGGAAAGAAAATGCTGAATAAAATGTCAGATTTCAAGCGGAGTTGTCAGAAGTTTAGAGGAAGCCCAATCCTAAACAGGAAACAAGGGATAAACCTCTACTCCTGTTCAAAAAAATCAGGGCACAGTATGAAATTTAACATATTTCATTTATTTGCTTTTTATTTATTTATTTTCATTTTTTTCATATATTTATTTTTTATTTTAATATCTTATTCATTTTTAACTTTATAATTTTATATTTAAAAATTTTTTTTTTAATGTTAAACATTAATTAATTTAATTCTTCTCCCCTTAAACGCAGTTATTCTCACTTAATCTCGTTTAAAGCTAATTCGAACTTGTTCAGGTAATCTATACAACTGTGGAACATTGTTCAAATAAAACTCATCAACATGAAACTTTATAAACCCCCTTTTAACACATTCAGCTATTAAATGTACCTTCTCCATAAGCTGTACAAAACTTTTTCGGTATGTTTGAAATTTTATTTTTTATTTTAACTATAACGACGTCAAAAATGTTGCTAACTTTCTTACTAGCTCATTGGTAGATTTAATAAACAAAAACATCAGTTCAGATATTTTTAAATACATTCTGATATGAATACTTTCACAATATAATTAATAGCGAACATTTTCTTAATGAATTCAGATAAAACTAAGCACTTTTAATGCTGCCTAACAAAGAAAACAGAAATATTCATCCAAACCAATAACGAAAGTTATATTTTATTTGTAAGAAAGAAAAAACCGATATTAGAAAAACTCTAAATTTCAAAAATTAAAATTGCTGATACAAAAGAAAGAATTGAAATTGAAAGAAAGAAAGAAAGAAAAGAAAGAAAGAAAGAAAGAAATTCATATAATTTCTTTCTTTTTTTCGCAAGAAAAAGAAAACATGGTATAAATTGAAAAAAGAAAGAAGGAAAGAAAGAAATTCATATAATTTCTTTCTTTCACAAGAAAAAGAAAACATGATATAAGTTGAAAAGAAAGAAAGAAAGAAAGAAAGAAAAACGACAGAAATAAACAAACGGACAAAAGAAAGAAATCATATGAAGGTAAGAAAGAAAGAAATTCATATAATTTCTTTCTTTTTTTCGCAAGAAAAAGAAAACATGGTATAAATTGAAAAAAGAAAAAAGAAAGAAGGAAAGAAAGAAATTCATATAATTTCTTTCTTTCACAAGAAAAAGAAAACATGATATAAGTTGAAAAGAAAGAAAGAAAGAAAAAAAGAAAGAAAAACGACAGAAATAAACAAACGGACAAAAGAAAGAAATCATATGAAGGTAAGAAAGAAAGAAAGAAAGAAAGAAAGAAAGAAAGAAAGAAAGAAACAAACAAACAAACAAACAAACAAACAAACAAACAGTTAAAAGAAAGAAGTCATATGAAGGTAAGAAAGAGTAGGGAAAAGAAAACAGGATGGAAAGAAGAAAGAAAGAAACAAACAAACAAAGAAGGGATATAAATTGCAAAAATTGCAAATGCCAGAAAGAAAGAATCCAAATTGCAAGAAATAAAGGAAATAGAAAAAAAATGGTAGAATTCAAATTTCAAGAAAGACAGAAATTCTGCGAAAAAGATAAAAGAATGACTGAAAATTTTCAGAAAGAAAGAATCAACCAAAATTATGAGAAAGAAAGAAAAAGAAGAAAGAAAGAATCTACATTGTAAAAAAACAACAATGGAAATTAAATATGGAAAGATAGAAATGATCAAAATCATAAGAAAAAGTAAAGAAAAAATAATCAAAAGCAAGAAAAATAGAATCAACATTTAAAGAAAGAAAGAAGGAAAGAAAGAAAAAAGAAAGAAAGAAAGGTAATGCGCACAATTTGGTAAAATATACCCAGTGACATGACTGATAGAGGATTTTCCGCATTCAAAAGATGATGAAGAATTGGTCGAAGGCACAGATGGTGCGTAAGGATTGCAGTGAGTCTTAAGTGACAATTTCCTGAATAGATGAGGGTAGTTAGCGCATTAGATTAAAAGGATGACTTTGAAAATCGTACAAGCATGTGGAAATGCGATGGACACTTACGAGAAAAAGATACCGAATTAAGAAAATTGTAGATCTGAAAACGAACCGAAAATTGAATTCTGCAACTTTTTGTTTTCTTTCTTTCTTTGTACATGGCTATCAGTGCAAATAAAATATAGCTTACCTATACATATACACACAATCACATTTATATAATTATATATATGGTATACGTATTTAGGCAGCACGATTTCATTAACTAAGTTTTTTTTAAAAATTCAACCAGTAAGTTCTGTTTTTTGTTGTATTTTACTAATTTTCTTCGAATCAAAATGTCAGGATATAGAAAATAAAGTCTTGCTCACTCGACTGATATACATCCAGTTCTTGATAATGAGTCGATCGAAAGTACATAAAAAATAATAAAACGAATTTTGGACAATTTATTCGCCATTTTGATTTGGTTGTACATCTTAATCGAAAATTAAAAAATGCAATAAAAACTTAAGAAAATATTCACGCTTTGAATAATGTATGACTAGAGACAAAAGTTTCTTACCAACGCGTTTCTGCTACTGATGATGTATATATAAAATACATGCAAAAAGTACCAGCAAATTATTTTTTTTTCTGGATAGATATATAAATATCAAGGTACCAGCAAAAGGTACAGTCATATAGTTTTTCAGCCAATCACACTGGTTTTCAACCTTTCAGTATCCTCAAGCGGTATTATGGCCTATATCGCCTGAGGATAACGAAAGGTTGAAACGAAGGTAGCGTGATTGTTTGATTTCCAAATATTTGAAATTTAAAATCACTGTACGTTAAATTTTGTATTTTGTATTTTCTTTATATGTGTATTTAGTGCTTTTTAATACAATTGTTTTCTGGTCCAATTTAATGAAAAACTATTTTATGTATATATATATATATATATATATATATATATATATATATATATATATATATATATATGCGTGTGTGTGTGGTATTTAGTGGAAGGTACTGAATATTCGTTATAGAGCTAACACAGGCGGTTGCATGGATAGTAATTTGTTGTAACCTTTAGTTTACAAACTGTCATCCATGCAAACACACACACACACACACACACACACACACATATATATATATATATATATATATATATATATATATATATATATATATATAGCGAGAGAGAGAGGGGGAGAGAAAAAGGGAAAGAGAGAGCGATATGAAATGAAACAGAAACAGTGGTGGTGGCAGTGGTGTGGTGCTGGCAGTGGTGTGATTTGATCTACAAACACAGCAAACATTGCTGGAGGTACAACCAAAGTACCAACTAATTATAAACTGAGAGTTGGGGTCATGCATTTTCATCGTGATTCTCTCACTTTCTAGTATATTCGAACAATCACAACTGCCTACAATCTTCTGTAAGTTTCCAATATTAATATTGACAACAAACTTCTCCAAACACTTCTGAATTTCAGTAATTATGATTCGAAGTACACTAATCACAATGAGAATAATCTCCACTCCCACCACCGATCAAAATTTGTGCACTTCCCATTTTATAGTTGACCAGTTTTTCTTTATCAACTACTCTATTGTCTCCAGGGAATGATGCAATACTTATGATGATGACTTTATTTACAAAAAAAAAGAAGAAAAAAAAAAAGCCTGATTTTCTGTGTAACAATACTACATAGTCACTGTGAGACATCCCACAAATTTTGTACTCTCCAATGACAACTTCAGCAGGAAGTCCATATGACAATTCTGTTCTCTCCAATTCCATACAAGTTACATAATCCTCAGTATATAATTCCTGCAACATTACATTGCCTCCTATTTTCTTTCTTCCCTCTAGGCCAATTTTGTGCTTTCACTAACAATATGTCATACGGTTTCTACTTTTGTCTCAGCTCATCCTGCCCTTATTGTCAGTCGTATGGTCCATTTTTACACGTAAAATAGTTCATTCCAAGTGTTTGTTTATGAGATGCACAAATCAGCACTTCTGCCTAGTTTCAAAATCATTCTTCATGAGTAAACTTCATTTCATTTGAGCGTCGATTTTTCTGGAAGCATCTCTTAAAAATGACCATGTATCATTTTTTTTTCATCTTGCACGGTAGAACACAAATTATTTGCACAATTCCTAATGTATTAATATCTCCACGCTGCCATTTCTACTTTTACCCTACTCTGTGGCTTTTTACTGCCCTGTCCACAGTAAGAAGTAAAGTCTTCTGATAGTTATGTTTGATACACACGTAACAACATAAATCAAAGGATATCAGATATTTCTCAATTTCAGAATTTTCTTTCTTCAAGACTCTACATCATCTGTCAGTATTCCAGTATTCTTCCCTCCACCTTATACATTATAATTTTTTATCTATCCTCCAGTATTCTTCCCTCCACCTTATACATTATAATTTTTTATCTATCCTCCAGTATTCTTCCCTCCACCTTATACATTATAATTTTTTTATCTATCCTCCAGTATTCTTCCCTCCACCTTATACATTATAATTTTTTATCTATCCTCCAGTATTCTTCCCTCCACCTTATACATTATAATTTTTTTATCTATCCTCCAGTATTCTTCCCTCCACCTTATACATTATAATTTTTTATCTATCCTCCAGTATTCTTCCCTCCACCTTATACATTATAATTTTTTTATCTATCCTCCAGTATTCTTCCCTCCACCTTATACATTATAATCTTTTATCTATCTTCCAGTACTCTTTCCTCCATCGTATACATTATACCATTTTATCTATGCTCCGGTGCTATTCCCTCCATCTTATGCATTATAAACTTTTATCTATCCTCCAGTATTCTTTCCTCCACTTTATACATTATAAACTTTATCCTCCAGTACTCTTTCCTCCATCTTATACATTATAACCTTTTATCTATCCTCCGGTACACTTCCCTCCATTTTATACATTATAACCTTTTATCTATCCTCCAATATTCTTACCTCCACATCATATATTATAACCTTTTATTTATCCTCCAGTATAAATACAATCCATAAGATTTTAAATGACCAGTGCCAGATCCTAACATCAGTATATCTAGGCGCTTTGTTACGCTCTCATCATCTTTCTTATTCTTTTTTAAATTTTTATCTATTTCTTTATTAGTAACGATATCCTACGGAGAGGCTGTAAAAGCCAATTCTATTTATATTACAAAGATAATGCAATACAATATCATATTTAAAAGAATTTTTATTTTTAATCAAATATTCAGTATCTACAAGCTAGAAAATAAAAGGCTGCATATTACTCTTTTACAGTATTTTAGATATATGTGAACTCAAACACAAACCCAGTGACATACATATCGCATACACATGCAGTCGCACACACACGTGCACATGCAAATATATAATTATATAGTTTAAACTTTGTATATTTTAAAAGAAAGCGTGGAAATATCAGAGGCAAAAAAGTCTGAAGATTTCGAAAGGCATGAAATTGCGGGTCACAATACTCCCGTTTAAGGAGGTACATCCGGTTAAAGTACAACTAAGACTTACAATGTTATCAGGTGATGAGCTTACATGGCAACAAAAAGTCCTCAGTCGCTTCTGAGTGTTGACTTCAATGTTCACTTTTATATATATATATATATATATATATATATATATATATATATATATAATTTGAGTATTCCCCAGGTCTCCATCCATGGTATTGCTTCGTTTTTAATTTATTAATTATTAATGAGCTTCCGGGTGGTACTAGCTCTGAACTTGGTATCTATGTGGATTACACAACCACTTACTCTTGTCTCGATAGTAAGGCTGATCAGTTCGATAAAGTCAAAATGGTAGCCGATATCAAAAACGAACTCCATCGGTAACTGAAGCACGCTTGTTAATTTTAACACCACTAAAACTACACTTCTCTCTATTAATCATATGAGAGACTTCTCCCAGCTTTCCATCAACATGAAAATGACTCGTTGAGACTTCTGGAGGTAATGTTCTCATCTGACATGAAGTGGAAAGACTATATTGAATCTATTGCTAGGTTAGCTGCTAAGAAAGTTGTTTCACTGTGTCGTGCGAGATCGTTTTTCTCCTCAGAATCTATCTTACATATCTAGAAGTCTACCATATATCCTTACTTACCACCACATATTGTCCGGTGCAGCTGATATTTTATCTTGGGCTCTTTCATAAGAAGAATCAGCAATATTATCAGTCCTTATTCGGCAACTCGGCTTCAGTCAGACCTTCCCTCCGCCGTAATGCAAAAATAATGTCGTTTTCACACATATTAACATATGTGGGAAAACGACATTATTTTTGCACAAAAGTAAGAGAAAACTTTAATGTTCAAAATTTAAATGCAATGTCAATCACTATCTACTGTCTTCCCGATTACTCTTTCCTCTTCCCACTCATCATTATTGTTTCTGTTCCTAATTCTTCCACACCCTCTGACCCCTTGTGTCTTAGTGGCTTTATTACGTTTGTTATGGAACTTCTAGCTCGATGGTTTTTATTAGGTTGGTGAAAAAATAATGTCGTTTTCTCACAGATGTTACTATGTGGAAAAACGACATTATTTTTGCACCAAACTAAGTGAAAACTTCAATGTTCAACAATTTAAATGTCATGTCAATCACTATCTACTGTCTTCCCGATTACTGTTTCCTCTTCCCACTCATCATTATTGTTTCTGTTCCTAATTCTTCCACGCCCTGTGATGCCTTGTGTCTTAGTGGCCTTATTGCGTTTGTTATGGAACTTCTGGCTCCATGGTTTCTATTTAGAAATCTTCAATGTTCAAAAATTTAAATGCAATGTCAATCACTATCTACTGTCTTCCCGATTACTCTTTCCTCTTCCCACTCATCATTATTGTTTCTGTTCCTAATTCTTCCACGCCCTGTGACCCCTTGGGTCTTAGTGACTTCATAGCGTTTGGTATGGAACTTCTAGCTCGATGGTTTCTATTAGGTTGGTGCAAAAATAATGTCGTTTTCTCACAGATGTTACTATGTGGGAAAACGACATTATTTTTGCACCAAACTAAGAGAAATCTTCAATGTTCAAAAATTTAAATGCAATGTCAATCACTATCTACTGTCTTCCCGATTACTCTTTCCTCTTCCCACTCATCATTAATGTTTCTGTTCCTAATTCTTCCACGCCCTGTGACCCCTTATGTCTTAGTGGATTTATTGCGTTTGTTATGGAAATTCTAGCTCCATTGTTTCTATTAGGTTGGTGCAAAAATAACGTCGTTTTCCCACGTGGGAGAACGACATTATTTTTGCACCAACCTAATAGAAAACTTTAATTGTTCAAAAATTAAAATATATATTTATTAAAGACATTCTTTATGTTTAACGTTCTTTTTATAGATACAAGTATTTAAGTAAATGCCCTGTTTATAATAAACAGTATTAAATAACATTTACCGGCCTGAATGTCCGAGAAATTTTCATAGAAAATATTCGTCCTTTGACAGGATTCGAATCTGCACTCTATACGAAACCGCCATTTACCCAGGTGTGCCTAACCGATTCGGCCACAAAGGATCGTTCGGTTGGCCAGGTCGAATTTACTGGTTATAAACTTCCATCTTCCATGAATCTCGTACATTCATAACTGCTCATGGCGTATCAAATTTAATCAAATGACGTCATACATTAAGAAATGGACAAATCCGACAATTTATTTATTAAAGACATTTTTTATGTTTAACGTTCTTTTTATAGATACAAGTATTTAAGTAAATGGTCTGTTTATAATAAACAGTAATAAATAACATTTACCCGCCTGAATGTCCGAGAAATTTTCATAGAAAATATTCGTCCTTTGACAGAATTTTCTGGCGGTTTACCTTGGCAGATCCTCATACGTCGAAACCGACGTGAGAATCCATTATATATATATATATATATATATATATATATATATATATATATATAGTGGTACTCGCTTGTAAAAACCTTAGGTATTTCGGCTTGTAGTTTATCCAAGAAAAATTATATATATATATATATATATATATATATATATATATGTCATTGGTCCTTACCTATAACTACAGAATGAACTCTTCCTAATACGAGCTTCTCGGCTTGACGGTCGAACTCTCTGCCTCTGAGCAGAGAGGAACCCGGACGAGGCTCCGCCGAAGGGCAGAGTCTCGTTCGGGGAGGTTCACCAACCCGATCCCGTTTATACGGGTTCTACGGGCATTTTTTGGCCGAGTCTACGGGCTCGGGAAACCCACGTTAAACTCGGCTGTGTGCCACATGCAACCCTCGTCGTAGGGTGGCTAGATACCGAATCAAGACGAGTTTCTCGGCTTGACGGTCGAACTCTCTGCCTGTGAGCAAAGAGCAACCCAGACAAGGCTCCGCCGAAGGGCAGAGTCTCGTTCGGGGAGGTCGATCAACCCGATCCCGTTTATACGGGTTCTACGGGTATTTTTTGGCCGAGCTTACGGGCTCGGAAAACCCACGTAAAACTCGGCTTTGTGCCACATCTTTCCCTCGTTGGGGGTGGGGGCAAGTAAATATCGAATCGAGCCGAGCCGATAGTAGTTCACTCCAAACCAGATTGACAGTGATACTAACACCTTCCACATCTTGTATTATTATTTTGTGTAATATACCTTTGTTATTTCTACTCTTGTGTTCGTGTTGTACTTCCTTGGTCCTAACCTGGACCATAACAATATATATATATATATATATATATATATATATATATATATATATGAAAATTATGTATTAGACAAAAGACTTTGAGTAATTAAAACATCACCAGATAGTTAAAAAAATATTCAACGAATATCCGCTTCCCGATAGACTCCAATACCCTAATATACATACACTCTTAACCACATTCAGTACACTTCTTTCAATACATCATCAAAGGAATATGATCTGCAATAAACCCCGCTGCCAAGTCCGTAGATATATCATCACTGATATCATTTTTCAACCCACCCCCGACTCACCCACGGCCCTCACTTAGTATTAAAACCACCGACTTTAAATTGGGATAGTTTAAATCTAGTATATTTGCTGTTCTACCACAAGTGCCAATAAGGTATTTATGTAGGAGAAACGAGTACAGAATTCCATCTTTGGTTTAACAGTCATAAGCAAACCACAAGGGAGACTAACAATAAATTTTCTGTCGCAAATCACCTCAGTTTACCACATCAAATCGCCGACATCGGATGCGTACTTTTGCCGACTTCATTCAACAGCTGAGAGGCGAGACGTAGATCTGAGTTGAAATTTATTTTCAAAATAAATTCACACATTGAAGGATTAAACAGGGATTTGGATTTACTCAGAGAGTATAATTTCCACAGTGAGATCTCTAACCAACAGCAACATCCCTTGTAAGAGTAAGTTTATTTTTTATTTTGTTGATAAAGAACACGGGTGCATTTGAAAATTCCGACATTAAAATATTTCTCTTCATGTTTCAATTCAGTCAAAAAGTTAATATATAATAAATATCATTTTTATTGACAATGTTGCTATCATTTTGTTTTATTCGTCAAATTTTAACTGGCCTATTTATCCCAAATGATGGACTCTCCCGTCGAGTTCAAAGTATGAGTTTCCGACGACCACGAACTAATTATCTGCATGCCTATGACGGACATGACTTTTGAGACCAGCTTGAGAATTGCACAAAAGACCAAAAACAGTAAAGGAGAATATATTGTATCCAAGTGCATCAGGAATACTGTTAGATGTCTTTTTTTTTTCTCGTTTCATGTAGTCAACCGATGGTTACTTCTCAGTGCAGCTATATCAATTTTGTACTTCTTTAGCTCCAATGCGACCAGAGCTGTTTTTCTTTCTGGTGCTGAGTTGTTGTACTGGAGAGTTTGTACATTTCCAAGTGCCAAGATGAAGTTGTGCTCTATCGAGGGGTGGGTCTCCGAGGGCATATATATAGTCATCCACAGACAGACTGTTTCGCTTTGCTTCAAGCCGGGATCGAAACCCGACCGATTTGGCATCAGTCAGTGATCCTACTCTTATATATATATATATATATATATATATATATATATATATATATATATATATATATATATATATATATATATATATATATATATATATATATATACTATTCCACAACAAAATCCAAAATTACCTCCTATGGGGATAGGTCTTTTTCAATCGACGAAAACTTTGTCAGTCTTATTCAACCCTGGTGTATAGACTGAGTTAAATTTCTAATTCCTACACAAACTTAGTCTATACAGCGGGGTTGAATAAGACTGGCGAAGTTTTCTTTGGTTGAAATAGATATATGAGTTGATTTTGGATTTTGTTGTGTAATACTATTTATTGGCTCTGTTATAATAAATACATTGAATAATTTAATACATGCTTACATATAAGTACATATAAAAATATAATACTGCGCTTATTCATGAATGTATCCTTCTTCTTCATATTATTATTATTATTATTATTAATAATAATAATATTATTACATTTGCCACGTCCTTTCAGAAGGTGGGTGATCATTGGTCTTCACAATGTTCTGTCATTGGTAGCTCATATTAAAGTTTTTTTTTTATGAAGAAAATAAAGCAAGATGACTTCAGTAACATAACTCCATTGCTGATGCTGGACAGATGAATACATTACCTATTCACATCTTTTTCATGATGAGGCTGCAAATAATTGCTGTATCAGTGGAAAAGCAAAATTGGGGATTTTTCAACCTTTACCCCATAAAATTCATAATTTATTAATCAGCCTATTGCAAACAAATTCGGAAATGTATGAAACTATTTTGAAGTCAAAATGATGTAATCTTGTAAATATTGAAACTCGCTATTATATTAGGTTGGTGCAAAAATAATGACGTAACAATGTCGTTTTTTGACGTTAAAAATACGTAAAAAAACGACATTGTTACGTCATTATTTTTGCCCCAACCTAATATCAGTTCTTTAATGTCTGACCCGGTTAGCAATAGCTGTCTGCTTGTATCTCAGTATACCTGTCTACTAAAGTGGCTAGACAATCCATGTTGTGAACGTCTGCTCAGGCACATATGCTGACTAGACCTTAGTTCAGAGAGAGCATATTATCTGACATGAACAAGACCAGCACGCCCACACTCTCACTCAAGATGACCCGTGACTTCGCGCGAACACACCCATTGACGTCTACCCAATTTTACTCACAAGTCCTGACTCAACTCGTGGTATGGTTTCAGGCACATTTTCAAAGATGCCTCCCCAGACCGGTAACATCAAGAAGTCTCCTTCCTGTCAAATCGATCATGGTGAAGAGGTTTTATAGTCGGAAATCGAACGTTTTAACCATTCCCACGCATATGATCTAGCTGTAAGTATAATTCAATTTACTTCTAGCATCCTCGAAATAGAGTTGAATTGCGAATGAGGATGCTTTGAAATAACAGTGTCTGATTGAATTACTGAAGTATATATTTAATTTTACGCTAAATCACTTTGCCTAGCAAAAAGAATGTATTAATATTTCAGATACATTTATTGTTATTATTCCATTCAAAAACCAGCATTAGAACTTGAGTGAATATTCAATACTAAATTACCAAATAAATTACTATCATTATACAAATCTGTTATATAGGAATAAAGTGTCGCTGCCAACACTGGAGTTTGAACACAGATCACCAGAGAGCAAACACAGGCGATCCCATTTTGAATAAGTAGCGCACGTGATAGTAAAGAAATTGTATATTTGGGAATTAGCGTGGTGTCTAAGTGATCACTATTTCTACGCTATCCTCTATTAATATACGAATCGCTATTCTCCACACTATTCACTATACTATTTTTCTATACTGATAACTATATGGATTACTATTCAGATCACAATGCGAATTTCTGGTTACTATTCGAGAGAGTATTATCGAGCAAGTACTATTAGTGCGAGTGTTATTCGAAGGCGTCTGACACCAGTATTGTTAAACGGCGTTACTATAGTTGGTATCTGCGATTACAAAGTCTCTACTACAACGAGCATTACGAAAGTGACAACGAATATTCGTTGACATTACAAAAGTGGCAGAGTGTTCGGTGAGATCACAAAATAAAACATTACTGGACCTCACAAGATCACACCGCATTGTATTCATAGTTCCATCGATCATTCGACAATTTTTGTTACGTTCTCTTTTATTTCTCCTAGTGGAGATAATAACTATTATCATCAGCTGCTAAATGTTAATAATAGCAATGCGCTATTAGAAGAACCACGAGAAAGATTTAAGTCAACCCGTTGGAGATGGACATTTATTCCAGCCATATTTGGTCGATATGACTGCGAAGTAGTTATATTGCATGAGTTAAATCTTAATGAATCAAGCAACTATAAAATTTTGTGAAATATTCAAAGGTAGCAGATGCTATTTTTATAGTTGAGCTCCTTTTCAAGATAGGGTTTGATTTTTTTTTACCTACTCCGTTCTTGGGTTATATCCACAATTGCTTCACTGATGTGTAAGCTAGGGTCCAAAAGAGGGTAAATTTTCAATACTATTGCACCTTCATTGTCTTTTTTTACAATTATGTCAGGGTGGTTGTGTAGTTCTTGTGCGGCAATCTTTAGTTGTTTAGAAAGTATTTTTGAAGAGTTTCTGCTTTTATCATGCCGATTCTTGAATGCATCCGCCTTAAGGAAGTCTTTAAATTCTGGTGTAGTTTCTATTAGTTGTTCATCCTGGAGTTTAACGATGTTTTGGTATAGAGTCTCCATTTCTATTTTTTTAAAAGTCGATTTTACTTACGGTATATATGACAGTTAGGTCCAAGGTTAAGCAATTCTTTTTGGTGTTTAGTATGTTCATAGTTGGAAAGGTTAATGAATTTATCAATTTTGTTAGGAAGATTGATAGTACCTTTGTATAATGCATTCATTTTTTTTATAATTTTAAACCGGTGTTGAGCTTCAGATTTATTGATAATTTCCGTGAGTCTATGCGTAATTTCCTACAGCTGATCTGGGGTAGCTATATCATATACTTTATCATAGATATCCTGTTTGTTGCTGTTAAAGGTGTTCAATTTTTCCTTGGCTATTTCAATTTGCCTTTTCACAAGGCTACATTTATAATTCCAAGTGTTGATAGTTTTGTGGGCTGCTGGATCATGTAATTTAAATTGTATGTATTTCGGCAGCATTTTTCACTGATGCATGCTTCATTAAATAATATAGACAAGTGTTGTCTATTTATTTTATGTAAAAATTTTTCGTAACATCTGATAAGTTTAATAACATTATCGTTGAACGAAGAAAGAAATTCACAATATTGATCCATATTTTTTTAATACAATCTAAGCTTTCGGCTTACAAAGCCATTATCAAAGATGTCAATTACAACATATTAAACAATATACGGACAAGACAGTGATGATAGTCTGTCAATGTTTACATAGAAGATTTCTCAGCAACGATAAACACGCGCATATAGGACGCTAGAAGCGAAAATCGCACCGCATCTCATGACGTCACACATGAGCACACGAGAGGGAATTGTAGAAGTATGAAGTATGGGGAGCCGTTGGTATAAAGCAATGGCTTCTGTTACCAATTATAGACATTTAAGAATATTTGTAGTGATGCCATAATTGATTTTGTTTAGGTTGGGTTTCAACTGTTTGATGTATAATGCTTTAAGGATTTTTAGTTTTTGTCTATTGTTTTCATATCGAAGTATAATTGTGTTTTCGACAAGTATTTTAAAAGTATTTTTGAAAGCGAGTTTGTGGTGTGACCAACATAAAGCCGAAAGTACTGTTGAATCGATTAACGCGTTTGAAATTGGACATTTGGAAGGATGTCGTTTTCCGTCAGGATAACTCCAGAACTCATTGCCGATTCGTCAGAAATTGTTAGTTTGTCTGGAAGAGTTCTAGTAAACTCGCCGTAGTCTTTTGATCTTGTACCATCAGTCTATTAATATTTGGTGCCTAAATAAATATCTTAATGGAAAAAAAAACAATAAAAAAAATATTAGATCAGTTAAGATCCAACTACTGGGAGAATGAAATCATGAAACCGCCTTGAAGATAACGAAATGTAATTGGAAAATGCTACATATGCAGTTTAATAAATATATGCAAAGTATCTCAATAGTGGCTTTCAAATTATATTAAAAATGCAAATAACTTTTGTTCCGACCCTATATTTATATTGACGGATGAAGACAATAATAAATAACTAAAAGCCTAATACATTCAATATTATGCACGTATCTACTTACATTCCATATAATGCACCTTTGCACTTACATTCAATATGATGCACCAATGCATTTACATTCAATAGTATGCACCTATGCACACACATTCACCATTATGCACCTTCTCTCCTACATTCAATATTATGTACCTATGCACCTACATAAGTATTATTCACATTTGCACTTACATTCAATATTATGCACCTTTGCACTTACATTTAATATGATGTACCTTTTCGCTTACATGCAACATTATGCACATTTGCACTTACATGCAATATTATGCACGTTTGCATTTACATTCAATATTATGCACCTTTGCACTTACATTCAATATGATGCACCTATGCACGTACATTTAGTATTATGTTCGATACAGTGAACCGTCTTTCTTAGTAAGTGATAACATTCTAATCGACAATTTCTTCACAGATTAACAAAAATTTGTGTAATACAGATGTAGTTCTACCGATGAATAGTAACAATATTATTGTCATATGAGAATAATGGGAAATTCATAAGAAAAATAGGAACACGGAAAGTAATATTTATAATCATTGACACATGATAAGGAAAGAAGACATGGATAATTTAACACATAAACATACAAAAGACAAGCAAAGCAGAGGAAAGAAAGGAAGAGCTGAAGAAAAGGACGGAAGGATGATAATGGTTTAAAATTATATGCTACTTTTCTATGTGTCGTGTCCCTTTTGGCTCTCCACAATTTCCTGAATTTGTAGCTCATCGTAAAGTTTTTTAACTATCCCTTCTAATTGCTCCACTGACAAATATTTTTACAAACTGATTAAGTATGTTACTCGCTGCTTTCCTCTGCCCTCCTTGCTTTCAATTTACCCTGTAAGTGTCAAATTATTCAAACCCTCTTACCTCAATATGTGTCTTAAAAGTCGCAACTGTCTTTTTCTGATTCCAGTTATAAGTGTCCTTTCTGTATCCATTTTCTCATTTAGTAGAACTACAGTGCGGCTGCCTCAAATCTTTTATTCATTAGTAAGGAGATTGTCCAGCATTCACTGCCATAGAGGAGGAGTGATATTATATAACAGTTCAGTACTCTTTCCTTTGTTTATCTTGCTTCAAGTCTTTTCTTCATCTGTGAGGAGATTGTCCAGCATTCACTGCCATATAGGAGGACTGATATTACATAACAGTTCAATACTCTTTTCTTTGTTTCTCTTGCTTCAACTCTCTTCTTCATCTGCGAGAAGATTGTCCAGCATTCACTGCCATATAGGAGGACTGATATTACATAACTGTCAGTACTCTTTTCTTTGTTTTTCTTGCTTCAAGTTTCGTCTTCATCTCTGAGGAGATTGTCCAGCAATCACTACCTCATAGAAGGACTGATATTACATAACAGTTCAGTAGTCTTTACTTTGTTTCTCTTGCTCCAAGTCTCTTCTTCATCTGTGAGGAGATTGCCCAGTATTCACTGCCATATAGGAGGACTGATATTACATAACAGTTCAGTACTATTTTCTTTGTTTCTCTTGCTTGAAGTCTCTTCATCTGTGAGGAGATTGTCCATTATTCACTGCCATATGGAAGGATTGATATTACATAACAGTTCAGTACTCTTTTCTTTGTTTCTGTTACACTCAAGTCTCTTCTTGATTTTTGAGATTATCCAGAATTCTCTGCCATATAGGAGGATCAATATTAAATAACAATTTAGTACTCTTTTATTCGTTTCTAGCATATTTTTCCTGTTTCGTAATACATTGTTTAGCTTTTGGAAAGCATCTTTCCTTATTCCAAAGTATCTTCGAATTTCGGTGTCACATTTCCCATTGTTTCTTATAACACTTTTCGAATAGTTAAATTTCGCTACTTGCTTGATTTTGACACCCCTATATTTACAAAGCAGTTCATATATTTTTTTGTTTCTAACAAAATTTTCCTTTTTTTAATACTTGGTATAGGTTTTGGAAGGCATCATTCTTTTGTCCAAAGTATCTATGGATTTCTGTGTCACATTTTCTGTCTTTTGTTAAAATATTTCCTAGATATCTAATTTTTTGTACTTACTTGTCCTTGGTGTTTCAGTCGTTCGTATGTAGGCTATTATTTTTTGCTGACAACCATATATTCTGTCTTCTTTATGTTTAGTCCTTTCTTCTCGATTTCCTTTACTGCATTCTATGTAAATTCATTTACTTTCTTATTGTATCTGCTATCAACACGGTTTCATCTACATCATTAATGTTGTTAAGTTTGCAACCGCCAATAATAAACCCTCTCAGCATCGCCTTGTTGTAAAGATTGAATAACTCCAGTGAGAAGATACATCCTTGTGTAATATCCGTTTTATGTATGTACTGAATTTATTTTCTATCCGCATGCTGATAGTTCATTCGCAGTATAAGTTCTGGATTATTCTAATATCCTTCCCAATAAGCTTATCTAGCAGTTCCAACAGTTCTTTGTGATATACTTTATCAAGTGCTTTTGTATAATCTATAAAACATAGACATATAACTTTTTATCCACCTGAGAAGATATGTCCCATTCAAGCAGCTTCTTTCACGAACTGCTGCCTTGTGGGACCGACTCCCAAAACGCTGCTTCTCCGGTTACTACAATCTTAACCTGTTCAAATCTAGTGTTAATCATTATCTTCTGCAAATATCCGCATAAACTGTACCTCCTGTTTGAAGACACCGATAAGACATAAGAACTGTAGATAGTCATTTTCACCCACGTCCTGTAAGTATATTGCTTATAAAATATGTTTGGTTATTGTAATATTGATTTTAGGCAACCCACATATATTTCGAAAGAGTTGCTAATAATAAGAACGATCTTTAAAATAAAAGCTATAGAGATCACCGTTAATTTTGAAATATTACTCATTAAATTCTTATCTACAATTAGTCCAAAGTATCATTATTTTTCTCTCTTCACTCGATTAATATATTAGATCTCTGGAGGATAACCTGACTCTGAAAATATCACTTGTTATATTTGTTGTTAGGAAAGCTGGTTCATTGTTTCCTGCCAGACAGTTTATCTCGCCAGATTCTATCTTGCACATTTATAAACCCTACCATTCGTCTGTGCATTGAATATTGTAATATCTGGTCTGTTGCTCTGGCTACATATCTCGAGATCCGCGATAAAATCCAAAGAAGGGTATGTCAATTTATCGATCTTTATCTAACATTTCGACTTCGGTAACTTCCCCACCGTCATGACGTGGCTTCCCTTTATCTTTTCTATAATAGCAACTATACCTGAAATATATTGTTGACCGTAAGTTCTATTCTAATAATTTCTTTTCCCGTTTTCACGCTTTCCGGTTTCATGCCACGTACGATTTTCAAAAATTTCAGTGCAATGCCAATTGCCATCTCCTATCTTCCTGAAATCTGTTCTTTTATTGTCCTTTCTCCTCACTAAAGTCTTCTCATTCTCTTTCACTCTGAGTAACCCCTTGCGTTTTAGTAGCATTATCACCATCTTCTGTCTTCCTGAAACCTGTTCTTTTATTGTACTTTCTTCTCACTAAAGTATTCTCATTCTCTTTCACTCCTAGTAACCCCTTGTGTCTTAGTGGCATTATCACCATCTTATGTCTTCCGGAAATCTGTTCTTTTATTGTCCTTTCTCCTCACTAAATTCCTTTCACTCTCTTTCACTCCCAGTAACCCCTTGCGTCTTAGTGGCATTATCGCCATCTTCTGTCTTCCGGAAACCTGTTCTTTTATTGTTCTTTCTCCACACTAAAGTCTTCTCATTCTCTTTCACTCCTAGTTACCTCTTGCGTCTTAGTGGTATTATCGCCAACTTCTGTCCTCCTGAAATCTGTTCTTTTATTGTGCTTTCTTCTCACTAAAGTCTTCTCATTATTGTTCATTCTCAGTAATCCCTGACGTCTTAATGGCATTTTCGCCTTGCCTGCGGTGAAATTATTAAAAAATACGTCATACTAAAAATCCATGATATCATTTGATATATTCGTGCATTATTTTTGTCATGAGATGACTACTAATTAGATATCTTATAATTTTTATTACTGTAATAATGATCATTGTTAATGAAAAGACAAACACAAATTCGAACACAGATCCATACAATCAACATTTCGAACTTTAATTTATATTCATATATATTTTTTGTCTAAGTTTATAGGAGGCATTAAAATTACTTGGAATTGTTCTAACAGAGGACAGAAAGTTCGACATTGACATCTGAAGATGTATTGGCATGGTTCATTGTTCCAAAAGCTAAGCAGAGTATTAAGAGAGAGGAAAATTTCGTCAGAAACAAAGACAAGAGTACTGAAATGTTATGTGATATCTATCCTGTTTGGCAATGAATACTGAACAATCTCCTCAAAGTTGAAAAATACACTTATTTATACACTTATTCAGATCTAAAAGTGTCAGGAAGATGTTAAGAAGGCTATGATCGCCTGCGTCCTGAAGAGATTCAGCATATAAAAGAAGATACACATACATAAAAAGCAGACAGAAATGTGTATATAACTTTGCATGTATATACACGTGTCTATATATGTATACATGTGTATATATATCTATGCTTATGTGCAATACACACACATACATATACGCAGTAAATTTAACGTACGTATTTCTTTACCCATTCTTCAAATGAAATAATTTTAACTTAATTTAACGTACGTATTTCTTTACCCATTAAACGTACGCATTTCTTTACCCATTAAACGTACGCATTTTTTCACCCATTAAACGTACGTATTTCTTTACCCATTAAACGTATGTATTTCTTTACCCATTCTTCAAATGAAATAATTTTAACTTAATTTAACATATGTATTTCTTTACCCATTAAACGTACGTATTTCTTTACCCATTCTTCAAATGAAATAATTTTAACTTAATTTAACGTACGTATTTCTTTACCCATTAAACGTACGCATTTCTTTACCCATTAAACGTACGCATTTCTTCACCCATTAAACGTACGTATTTCTTTACCCATTAAACGTATGTATTTCTTTACCCATTCTTCAAATGAAATAATTTTAACTTAATTTAACATATGTATTTCTTTACCCATTAAACGTACGTATTTCTCTACCCATTCTTCAAATGAAATAATTTTAACTTAATTTAACGTACGTATTTCTTTACCCATTAAACGTACGTATTTTTTTACCCATTAAGCGTACGCATTTCTTTACCCATTAAACGTACGCATTTCGTTACCCATTAAACGTACGTATTTCTTTACCCATTAAACGTATGTATTTCTTTACCCATTCTTCAAATGAAATAATTTTAACTTAATTTAACGTACGTATTTCGTTACCCATTAAACGTACGTATTTCTTTACCCATTAAACGTACGCATTTCTTTACCCATTAAACGTAAGTATTTCATTACCCATTAAACGTACGTATTTCTTTACACATTCTTCAAATGAAATAATTTTAACTTAATTTATCGTACGTATTTCTTTACCCATTAAACGTACGTATTTCTTTACCCATTAAACGTACGTATTTCTTTACACATTCTTCAAATGAAATAAACCAGGAAAATGAGTGTAAAAAATAATAACATATCTTAGCAGGAATGATAATAGTAATAATAAAAAAGAAATTTGATTGATTAATTCCAAAATTGATTGATTCCAGACAAATGGATAGTTAGCTTTATAGATTGGCAAATAAAAATAACTTTACTTTACCTACCTACCTACATTACATACATACATACTTGACTAATTACTTACATGTATGCATATATACATATATACATACGTCAAAATTGCATACTACATTCTGCCCGAGTGAGCAATACAAATATATATAGTATTTTGTTGGTGGTTATAAATCAGTGCTCGATGTAAAATAATTATGCTAAGATTTATACTACTAATAATTTATATATGTGTGTGTATGTGTGTGCGCGTATATATATATATATATATATATATATATATATATATATATATATATATATAAACACGTGTTTATGAGTATGCACAGATAAGCCCATATACTTACCTTTACACTAAAACGATGAATTGCGTTAGATAGATAGATAGATAGAGAGAGAGAGAGAGAGAGAGAGAGACAACTGAGATAGATAGATAGAGAGAGAGAGAGAGAGCGAGAGAGATAGAGGGGAGAGAGAGAAGTGTTGGAGAGAGGAGATATAAGTATATGTCTGTATTACCACGCACACGTGCATACTTACATTATATATACATACATACATACATACACACACACACACACACACATATATATATATATATATATATATATATATATATATATATGCACATACAGACAGAAAAGGCGTACTTATAGTACAGTCAGTGTGTAGTGAACGTGATAAACAAAATTCAGTGGAGCGTAACAAATGTGTCCGGCAATGGCGTTGTGTAAAACTGGCAGAATTTAGGTAAGAGCACCAGAATTCAACAGAATTCACGCGGAGATTAAAGGCATTGATAAACAGTATTAGAAATCTGTCGAAAGAATCCACCTCAAAAACGCTCACACGCTTAGCATTAGTGTCAAGACTTGTTTCGTATAAGATGAGCTTCAACAGCCGACTGCCGTTCGCGCGCGGAATTGCTAAGCGTAAGCGGTTACTGCGTTTGCCTCTTTTCAGTTGTACGTACGGGAAGTGATGCACGTATGCACACATGCGCACACATGTACACATTCTGAGGTACATACACGCATATACGCGAGCACCGTATGCATATAAGCACACATACATACAAAGTGAAACAAACACACGAACACACTGCGCTGCGCATAAATACATTATGCACTTCACGAAACAGACACATGCATATGCAATGTCTAGCAAACACTCTCTCTCTCATTCTCACATGCATATACATACTCATCCACATACACATACACAGACACATACACACACACACACACACACACACACACAGAGGGATGCGCATTGGGAATAAGCACCTCAAGGCACTAATGCATCTTCTTGAAAAAATTATGTTTGCATATATATATATATATATATATATATATATATATATATATATATGTATGTATCTCTGTATGTAGATGATTGTGCATTTATATTTACATGCATGTTTTTTTTTAATTTGTTTGCGTGTATAGGTGGATGCAAGAGTCTTAGTTTGATTGAAATAGTTTATATGGTTACTCCTGTGTTTGTATGAATATGGGTTCAAATAAACATATACACATATATGTATCCATATACTTTCATACACACACCCACACACACGCATACACCTTTAAGAGAACCCACACATTCAGTTTAAAATAAAAGTTAAAAAATACAAATCGTTCTTGATAATGGTTAAAAGAATAGCCGAAAGCACTCAAGCATACCGAATTTTGGACAGTTTATACAAACGTTATGTCCAAAAAAGAAACCACTTGAAAAATTGAATAAAAGGCTTAATTGCAGTACTCTGTCAAATGTCTGTATATATATATATACATACATATATATATATATATATATATATAGATAGATAGATAGATAGATAGATAGATAGATAGATAGATAGATATTCAGTTGTATGGATATGAGTTTGTGACTCTTGGTTTCACTCTTGTCTGATGATCGCAAAGAGTGAAAAACAGGATCACAAACTTATATCCATACAACTGAATATGTTAGCTCTATCACTGATATTGAGCGCTTTCCATTAAGTACTACGCATATAAAATTATATACATATATATATATATATATATATATATATATATATATATATATATATATATATCAACAATATATATGTATATATATATATATAAACAATCAATTAACTAGTTT